>OX940728.1:1462500-1972500 GCA_954870855.1 Scutellaria minor
AATTTCCATTTCACGGCACGTGCTCTGTAATGATTGTTTAGATATTGTTATGATATTTGCACAAATAAAAATCATATCATGGCAGTCAAAGCATAAAGATCCTTAAATATTTCCTCTTTCGACAGTCATCTATGTTTCCATTTCACATACCAGGCATTCCATCGGTGATATTTATCATTTCTTAATATTTGTCCAAATATAAATGTTCAAATTTCCCGTCCTAGCACTTAATTACCTTCCAGAAGAACTCTTGCTACAGGTATGAAATCGCAGCCAAAGCACAAAGATATTCATAAAATTTTCTTTTTGACAGTCATCTAAAACTCCAAACCAATGCAAGGCCAAGAACTTTGGAAAGACTTTTAGAGGCAAAATGCAAACTCAAAAGTGAATCTTTTAAAGCTTAGTTACTTACAGTAGTTGAAATCTCTGTATAATCTTGCTTCATGGATGTTGCCTTTTGACGAAGAACCTGAAAAATACTGCAAATAGCAATTAAGTAATAGATAAACAAGAAAGCTACAAGAACAATAAATTGAAGAAACCATGCATGGTTACAAATATGTGAAAGCAGTCTAAAAAAAATCACAAATAGATCAACCTGGACAACAACTTCAAAATTCATATCCCGTATCTCTTTGAATAATTTGTCGCTGCAATGAAGACAACAAATGTTTAGTCATTATAATATGTGTGAAACACACTTAAATGCAGATTTATACATATTCGTTATAGTTAAGGGAAAAACATGGATGAAATAGGGGACGATCAAAACTAGGTCAATTGCACAAGCGAAAGGGGAAAGGCTACAAAGAAACCATAAGGCAATTCAACTTGATGTGGAAGCGAGATTACCAATTCAAATAGTAAAAAAGAAAAACATAAAGAAGTCCAGTGAAGCAATTTTACATCATGCCAAGCCGAGATCAAATGGCAATAAGGAAAATATGAAAAGGCACATAGCTCTATAGGTGCGTATTCGGATGATCCCATTATATTGGATTTAAACTCAATGTATATCATCAATTAAAGAAAATTTTGTTTACCTAGAATTAAGGGGAACTTTCATCTTCTTCTTCCCTTCTTGCTGAGCTCCCATAATAGATGAATCTAGCTCCAGAGCACCATTATTGACACCAAGAAACTGCATCAAACCTATTAGAGATAGCTTATAAACAAATCCAGAAATGAAAATGTAGAGAAGTGTTTGCTATTTGATCTATAGAGAAGCTCATGGCACGCCATTCTTCATTTATTTAACAGCTGTGAATGTTTGTTCATTTAAATCAAAAGGACTTAACATGAAGATTTGTCTGATAAACAGTCTCCAAGCAATTTATACATTTCTGAATAGCTTTACAAGATGGAATCTGATGGATACATAGTTTTCAAAATGATGGCTTCTGATGTCAGCATCCCCAACATGCAGTCCCACAGAGTGAATGTTTTGTAATCACAATAAATTTGCTGACAGACTGGATTTAGTATACTCTAATTTGTTTTGAGCATTGAAATTTGATCATAATCATAACTTTCCTCTACACTAGCAGTATTACCTCGTCTAGCAATCCCTCGTATGTCAGTTGAGTACACATTGGAGTGACCATATCCACCTGCAAGAAGAAAATACAAACTCAAGTCACAAAGACCTGTATACATGTCAACTAGTGTAATAATGATAACTGAGAGTATAATTAAGTGGTAGATATGCACTCAACCTAGTATAAAACAGTACATGTGTTATCAACTTCTAGAGTATGAAAACTTTCAAAATAACTCAAGTCAGCAAAAATCTGAAAGAGACTATTTCAGAACAATCATTATGGCTCTGACTCATGTTTTAGGGTAAAGACAGGATGCTTGCCGACTTCCCCTAAATAGTTGAATAATACTTTTATACTGAGTATCACTTTCCTTGCCTTCCGCCATATATCTTTCACTAAATTCAGCACCTTCTTGATATAAGCAAAATCCAGAAAGAAATACTGAAGAAAACTGAACACTGCAATGAGAACCCTGTGCGTCGCTCTGGAAACATTTAACTTCATGGAAGGGACAGTTCATTAGGTAGGTTGATGAATACATGCCTAGGTCCTATAGCTCCATGTCTGGTAGAATAAAGACAAGAAAATCTTCCAAAGAAAAGAATCCAAAAAAAAACTGAAGTTGCACAGTTACTGTAGACAGGAAGATGGATAGCAACTTCCCCTATGCAGCCTGTCTTGTAAGACAGTTTTTGATTTGATGGCAGACAAACTAATAGACATTTTACATTTCTACTAAACCATCCAAGAAAATCCTAAGCATCACACAATCACTTGAACAGGAACAAATACTCTAAATTGTAATGATTCTGAAAGGGGATGATATTAGTTCACAAAATGAGAGAAGGAAAAAGAATCTAAAGAGAGGAAGTGTACCTCTCTATCTAGAAGTATGAGAGTATTAATTTCTGGAATGCTCATCTGTGATTTAAAAAAAGAATAATAGTCAGTATTTGATTATGAATAACCAAATTTATAGAAGAGTGTTTTATGACTATAAGCAAAGACTTATTACATTTGAAGAATTAACAGGTTCTTCAGCTTGAATACGATTCAAAATGTCAGCAACACGTGTAGCTCCTTTCCCTTTAGCCCTAATATTTGGTATTACTCCAAAAGAAAACTGCATTACAGTCAACATAGAATCGTCAAAATAGGTAACAGAAAAAAGGGAAGAGTAGCCAACAAATATATTATCATCATTAAATAGTAATACCTAAAGCTTTAGAGGGATTAACTAAAGCTCCAAAAGTTTTAGAAGTATCCAATTGACAAACAGTGCAAAAAATCAAATCTACAATACCTCAAGACTGTGGATGGCTTTTGCAATATGCCAGAGAGCAGTTGCATCTCCATCCACCAAAAAATCCTGTCAAGCAAGTCTTCTCAACATTAGACACAACGGAGTCAATCATTGAAGGAAATGATTTTGTTCGGTCAAATCATTGGTCCTTCTGAACATAATAAATAGGGTAAATTATATTTCGCCACCCAAACTATTGCCATTTTTAGACTTAAACCACCTAAACTTTTTTTTTCATACTTATCCACCTGAAGTTTTAATGTGATTTACACTTAGCAATTTCAGGTACTGCCAACCTTTTCTTTTTAGCTGGAATATACAACCATATGAAATTATGAAAATGCCCCTAAAAATTAGGATTCTGAATAAGAAAGTGGCAAGTGATAACCTGGAGGTTGTAATATGTAAACCATACAAACTTTAGGTGGTTTGTACGATAAAAAAAAAATGTTTGGTTAGTGAAGTGTGAAACTGGCCATAGTGTAGATGGCAAAATGTAATTTCCCCTAATAAATAAAACCTCGTACTTTCTGAGCAAGGTCAAGTTCGAATGAAAAAACATCCTCGTCCAGAGGTAGCATGTATAAGGGAAATTCCCCAATGTTCAACAGTTCGTGTACTTTTTCCTTCTCAAGTATCTGTAGACAACCAAACATACATGTAAGGACAAATTGTCATCACCAAACAATTCCTAAAATCTATCTATTTTTTAACACTAGCTGCTTAGCTCTTACCTTCTCACAAACAACCAGCCGGCGTGGAACAAAGTACAGATAATATTCTCTGTGAATCCCTTTGGATATGTCATCATGTATATGTGAGCAAATGAATTTCATCAAGTCAATTTCAGCACGAACAAGGAATAGGAGTCTGGTGCTTTCGGTTTGAATTGGCTCAGCCGTAAGATGGCGCAATTCAGCCCCATGTTTCTGATCATAAAAGCATCACTACTTTAACTTTTCTTGGCAATCATTAAGGCATACGAATGACAAATTAGCAATAGCAGAATTACTGGTAATTTCTATAAAATTTAAGTTCTCAAGGCTTTTTTTAGTTCTTTCTTTCACTTTTGATCTGACCAAATGAAACCATTGATGCCTAAATGAAGACACAATTCAGTATCTCAAAGGTACGAATCTCAAAGGTACGAGGCAATCAATAAAATGCGTCAAATAGAACAAAGTATTTCCAGAGCTACTAAAAAAATAATTTTTTTAAGTCCCAAAATTTGGGGTGCAATAATTTTAAAGAGATTATTAAGCTGCTTCACTGTGGTCATCCAACATCTGGATAAGAAATGATTGTATAGTTTTAGCAACAGAAATTGCCATTAACTATCTCAAGCCATAACCTTTAACAAATTAGCATCTTAAAAGATGCAACAAGAGCCAATAACTTAATTAAAACCAAAAAAAGAAAAGAAAAATGGTAACCACAAGAACACAGAAAATACCTTCAGCTCTGAGCTTTGTACAAGAAGTGACAGCGAACCACTAAGCTTCGGATCAATTACCAGACACTTCTCTCCTCGTATCTATATTTTTTTTATAAAATAAAACATAAATTGCAAAAAAGTAATTAAGGATTGACGCTCAAACAAACACAAAAAATCAACCAATTGCGGACTGATTAAATTTAACTGAACTGTTCTAAACTTACATTCTTTAGGATATTTTCCAACTCCGTTTGAGCTCGGGCTCTGAATTCCAAAATAAACAATAATTCATCTTTTCAAACAAAATCCCCAAAAGAAAAAGGTAATAAAATCTAGCGGTCACAGAATGAATGCAATCAAAATTCTTACCGTATGGCAGTGAGATTGATGGGAGCGTTCTCTAAATTGGGAATTTGAGCCATCGTTACTTTCTCACTCTAGATTCTCTTCCTCCGAAGAGAGAGATCAGAGACTCCGTCGAGTGACACGAACTTGTATGATCTGATGAGTATATTTGAAAGTATTTGTGCTCTTATAATGTGAAGCACTATTAATTGTTTATACTTTATATTATGGTGAGGACTAAAGGCATCTACCCATTTTCTAAGGGCACCACCCATATTTAAAAAAAAAAAATATATATTTAAAATACAAATTTTACCCAAAGAATTTTGTACACTATTTTTGTTCGGTTATTATGACCGAACGTATTTGTTCGTGTTCGGCCAAGGTGGCCGAACAGGCTTCTAAATTTTCGGCCAATCGGGACCGAACGAAACTGATCTGATTCAATCATTTTTTTACGTTTTTTTCTACGATTTTCACACATCCGTGGAATGTTCGTCATTATGTTGACATTACAAAATTAAAAAAATTAACATAAAATAAAAGGAATGCAAAAAAATCGATCAAACTCAGATTTGTTATGTTAAATCCGGATATATTTTTTTTTATATTAAATTTTTTAAATTTTTTTAAAAATGTAATGCCAACATAATGACGAACATTCTACGAATTTGTTAAATGTGTGAAAATCGTAGAAAAAAACGTAAAAAAATGATTAAACCGGATCAGTTTCGTTCGGCCCGATTGACCGAACACATTAAAAAGTGTTCGGCCACCTTGGCCGAAAATTTAGAAGTCTGTTCGGCCACCTTGGCCGAACACGAACAAGTACGTTCGGTTATAATGACCGAACAAAAATAGTGTACAAAATCCTAAGGGTAAAATTGGTATTTTTTTAAAAAAAAAAAATTTTTAAAAAAATGGGTGGTGCCCTTAGAAAATGGGTAGGTGCCTTTAGTCCACACCTTATATTATTTCGGTTTTTTTTTTTTTTCTAAAGCACTCTTTCTCTTTTTATAATTGTGTTTTCCTACTTCATAGGCCAGGCCCAGGCCCAGGCCAATATCATCAAGTCTACGTCTTTCAGTTTTCTATTCAAACGGCCCATTCATCAAAAAAATTACATATATTATTAAAAAAAAGTCATATTTGAAATAACAAATCCTTATAAAAAGTGCATATTATAAGATATAAAAAGTCATATTTTAATAAAACATGTAATTTAGGAGAGAATAAGTAGGGTTAAAATCATTTTTCGTCCCATAATTATGATGTTTTTTAATTTTTGTATCACAATTATCACGATTTTCAATTTAATTCCATAATTTGAGAATCTAATTGATTTCAGTTCAATTTCGTCGAATTAGGATTTTTTGATAATCAATAAGTGACGTGGCGATACACATCAAAATTCTTCAAAGCTTCCGATAGCACAGCCGAGACAGCGACGGGTTCTCTGTGACATTTTCCGATGGAATTTAAATTTTTCAACCAAAATTGAACAAGAATCAAACAATTAAATTGAAATTTGTGATACTTATGAAATTCAAATCGAAAAACTTCATAACTATAAGACGAAAAAGGATTTTTACGAGAATAACATTAAACTTAAAATCAAAAGCATCTTTGCATTTTGTTATGTAAGCTAAAAGATTCCAATGTAAGTTTCATTCCCAAATCCTCAAAGGCAAACACGTATGTGCAACCACTGCATCGTGCGACGGTTGCACTTATAGCACAAAAAAATATATTTATAGCCGTAAAAGACATACTTCAATAACTCATACTTATACTGTAAAAAAACATACTTATAAAATATATATTTATAACTGAAAAATACATACTCATACCTATAAAAGACATACTTGAATCATGTCGCATGTGAAAGAGTCCCACAAGAGACCAGCAATCTGAAAATCAAAAGTCAATGCGGACAACAAGAGTTGAACTGCTGAGTCATGTCTGGCAGAGAACTTAGATCCCATTTCATAGTTTATTAATGTTTTGTCACCGATGTATAATGTACATCATCTTCCACACGTTTAATAGTTAAATGGTGAAATATTTACTTATTCTTTTATTAGTGTTTTCTTGTATCAATTAATATTCTATTTACTCACAACCATATATGCTGATATATCTATTAATGTGTCGATATTAAACGTTAAAAGTGTTAATCTACTTATCTAAACAATGTGGATGTTTTGTTGGCATTTGGTATACGTATATCATACACAAACAAATAGTAACATCTCTGGTTATAAATTATAATATATAACGAGTATCTTTTGTTGTTTTTTATAAGTTAACATCTGCATTATTTTTCATATATATTTAGGACATGAATTAATCTCTCGCCTTTTCTTTTCTTTTTTTTCTTTTCTCTTTTCGTGTATTAGTTTAACTAATATAGATTAAGTTAGAAAATATAATTTTCTTCGTAGGAAAATAATTTGGAGAATAATATTCATATATATAATGAAAATGTTTTTAATAGAACAATTTGTTTACATATCATTAATTGTTTTTAAGATCTATTTTAGTAAAGGTTGTAACACATATATTTCAAAATACATGTTATATTGAAATTAAATGAAAATAAAAAATGTGGTATACTAGAAAGATATAAAATGTAGTATCTTTAATGTTATATGTATATTTATATATATAAATTCACGTCACATTTTTATTAGCATTGTCTTTTATGTAATAAAATCACAAACTAAGTCATCTATTAAAATTATTTTAAGATATGCAATCATCATGTTTTTTTCAAGTGAATATAGTTTTTATTAAAAAGATATTGTAATGTCATTTTATGATACAATCACCATCCGTTAATTCTAAAAGTATTCGAAAATATTTTATTTTTTAATAAACTAGAAGAGTGGGGAAAATGAAACAATAAAAATTAGACAATTTGAATGATCCAAATTCAAACTCTAAACAATCAAGTCTATATTTTTATAAACATTGAGATACACATTTACACGATGAGTAACGATAATTTGAGAGAAAAACTAATTTCCCTATTCCATAATTCAATCAACCATCAAAAAAAAACTTATATATACATAAATCAATATAAACATGAAATCCTAAACTTTGAGCAACTAAAACTTCTAGAGAAATTAGAATTATTTCATAATAAATAACTTGGAAAACAAAACTCATAGAGAAACTATTTTCTAAAAATAACACTGAATTACATTAAAATCCAATTTCTACCAATTATATCAAATCTCCATCGGATTGTCTTTCTTAATTAAATGGAATTTCGTATACATGAACAATAATATAAATATATGGATTCAAATATTGATGAATTTTATGTCTTTTAAGTCTGAAGTCTCTTTAGACACAACTTCAATGAATATTGAAAAAGTCTTGTTATGTATAGAGTAATTTCAATTAAATTTATAGTTTACAGTTGATCTCATTATTGGGTTATGGATCCACCTACTTACTAGGTTTAACATATCATATTAATGGAAATGTCATAATTATCTTAATTAATGAAATATCAATACATATATTAATATAGGTAAATAATTAATTAAGGAAATCTTTTCGTGTGTGCAATATATATATATATATATATATATATATATATATATTAAGAGTTGGTCTTGTGTGCACTTGGTGTACATGCAATCCGGGTCGACCCAGTTTTTGACCCGGATCCGCGTGTTTTGAATTTTGGTTTTTTTTTTTTTGCTTCAGGTTGTGACCTTTATGTTGTAAATGTGTAACTTTTATGTTATAAATGTGTGACCTTTATGTACAACTATCATGACCTTTATGTACTGTAATTTAGAAAAAAAAAATGAAGATTTTCAATATAATTTAAACTGTACACCTTTATTTATGTGATATCAATGCGACCTTTATGTTATATTATGTCATCTTTATGTACAAATATTAATATATAAAGGTGTATAAAGGTCAGAATATTTATACATAAAGGTGACATAATATAACATAAATGTCACATTAATATCACATAAAAGTACATAGTACAAATTGTGTTGAAAATCTTAATTTTTTTCCTAAGTTACAGTGCATAAAGGTAGGGACAGTTGTACATAAAGGTCATACATTTATAACGTAAATGTCACACATTTATAACATAAATGTCAAGACAAAAATTTGGAAAAAAAAAATTAAAAAAAATTAAAAACTCGCGAATGCGGATGCGGGATCGACCCGTATTGCATGGATCTTAGATCCATACACCTAGTGCACAGGAGTTTTTGTGAAATATTAATTACATGCTTATTAAAATTGACATGATTTTATAATACTGTTGATAGTACAAATCTTTTCTTTCTTTTTTTCTCTGGAAAACTCAAATATAGAATAAATGAGTTCAAAATAAATAAATAAATAAAATATATATATAGTGAGGGTTAAATTTGGGTTTTTTCATTATTCCCAATTCCAAAGCAATATATATTTGGATTTGACTGTCAGTCCCATAACTGAATCAATCCTTTATTCCTTTTCCCATACTCCACTTTTTTTTATCACTAAATTCGAATAAATTACGAATTTGATCGTCGCTTCTCTTCTCTTCATGGCAGCCTCTATACGCCTCCGCCGTTTCGGCGCCTTCGCCGCCGTGGCTGGCGGCGCGTACTTTACCATCCTCAGCAGCACTCCAATTGCCTCCAGCGACCGCGGTTCCACCCTCTCCGATGTGAGGCAGAAAATTGCAGACCCTTTCGCCGCTGTGCCGTCCCGCGCCGTCCAGGAGTCTGCTTTGATCGGTTCAAGCGCGGATAACCCCCTGGATATCCTAGTCGTCGGCGGCGGAGCGACCGGCTGCGGCGTGGCGCTCGACGCCACCACGCGCGGGCTTCGCGTTGGGCTTGTCGAGCGAGAGGATTTCTCCTCTGGTACTTCGTCGAGGTCTACCAAACTCATCCATGGAGGTCTGCATTTTTTTCTCAATTCTGCTTGAATAGTTTTGTGCATTGAGTTGTACTCTGAGCATTGTGACTTGTACCGTGTGAATTGTGATCGGTGGTGAGGTGTGGCCGCATTAATATCGTCCTTTTGTCCTGTCATGTTTTGTCTGTGATTGAGTATAAAGTGAAAAAAGTACTCTGTTTCTTCACGTGATCAGAAGTCGAATTTATTACATATAGGTTATGAAATTGTGTTTTAAAAGCCTTCTATAGTTTCAGATCGTTTGGATTTGTTGAATATAACCCGAATGTGGTTCTGCTTCATATAAAGGTTAAAATTTAATGGCAAACGTGGAAGTGATGATATCTTGCTAAGTGACTTAAATTATGATAATCAACGTGTGTTGGTTAATTGATTTCCTCGTATATTTGTTTTTAGTTTTGTCTCCATCTGAATTTGATGATGCATCTAATGCTTCTAGATTGGTTTGTCGATGTTGCTGCGTGATAATACGACACAGAGCCTTAGCCTAGGTGTTGGTCAGAATGTGGTAGAGCTCTGAACATGACTATCTGAATGTAGTGATGAAACCATAAGTTTTTAACTTTAGCGAGATCTGGAAGCTTCTCAGTGAGATAAGCCAACTGGATGGAGTTCTCCTCCATCCACTATGATTTCTATTCCAATAAAAATTTGCTATCCATCCTGTAATAAGCTAGCTATGTTTTTCATGAAGAGGCTCCGTAGAGTTTCCATTATTTTGTCTTTCAGTACCTATTTATATATTTGTTCAAGTTCAACTGCTCATAATTCATGAATTAACATCAATAAAAATGACTAGAGTTCTTAGAAAAAATCCTCCCTTTTAATTGTTTCTGAGTTTGCTTTGGGTAAGCTTGATGCCATAGTTTGTCCTTTCTTCACTGAAGGTGGTTCGAGTTAAAAGCCTATATTGTTTGACTTGCTTTTTTACATCTCTCTCTGACTTTGATTAGTTCTGGTTACATCCTTTGAATTTTAATCTCCCCGATTCATCCTCTATGGCACTGGCTGTTATCTTTATAGACCCATAATGTTTTAAGCATATTTATTTCAGGAGTCCGCTATTTGGAGAAAGCTTTTTTCAACATAGATTATGGGCAGTTAAAACTGGTTTTTCATGCCCTAGAGGAGCGCAAACAAGTTATTGACAATGCTCCTCATCTCTGCCATGCTTTGCCATGTATGACACCATGTTTTAGCTGGTTTGAGGTGATCTACTACTGGGCGGGTTTGAAAATGTACGATCTGGTAGCTGGCCGACGCTTGCTACACTTATCCAGATACTATTCTGCGCAGGAGTCAGTTGAACTGTTTCCTACTTTAACAAGAAAGGGAAAGGATCGAAGTTTGAGAGGAACTGTGGTCTATTATGATGGACAAATGAATGACTCACGTCTGAATGTTGCATTGGCTTGTACTGCTGCTTTAGCTGGTGCCGCCGTACTTAACCATGCTGAAGTAATATCCTTTCTTAGGGATGAGGATACTGGGAGGATAATAGGTGCTCGGATAAGAAATCATATAACAGGTACTAATATCACTTTGATCGATTAACAGCAGTTCTGTCAAGATAGTTTATTCCAGGAATGCCTTGATTCTCATTCTTTTATATATTGAACTGCTGATGTGTGATATTGTGTGGCTCTTTTGGGTTGTGGCATCTTCTGATCTCTCTTTTCGAGGTTTAGATAAATAGCACATTGCTCCTGCAGAATATAGTGACTTTTCTTTAAAAAAATAACCTTTTCATTGCCCCTACAGTAGATTCTGCATGAATTTTCAGGGTATAAAACTATCAATACACACACACACACATATATTTTTGCGGTTTGATATATGCTTTGAAGAGAGATTGCAAAGTGGACTTCCTTCTCTCTGTCTCTCTGAATGTCCTGTGACTGTAGAACCAAATGTTGTTTCTGCATCTGTAATTTCAGCATAATATCAATTGCTTGTCTTTGGTCCATTCAATGTAATTAGTCAGCCTTTTTAAGCCTTACTCTGTCAACCTGTGCAGGAAATGAATTTGATACATATGCAAAAGTTGTAGTAAATGCTGCTGGTCCATTCTGTGATTCTGTGAGGAAGATGGCTGACAAAGAAGCAAAGCAGATGATCTGTCCCAGCAGTGGTGTTCATATTGTGCTCCCTGACTACTATTCCCCAGAAGGAATGGGTTTGATTGTTCCCAAAACCAAGGATGGTCGTGTTCTCTTCATGCTTCCATGGTTGGGAAGAACAATTGCTGGCACCACTGACTCAAACACCACCATTACAATGCTACCAGAGCCTCATGAGGATGAGGTTGAATTCATATTGGATGCCATCTCCGATTATCTCAATGTTAAGGTGAAATTTTCTAGGATTGAATGATATATTCTAAGCATTATTTAATTTTATAATTTATTTATTATTTGTATTTTTCTCCATTTCTTGCTTTTCTTACACTACAGGTCAGTCCTCCTTTAGATGACAATAAAATGAGAAAATTGCCCCAAATACCCAATTTCATAAAACATATTAACAATTCTACCCACATATATAAACAATTGCCCCCATATACCCACTAATAAAACATATTATCCCCAAATACCCAATTTTGGTTTTACTAATTAATTTATCTTTTTTTTTTCTTTTACTATTCATTATTTATTTGATATACGAGATATACGGTATGTTTTATTCCCAAATACCCAAATTTGGTTTTACTAATTAATTTATCTTTTTTTTTCTTTTACTATTCATTATTTATTTGATATACGAGATATACGGTATATCGTATGAATGCATATTTTCGTTAAACCCCAAAAAAGTAAGAGTTTAACGAAAATTAACTATAATTTTCGTTACCCTTATTTTTTAGGGTTTAACGAAAATTAGTTTCCTAGGTTTAATTTTCTCTTTTCCTTTTACTATTCATTTATTCATTTATTACCTTATGACAATTTTTTTTAACTTTTTATGTTTTACTTTTTTCAGTGATTTTTCAGTGATTTGATCATTCATTCACGAGCAATAAATATCAATTTTGAAACTATTAAAATGACATGAAATTTACAATTCCATTCATTCAACAAAATTCACCATTCAATAAAATTCTCTAAAATTTTTGAAGTTTTTGAATATTCATCCGACCCTAAATTTAGAGTATTCATCGAGATCGAGCTTGAAATCAAGTAAGAATTGTTGTTTAACAATTCAATAGTTTAGTTATTTTAGTTATTGTAGAGAATAGTTTAGTTTATTTAAAGTTTAATTTGTTTAGTTATTGAGAGAATAGTTTAGTTAATGTTGGACAAGTAATTTTTCTTTCTAGTTTTGACGAAACAAATTGATTGTTATTTCATGAACAAAATGTAATTTTTCGCGAAACAACGGGAAGAATTAGTATTTAATAATCATATCACGAAACTAACCCTAAATTTTTTGGTTTCACGAATAATTATAGAATTTTAGAATGTTTAAATTTTGTTAAACCCTAAAAAGTATTAATCCCTAAAATAAGGAATTAACAAAAAAAGCTTAACGAAAATTAGGGTTTTTCATTAATTATTTAATAAAAATGAAACAATAATTTTCGTTAAACACTAATATTTATTAACGAAAATTATGGTTTAATTTTCGTTAAACCCTAAAAAATGAGGGTTTAGCGAAAATTAAACCATAATTTTCGTTAATCCCTAATTTATTTGTGTTTAGAGAAAATTATGGTTTCATTTTCGTTAAACCCTAAAAAATAAGGGTTTAACGAAAATTAAACCATAGTTTTCGTTAATCCCTAATTTATTAGTGTTTAACAAAAATTATGGTTTCATTTTTGTTAAACCCTTAATTTTTTATGGTTTAACGAAAATTATGAATTTATATTTATATTTATATTTAACGAAAATTATGAATTTATATTTATATTTCTCTAGTATATTTATATTTATGAAAATTAACGAAAATTTATATTTCTAATCGTTCGAATTAATAATTCTAGTATACTTGTACTTTGCTTCTCTTCTAGTATACTTGGATATTTTCGTTAAACCCTAAAAATAAGGGTTTAACGAACAATAAGTATAATTTTCGTGGTATCATTTTGGATATTTTCGTTGAACCCCAAAAAATGAGGGTTTAACGAAAATTAAACCTAATTTTCGTTAAACCCTTATTTTTTGGGGTTTAACGAAAATATGCTTTCATACGAGTATAAGTATAATACGGTATATGATATATCAAATATATTTATTTGATATCAAAGTGAATAGTAAAAGAAAAAAAAAAGATAATATAACTAGTAAAATCAAAATTGAGTATTTTGGGATAATATGTTTTATTAGTGGGTATATGGGGGCAATTGTTTATATATGTGGTAGAATTGTTAATATGTTTTATGCAATTGGGTATTTGGGGCAGCGAACTCCAATAAAATTGTACCTTATATTTCTCAACTTTAACTTCTGGGGAAATTGTTGCTAGATTTGCAAGATTTCTGAACTCTGTCTATGATTATGTATCTCATCCCTCTTCTTTCTTTAAAAAAAGTCAATCATGGCCTTCCTTTTCTTTTGCTTCATATGTAGAGGGATTGGGACTGAATTGTTATTTTTACTGCCATATTACTTGTTGACAGTAATATAAGATTCCAAATTATTCCATATTTCACACTTTGAGATCATTCATTATGTGTTGACTTTGTAATTTCTGCATGTCTCGCTGGATTTTGTGCTAGATGCGCTAATATATAAGTAAATGGTAGGCGTGGTAGCTTATCATTCTCCTAACAGTGTCTATGATTAAGGCTGATCATCTACATTACTACAAATTTTAGTGGGTTTGATGTTTAGCTTGAGAGTTGTTGCTAATTCCATAGTATATTATACCTAAAATAGAATCAGCATTTAGATTTTTCTTCTACTCATCAGGATTTATCTGTTTAATGTATCAATAGTCAATGCTTGTAGGGGATGTCCAGTGAAAGTGCTAGACTATCGATCAATTTGAATACTGCTTCATGCATGAGAGCTGATAGCCTGTGATCATTGGTGATATAAATTAATAGTTAGACCTGTTTTGGTTATTTGTGGATACTAATTTTCGTTATCTACGAAGAGTGTTTAGGTTATTGCTTTCCCTATTGTCAGGAAAAAAGAATAGTCAACATATTTATCTGTAGGACACTCTTCCGTAATGTTAGTGAAACTCTTAATTCAGGTGTATTTGGTTAGATAAATTCATTGGACATTCTTCCTTTAATGTTTGTGAAATTCTTGATTTAGGTGAAATTGGTTAGACAAAGGAGCATGAATGGCGACTGTCTTTCTATTTTTCTATACATTCACTTTTTTTTTAAAATATTAATATTTGAGAATGATTTAGGTACGACGCACAGATGTTTTGTCAGCCTGGAGTGGCATTCGGCCATTGGCGATGGATCCTACAGCTAAGAACACTGAGAGCATCTCCAGAGATCACATTGTGTGCGAAGATTTTCCGGGTTTAGTGACAATTACTGGTGGAAAGTGGACTACTTATAGAAGGTAGATTTAATTGCAAGATTTGCTATACATTTCGAAAATTTCCACTTGTTTGGTGAAAGGCTTTTGTTTATGTATTTCTGACCGATTTACAATGAAGATAAGTAGCTCTAGGCCCTTGTCAGCTTCATCCATAGTTGAACCTTCAATTGTTTGATAGTTTTAGGTAGCATTTTTTTTCTCACTCAATTAACTTTCAGTATGGCAGAGGATGCAGTTGATGCAGCTATTAAATCTGGAATGTTGAGCCCAGCAAACAAATGCATGACTTACACCCTTCAGCTTATAGGTGCTGATGGATGGGATCCTGCTTCTTTCACCATACTAGCCCAGCAATATGTACGCATGAAGAGGTCGTATGGTGGGAAGGTTGTTCCAGGTGTAATGGACACTGCTGCGGCAAAGCATTTATCACATGCTTATGGCACTTTTGCTGAACGAGTAGCTGCCATAGCTCAGGTTCACTTTTCCTCTATGATTTTGTTTATACTTGCTGCCTTTTTAAGCATACATGCGGGTTCTGTCTTTTTTTCAGTGTTCTAAAAAGTCCCCCCCTTGGCTGCCCAGGTGCGAGGCCCATTATCCTGTCCCCACTGTTTTAAAAACCGTCCCTATCTAGGCACTAGGTTTCAAACTGCCACCATGGCAAGCAGCGCCTAGCTCTTTTCAGAACATTGCTTTCACGATTATTCATTTATTCCTGGCTATGAAAATTTTAAGTTGTGGCATTATTCCTAGATTTGCCAGAAAATATCTTGGGAATACCTGTACTTTTGACAACGTTAATAGCTTTTAACATTGTCCCCCCTATTTGTGCTAGCCTGAGTGCTTTGTTTCTATTATGCTTCAGAATGAAAATCTAGGCAAGCGACTAGCCCATGGATACCCTATTCTGGAAGCTGAAGTTGCATACTGTGCTAGGCATGAATACTGCGAATCAGCTATGGACTTCATAGCCAGAAGATCCCGCCTTGCTTTTCTGGACACTGATGCTGCAAAAAGGGCAGTGCCTCGTATCATCGAGATCTTGGCTGCTGAACACAAATGGGATAAGTCGAGGCAAAAACAAGAACTTCAAAAGGCTCACGAATTTCTGGAGACCTTCAAGTCATCAAGAAATGCTCAATTTCACGATGGCAAACACAACTAAAATGTAAGAATTTGGTACTTAATCATTACGATCAATATAGTTAAAACCACAAATCTATATATTCTTGCTTACCCAGTATTCTCTTTTGTCTTTCAGATTCATCAAACTATTTATATAAAGACGTTTATTTTGGCCCAACACTCTTCTGGACAACTTTTTCGGCTCTTTTTGCCACTCGAAAAGGTTCATAGTTTCTTCTCCCTCAAAACGATGTTTTCTGATAGTTCACCTCAGCATTCGATCTGATATATTATTGGAGCATCATTGCTCTAGAAAGCTACTCTACGAATGTTTCGTTTCTCAGACGTAGATGGTTATCGATCCAGTACATTTGGTACCGGTGATCATCACTTGTAATATGCTAACTTTTTCATATTGACAAAAGGTTAAAATAAAAGTTACACATTCATTTTGAAGAAGAAACAATGTTTATGAGAATAAAATGGCAGGGTTTTTTGTTTACATAGGCAGATGGAACTATGCTGTCTTTTGATTCCTATCTCTTTCATCCCATCTTTCTATTTCAGTTTATTATTGACCAGTGTTGTTACTTTCAAATTACTCTCATAATTCATGATTGTTTTAGTTTTAATAAACCCTTTAAATCATGTCACAATTCGTTGAGATTTTGTTCATTTTTGCATCTCATACATAATTTATTTACACAATTAAAAATCTATTAGAATGGTGGTCCTCCTATTCCATGCTAGGGTGGGCTTGTCCATGTAGACAGTAAAGTTAGTCATCGCATTTCTTTAATGCAACAGTCCTACATTGTTTCATTTCTGTATCATTTCATCTAATTTACAAATATTTATATGGTAGTATTTGTGAATGTGTCTAAAGACGATGATAACATTGATTAAATAAAGAGAATATGAACACGGAAGATTGGGAGTTGCTTGGGATCAAGGATAATTCGTCCAATTTTTAGAGTTATATTATCATTTTCTCAATTACAAAAACTCATGTGAGACGGTCTCACGGATAGTTTCCGTGAGACGGAGCCCCATCACCCACAAATAACATGTGAATTGTATGGTTTGGTAGGTGGGTTAGTGGGTTGTGGGTTGATCCGTCTCACATTCGTGAGACTGTCTCACAAGAGACTTACTCTTTCCCAATACATCACAACAAACAGTTGTAAAAACCTATTATTTCTAAGTCTCTTTCCCAATACATCACAACAAACAGTTGTAAAAACCTATTATTTCTAATAACCATAGTAAAATGTATAAATAAAACCAACAAGGTGCCTATGTATTAAAATTTCTCAGAATTGTTTTTGAGAGGAATTATTAGCATATTAGAAAAATAATGTTATTATTTTAAAATAAATAGATATTATGAGAGAATAAGAAAACAAACGTGTTTTAGAAAAAATGCACTTAAAATAGTATATTAGAGAATTTGATATATTGAGAGAAAAATTGTATTGGAAAATATAATTTGAGCTTGATTAATTGCAGGTATCATATTGTTAAATTTTTGCATTGGCAGTATATTTGTTCTTACTACTCAAATCATAGCTTTGGAAGTTTAACTAATTTTATTTAATATGTCGTCCCCCTTTTAACCTTTTTCATTTTCTATTTTTTTCTATTAAATTTTGAAATATTCAAAAGTTCATTATCATCCTCATATTTTATTTTCATTTATATGTTAATAGGTTTGAAGTTTTCTAAACAGTTTGCATAGTATTTAAAGTACATGTTTGAGAAAATTATTCATTCAATTATTCATTAATTTAATATGTTTGGAAAATTTGACTAACTTTTTAAAATAAATCAAAAAATCACAAGACAATGCTGTTAGTCAACTCTTCCACCTCATGCAACAATACAAAAGCCCCCCAAAAAAATTTCCATTTAAGCACGTTGAAGAACAAAATCATCCCTCCACGTTTCGCAGTCTTCTCCAAATCTCATCTCTTCAAGTAAGATCACTCGAGAATTCTTCCATCTTAAATTATTCCATTTATTGTACAATCTACTCTGATTTTTACTCATTTTTTTGTTATAAAAAATTGGTGCAGAGATCACTCATGCAACAATTTGATTGAAAGGTCAAGCAAATTATTTTTCAAGAAATTGTTTCCTAGTTTCTGGGTTTTGTCCAATTCTTCGATTTCGATCAAAAATTTGTAGAATTAATCAAATGGGTCGGAGGGGAAGTGAATTGGAACCTGCGAGGTGGGGGTCAATGGTCCTGCTGTTGATGGGTTTGGT
Source organism: Scutellaria minor (assembly GCA_954870855.1). Lineage (NCBI taxonomy): Eukaryota > Viridiplantae > Streptophyta > Magnoliopsida > Lamiales > Lamiaceae > Scutellaria > Scutellaria minor. Next base: position 1,480,981 of record OX940728.1, read on the forward strand.
GTCTTTCACTGTGGTGTATATTTTCATGTCAACTGTGATGAAACCATCGTCGACTGATTCGAAGTTGGGGAGTTCTGAAAGTAATGGTGGAAATTCGAAAGTGGAATTGGGTGGTTGCTGTAAAGGGATTGAGAGCTTGGAGCTGTGGGGTGATGCAGTGAAGTGGGGGACTGATTTCAAGTTCAATTCCTCTGAAGGATGCTGCAAGGCTTGTAAGGATATGTGTACTGGGAACCAAGGGCCCTGTCTTTGTGATACTTGGGTGTTTTGTGGGAATAAGGAGGCTTGTGGGGATAAGTTTGGTGAGGTTAGTTGCTTGGTTTTTCTTTCTCTCTTTTGTTGTGTTGGTTTTGATTGGATTGTTGAGGATGTGTTTGTTGTGTGCTTGGATGATAGATTGGATCATGTAAATTGTGTTCCTAAATCATTTCTCTTGCTGTGATAATTACCTTGACTATGTGAGAACTAAGTGTAGTTTGAAACTTGTTTTGCTTCATTCTTTTTCACGATATTCGAGGGTGCTATTGGTTTGGCTCTTACAATTTGTCAGTGGATTGGATTACTGAAGGAAATTAGGGGGCTGTAGTGTAGTCTATTGTGATGATGGTATTGAATTTAGGGCTACCATTTTAGGCATTGTGTGTTTGTGTTCTGTTTCGGGTGATTTCGGGTTATGCTCAAAATGTGTCAAAATCATGTAAAACAGTAGATGACTACATCATGTTAGATTCAAGTCAGTCATGTTCAACTGTTATGTTTCTCTCAGTTTCTTTGGGATGGGTTTGTGTTGTGTTCTCGTGGCTTTTCAGGGTTTTCCAGAGCCTATTTTTGATTGTCTGACAATAGAGGGCTTGTTTGCTTGTTACCGTTTAAGATTTTGTAATCTTCAATGTTTAACTATGCGATTAACACAAAACTATGTCCTTTTTACTTTTGTGTTGTAGTGCTGGTTGAAGAAACAGAAGGATGTGTTGGCTCCTGATAAGCAGGAAACAGGAAACAAAGCCATGTGGACATCAGGCACCATTTTTGGAAGAGGAGAGGTACTTATTAATGCCGTTGAATATATTCATTACTATTTCCTATTACACCAAATTAGGGATGTATCTTATTCTGTGGATCGGAGAATGATCTTGTGTTCTCTTTGCTGTATATTTGGTTCCTATTTTGATCATTGCTTCATGCTCTACCATGTCCATCTGCATTACGTTTTATCTAGACACAAATCTTTTACGGAATTTGTGGTTTCTTTTTGTTAACAATAAGCTCCCTTTCCTCTCCTTGAAGGGCATTGTTGGATTTGAGACGGAGCATGGAACTCTTCACATCAAGGTATGCTTCGTGTTTTAATTTCATGAAACCTCAAACGTTGAAGTTATTACAGATTTTGTCTCAAGATATTGTTCACATGGTGCCAACAAAGCCTGACTTTAGGCCATAAATTAAGCAAATAACAACCAATTAGAAGTTTGGGATAGAATTCTTGGTTTTTTTCAATACGTCGCGATGTTTATATTTCTGCATAACATTTACTATTCCAATCTTTTTTCAGCTTTTGCCCGAATGTTCTCCACATTCAGTTGCATATATCCTAGAGTTGTTGTCTCTACGCCATTGTGCAGGTTGCCATTTTTATCGAGCAGAAGGCCGGGGACAATTTTGGGATTCCAAGGGAAACCACATAAACGATGTAAGGGTTGAGCTTTCTTGGTTTTCTGCTATTCATTCTTATAAATGTTTAGAATTTTTCGTACATTCTATCTTGCTTCATTCCTAAATATGCACGATTGATATCTCTTGGTTCGATAGCTGTATTCAATCTGTAAGCACCTAAGAGGAAATCATTCAATGTTCTTACTCGTTTAAACCTTACAGGCTTCGTATGGCCCTCCATTTGCTCTCATTCAAGGAACGCTTGAAGCTCAAGGGCAGACGTTCACCAAGATTGAATCGGAGTACTGTCCGACCATAAGTAGAGGCTCGGTGGCATGGGTTGGAAGCGGGCCGGATTTCTTTATAAGCTTAGCGAATCACGAAGAGTGGAGACAGTCATACACCGTGTTCGGTTCAGTGCTCCCGGAAGATATGGTGATCACAGAGAAAATCGCTCGGCTTCCTACAAAACCGGATGATTGGAATAACATTAAAGTCTCAGTTTTAGCGAAAACAGTACCTTTGAAGATTCAAAGAATTAAGAATGGTCATAGTGAACTGAATCTCAATGAGGAATAGAAGGTACTTTAAATGTCTGAAACTAACTTAAAATATCTGATGAGGTTTTTTGCTGCTAAGTTGCTCCTCTCTCTCTCTCTAGAAAAGTATTTTGATTTGTTTGGATCATTTGAAATCAATCATATCCAAGAGTAGATGAAGATTTTGGCAAAACAGGTGAATATCATGATTATGATTGAGCATATGAAGGTGCAGCAAAGAGTTATGCCACCCAAAAAAGAAAAAGACCAAAATCAGATAATGGAAATGTTGAAAAAAGTAATGAAATACAAGAACAGTATCATGATTTTTTTTTAATTAATTTATTTATTTATTTGGAGGGGAATATTATGAAGTGTTGATATGAAGAAACTCGTGAAAAACTTTTTTCTAATTAGACATTGTTCAAAAATGCAAAGTTAAAAATATCAATTTTAGTCCCATAATTTTGACTTTTTTTTTTTTTTTGCCAAAATTTATAAAATCGATGGAAATTGGCATCTAAGTTGCATTGAGCCCATGAATTTATAAAAAAATTTAAAATGATTTTTTTTTTTCTTCGAATGATTGACTTTGGAGTTCAATACTATACCACTTTATATTATATATTGATTTTTTAAGTCAAATTTTAAGCCTATTTAACCTCAATTATTTATGTTTGTATATTCGATGATTTACATAGTAATTAAATGACTAAAACTTTTGAGCAGATTGAAATTGTATCCTACATATTATGAATTTTTTAAAATCATTTCTCATCATCGGAACACTTATATTTAAATCATTCAAATTAAATTCCATCAATGCTCTTTAATTAAAATGAGAGGCCAATAATTGTATTGATTAAAATGAAGAGATGAAATTAAGGGTTACAGGCTGTGTATTGCCGGCAACCCATGTTGCTTGTCACATGTTTACCACCTATATTATTCATATCTTGTGACAATCATAATGTAATAATTCTTAATTTATTTTCAACCCATTAACTCATGACAAATATGTTCAAACTTTTTCGAACACTATATGTTGTTTGTTTTTTCTCAAAAGATTCTACCCTATTGTGTTGATACGAATCATGACTTTTTACTTTTAAAAAATGGATTATAAAAAAAAAAAATTATATATATATATATTAATGAACCTGTCATTATAATAAAGGGACCTTAATTTGATTTCAAGATGGAAGGCCAAAAATTCAAATGAATGATTTATAGCATATTAAAGCTGCAATTTATGTTATATGAAGTGTGATAGTGATTATGATTTATGAATACATTTTTTAAGATATCTGAATTCTCTGTTATATTTTGATGTTTCATCTTTTATACCTGCAATGTTTGAAAATTGTTTTAGAATATTAAATAAAACATAAATATAAATAGATGATTTCATTAACTTTTTATGAAGCCTAAGCCTATTTTATGGGCTCTTTTGTAACACGCCTAACTATGAAGCCAATATATATAAACATTAAAATCTAAATAAATTGAATTTTGGAACACATTCTCACAACATCATTTCAGCCAAATTTTCTATGACAAAAACTTTTATACATCCGTTGTATAGTTTTGAAACTGTGCACTCGCCTCCCACGCGCAGCCACGCATCCACACGCGTCCCAAGGTCGTGCACAAATTCGCCCAAATTCGATCACAGATGTTATACATTTATGTAGTATTAGGCATACATTTATGTAGTGTTAAGCATACTTTTATGTTATGTTAGTCATACCTTTTAGATTTTTACGTGTACCTTAGCATATTTTCAAACAACTATTGATACCTTTTATACCTTTTAGTTATATTAGTCATGCATTTAGTTATGTTAATCATACATTTTAATTATGTTAGTTGTACCTTTATATATTACATAAATGTATAAATAATATCACATAAATGTATGAGTAATATCACATAAAGATAAACATCTACAACTTGTACCGAAATTAGGGTTTCTTGTGCCGAAATTAGGGTTTAGGGTTAAAGTATTACATAAATATATGATATTTGTATATAAAGACATGACTAATATAATATAAAGGTATGACTAACATAGTATGAAGGTCAGTGAATTTTTTTTTAAAGTTAAAGTATTGCATTAAGGGTATAAAATCTGGACATAAGAGTATGACTAATATAACATAAATGTATGAATAATATAATATAAAGATACGACTAACATAACATAAAAGTTAGGGCAAAAAAAAAATGCGCAGATCCGAATCAGATTCGAACTGACCCGACCTGAATGCATGAATCCATGCACCAATTGCACAAGACACCTACTCATTTTCTATTTCTACATATGTTTACTACAATTATTAATATTCACATTAATTTGGAAGCATGTTATGTCCCTATTGCTTCCTTTGGCTCCTTTATAATTTCTGACGGAGAAAACAACTATACAAGAATTACTCACTTTTGCAGAAATTTGTAAAATATTTTATATTTTGTATTATGGGAATATTGACATACACAATCTATATATATATAATAACAATTACCCCCTAAAAATAGTAATGCCAAAAGTTTTCCCGCCCATTTTCTCTTCCTAATTATAGAAATTTTATTAAATATTAAATATTTAATTTTTTGTGATATTAATTAAATTTATGGTAATTTCCAAAAATATTGATTTTGTATAATGAATATATATGGTATACAATCAAATCATTATATATATGGACGAAATATATACATATATATATGTATAATAATAATAATAATAATAATAATAATAATAATAATAATAATAATAATAATAATACAATAGTGATCTTTTTTAAAAATCATAAAGATTATTTATTGTATAAAGTTATTTAATATATATATATATCTTGAATATAATAAAAGAATATATATATATATATGATACATTATTGCATACAATTAATATTATAAATAGGAAATATAAAACTTATGAACTTATATATTTTCTATTAAAATCTAAAAATTAAGTATATGAAAATATCATTTATAAAAAATTATATAATATTATATCATTTATATTTATAAAAAATTAATAAAACTCACTTTTTATGTCCATTTGCCGGATTATATAAATAAATCTTCAATATTAATCTTGAAGAATAGAAAGTCATTGCTATTTATAAGAGTGATAATATGTCAATGATTTTTTTTCCATATATCTTTTAAATACTTTGAAGTTTTAATTATGAAATTTCATTGTCATCTATATAAAACCAACTAATTTTATTTCCACTTTCTAAACTAAAAATACAAATATTATTATTTTATAATTTATAAATTATAAATATTCAATTTTGCACAATTTATGTATATCCATAAATCATTTTGTGGTATGAAAATCATTTTGTATATACATGAAAATTGAGAGAGAGAAAAAACATGATCATATTTGATATGTTATAAATTTATCATGATTTATGTAAATAATGTACTAATATCATGCTAAACGTTCATAAAAAATTGTGAATAACACTTTGTACCTAAATTTAAATCATTACATATATCAATGAAAAAATTAGCAAAAAATATATCTCTTTTAATGTAAGAATAAATAATGTTTCATCCATGATTAAAAAACAATTGTAAATTTGAAATTTCATTATAATGGTAGCATCAAGTTTCTAATTATATGAACAATAATAAAATATTTTACTTTCTATTGTTATATAGTTTCATGGTTTTAGACTTATTAGATTTTGACATGTTTATCATCAAATATGATTTTTCTAAGAGATATATTTTAATTTTAGAGCATTTGGGAAAAAAAATTTATACAATAATATCATTGTTTTTACACTCATTATGAATAAGTTATTGAACATATATTTGCATAAGGTTTTTTTTTCCAGGTCAATTATGACAAAACAAATGGTAAAGTAGCCAAACAACGTATGATGAAAATAAGTAATATTCAAAATTGGTAAATTATATGAGTAGTAGATTAAATAGAAATAACTTAAAAGATCTATATTGTTTTTTTATGATCACCATTTTTATATCAAAAAATTACTAACACTTGAAACTTATTTGCTACATCACACAGGTACCAAATGAGGTAGAAATATTATTGAGAATTGATTATAATATTTAATAATACCGTCATTTGGCACTCATTATAATGAATAATCTATTAGCATGTATTTGCATAAATATTTTCCAAACTAATTGTGACAAAAACAATTAGTAATAAAATAGTCAGATAATGTAAGATGAAAATAAGAAATATTTAAAATTCATAATTTATATGAGTATTAGATTAAATTAAAATAACTTTGAAGAAGTATATTGTTTTTCATAATTAACATTTTTATATCTAAAAATTATTGACACATGAAATATATTTATCCATATGTCACACAGATACACAATGAGATTGAAATATGATCGAGAACTTGATTTTTTTTCATAAATTAAAGTTTTCAAATATTTCAATTTAATGGTCATACGTCACATAAGTAATAAATTAGACTCAAATTCATCCAAGAAATTTATTCGTGTACTACATTTTCTTATCTAAATATATAAATTGTAAAATTTATATGCCCGTGCATTGCACGGGACTTATACTAGTATCTATAATATAGAAATATCACATGTCATCTCATAAAATCACGACAATTTTTATATTGATGTAAGGATATAGATACCATACATGTATTACACTTGCGGTTTGTAATTTTAAGATCAATGTATCATATTTAAAAAATATTAATTAATAAAACAACATTAATTTAATACTCCTACCATCCAAAAATAAATGTCGTTTTAGGTTTTTTCATATAAATTAAGAAAAAAAAAAAAAAAACCTGATCCACTCCTATTTAAGTATAATTATTGTAATTTTCTTTTTCCCTTTTCCCTTCCTCTTTAACACATTTTATTTGATAGGAATAAATGAAGGTATTTTTAGTAGATTATAGGTAACTATATTTTGAAATTTTATAATTATTTAATTTGGAAAAAAATTCTATAGCTAAAATGACATTTATTTTGGAAGGGATGGATTACCATTTTCTGCAATTCATTCCTATTGAGTATGGTGTAAATATCCGATTTTCTATCATTAATAATGTAAATTAACTAATGTATTGAATAGATAAGTACTTCTGCATTTAAATCTCATTTATTATTTGTGTGGAATAATTATACATGATATTATTATTATGAGTTGGTCTTGTGTGCACTTGGTGCACATGCAATCCGGGTCGACCCGGTTTTTGACCCTGATCCGCGTGTTATTTAATTTTGCCTTTTTTTTTTTTTTTGCTTCAGATTGTAACCTTTATGTTGTAAATGTGTGACCTTTATGTTATAAATGTGTGATCTTTATGTACAACTATCATGACCTTTATGTACTGTAACTTAGAAAAAAATGAAGATTTTCAATATAATTTGAATTGTACACCTTTATGTGATATCAATGCGACATTTATGTTATATTATGTCACCTTTATGTACAAATATTCTGACCTTTATATAATATATAAAGATGCATAAAGGTCAGAATATTTGTACATAAAGGTGACATAATATAACATAAATGCCACATTAATATCACATAAAGGTACATAGTACAAATTGTGTTGAAAATCTTCATTTGTTTCCTAAGTTACAGTGCATAAAGGTAGAGATAGTTGTACATAAAGGTTACACATTTATAACGTAAAGGTCATACATTTATAACGTAAAGGTCAGGACAAAAATCTGGAAAAAAAAATAAAATTAAATTAAAAACTCGCGGATCCGGGTCGGATCGACCCAGTTTTTGACCCGGATCCGTGTGTTTTTGAATTTTGCTTTTTTTTTTTTGCTTCAGGTTGTGACCTTTATGTTGTAAATGTGTGACCTTTATGTACAACTATCATGACCTTTACTTAGAAAAAAATGAAGATTTTTCCTAAGTTACAGGGCATAAAGGTAGAGATAGTTGTACATAAAGGTCACACATTTATAATGTAAAGGTCATACATTTATAACATAAAGGTCAGGACAAAAATCTGAAAAAAAAAATAAAAACTCGCGGATCCGGGTCGGATCGACCCGGATCGCACGGATCTTAGATCCGTGCACCTGGTGCACAGGAGTTTTTGTGTATTATTATTATAGGTGGGGTTATAAGCACTACACCTTTTACTTACTACACCATAATTATTAAATACATTCAAATTTAAATAATTTAAAACTATTAAAAATCCTAAACAAATCCAACTACATTATCATTTTACTCTTTTAAATTATAACATAATTTAATTAATAAGAGTAATTATGTCAATTAATATATATTTACCTTTTATTTATTTTAATATGAGGTTGTCTAAAGTAAAGAATGAGATGTGCTTCACGACTCTATTATTATACACATGATGAAATTGAATATGGATATAAATCGAAAATAAAAATTCTTGTCCAATCATCATAAGAGTAAATCGAAATCATTTGATGTTTCCAAAATTTCAGTTCCAAATCCCATTACAAATAATTTTGTAGAAAATTAATAGAAAACTTCACGATTACATCACATAATAATATCCAAGTTAGTTGATGAGGATACTTTAACAAATAAAATAAAATAAATAATAAAAAATAATAGAATTGAAGTTGAAAGTTTTGAAAGTAGTGTGAAAATCAAGTGACAAAGGACAAGAATCTGAATTCTTAAACTGACAAAAAATGTTCCAAAAAAAAAAGGATGTCTTCTTTATTGCACTGAATATGATGTGGAAGAACGAAGACGGTGATTCAACGCGGGAATTCAAGCAAAAAAAATCCATCTTTTTTTTGGGTTGAAACATTCTTCAAATCGTGCCGGCCTCAATGTTGGAACCTCCACTAAATCGCTATCTCACAGTCTCTCTCTCATCTTCTGTCGGTTTCTCTCTCTCACTAAAGCTGTCGACGTGAGAGAGAAATCTGTTTTCTGCTGGTAAATCTCTGAGGTTGGTGAGTGGGAAAAAATGGCGTCTTCGGGCCATGTGGGACGAGCTTCGTACAAGCCTGAGAGGCCCCCTTCTGCGTCTTCTTCTTCTGGCAATGCGAGCTCTTCGCTGAGAAACAATGGCGGTGGTGCACAAGGGCAGCTGCATTCTGTACGCGCCAAAGCTTCCATGCCCAATTCGAGACGCTCTGTTACGCCCACTTCAAGAACTCGTTCTCTCCCTCTTGATTATGACCCAGGTCTCTCTCTCTCTCTCTCTCTCTCTCTCTCTCTCCATATATATATATATATATATATATGTCTGTTATGCATACATATATGCTTATGGATATGATCACTCATGTGTGGAAATTTCTGTGTGTTAGGATTTGTGAAATAGTGATAGAGATTGTTTTGGTTTGGTATTATTTGAAAATGAGGGTGTGATTGTCTTGTGGTTGTTTTGGTTTCGATTAGGGGAATTTGAATGGTAGTTCAGTTTATGGAATCAGACCGAATGATTAGCTTTTTTTTTTTGTGTTTTTTTGCTGGTTGTTACTAACTGATGAAGGATGAGATTTTGATAAGCAATGATTCATCTTTTGGGCAATGTGGGACCTGCATTGTTGATCCTTACAGGGTATGGATCAGCATTTCGTAGTGTAGAAATGCTTCTAGCTGAGAAGTCGAATGTGAAACTCGAGTTTGTAGAATAGAATAGAATTTTAAAGCCACAGCTTTTTGATGAAAAAAGAAAAAGAAAGTTAAGACAAAATAGCAATTGGCGAAGTAGTCTCATGCTTCAATGAAGCAATCTGGAGTTATTCAAGTTGTTTAGTACTTAGCTTTGTTGCCTTCGATTCTCCAATTTACTCATCAAGAAAGAAGCAAATGGTCACTCTGAATACTGTGTAAAGATCGGAAATTTTTAGTTGGGTATTAAAGAAGGGATACTGTTGAAAGGTTGATACAATGAAATAGTTGTAAGATCACAAACTTTGGTTATTCATTGATTTTATATATTATTTCCTGTTTACATATGATATGATTTGGTATTATTTTCCAAAAGGCTAGTGTTTAGCTAGATTCTATGCCATGGGCTAATGTGGTTACATTTTCAGCAGTAATCTTTATTTATTATCTTTTGTTTAAGGCTTTAAAATGAACAGTGTACCTTTTCCAACCTTAAAAAACAACATATTCAGTGTACATAGATATATTGATTGGTAAGTTCGTGTTCTCTTTTGCAATTAGGAAGGTCTATATTAGTATCTTCACATTGCCTTGTTTATCAAACAAGAAATAAGTAGTACACCAGTGTTGTCCTCGAGTTGGTAAAACTGATACATCTTAAAAGAAATGATGGTATAGTATAGAGCTGCTTGTATTTATTAGCGTTCCGTAATCATAATCTAAAAGACGAAATTTGGCTGATATTGATTTGATATGCTCCTTTCTCCATGCCATTAGAATCTGAGAGAGTCAGAGTTGCTGTCAGAATCCGACCTAGAAATGCTGAGGATCTCATTGATGCAGATCATGCTGACTGTGTGGAACTTCAGCCTGAGGTATAGAATGCATTTTTCGAAGTCTCTATTTTTCACATTTTTACACTAAATTACGTTTTATTCCATGTTTTTCCTTGATCTGTCTCCCGATCTTTCCCTGGCATGCTTTTCTATTATCATAATGTCGTGGCATTAGTCTTATTTAATCAAAATGTTTGCCATCGTGCAGCTCAAAAGGTTAAAGTTGAGAAAAAACAATTGGAGTTCTGAGTCTTACCGATTCGATGAAGTATTTACTGAAAGTGCTTCCCAGAAGCGTGTTTATGAGGCAGTGGCAAAGCCTGTTGTTGAGGTAAGCTGGAAAGCCGTATATTATGTTCTCATTACTCTTCCACTTGTCTAGTGGAGGGGTTTTTCATGGAAATTTTTCACGAGACACAAACTTTTTTCCTTATTTATTGATTGTACATGTATTTAGACACTAACCTGCATTTGCCTGTCAAATAAAAACAATTCTTGTTTCCCTTTTGTACACTTATTTCGACAAATTTGTTTGTGTTTTTTGAATGAGAGAATTAAATAAGAGGCTTGAAAAGCAGGTTTTGATGGTATGTGATTGACTTTTGCAGAGTGTTCTTGATGGGTATAATGGCACAGTTATGGCTTATGGCCAAACAGGCACTGGAAAGACTTACACTCTTGGCAGGCTGGGAAAAGAGGATGCATCGGAGCGTGGAATAATGGTGAGAGCTGTGGAGGACATAGTAGCTGGTACATCTGCATCAGATTGTGTTGAAGTCTCTTATGTGCAGGTAGTGAGATAATGATTTGCACGTTTACGTTTCTGTGTATACCTTTTTAGTGGGTATTGCTAAGACTTGGGTCGAGTTTCAGAAGTAAATTGTACAAGATCCCACTTGAGTTATTACTTAACTCTGAGAAAATCTATTATTTCCTGATGCAGAAAATTGTAACAGAATGTTAATGTATCTATGAGTTAGTTCAAACATCATGCCAGAAAACTAATGAATTTGAAACGAAAAAGCATTCTATACACATGCATAAGTTGAGAAATGTTTGTTCTGTTTCGCTCTTAGTTTTCCATTTGTGTTTGATGAAGTTGACGTGTGTTGCCCACAGTTATACATGGAATCTATTCAAGATTTACTTGCTCCGGAAAAGATAAACATCCCGATTGTGGAGGATGCGAAGACCGGAGAAGTATCAGTACCTGGTGCTGAAAAAGTTAAAATACGAAATCTTGATCACTTCTTAAAACTATTGCAAATTGGAGAAGCTAATCGCCATGCAGCTAATACAAAGATGAATACAGAATCGTCACGTAGCCACGCAATCCTCATGGTATATACAGCAACATAGTACAACAAGATACCTGTCATCACTCATTATTGCATTACATATAGTCTGCAAACTAGCGTTCCCTTGGTCAATTTATTATTGACCACTATCCTTCTATAGGTTCATATTCGTAGATCTGCACACGAGAAAGAAGAAATAGATCAACTAAAAGACATTATGACAGATAGACAAGGACAACACGTGCCGACTATACGGAAAAGCAAGCTACTGATAGTGGATCTTGCAGGATCCGAGCGGCTAGACAAATCAGGTTTTCCTTGCATCTCATCTTTTGTGGTTCTTTCTTGTTGACAACACTAAAGTGTAATTATAGGCTACCTAGCATGCCACGTAAACATAATTATGGAACTCAATTACTTTAATTTTCCCACAGAATTCATTTATCTTGGATTTTCTCTTTGTACTTAAATGAATCTTTTTTATTTTCATTGTTCGTTTCTCAGTATGTTGTTAATCTGTTTGGCCTAACCTTATTGCAGGGAGCGAAGGCCACTTGCTTGAGGAGGCCAAATTCATCAACCTTTCTCTTACTTCTCTAGGGAAGTGCATAAATGCACTGGCTGAAAATAGTCCTCATATACCTACCAGAGATTCGAAATTGACAAGATTGCTTCGTGATTCATTTGGAGGTTATTTCTTCTTTTGTTATTTTTTTTTCTCTTTTTCCATGGTATCCTGCAATGTACAGAGTTTTTTTTATTGTTTTGGATTTATAATACGTATATCTAAATATTATATTTGGCATAAAATTTAGTATATCTACACTACATAGCTGAAGTTTTTGACTCAGTCTTTTGCTGAGTATTAGAAAGATCATCTGCAGCCACAGATTTATATGATAGAAGTTATTTTCTTTTCTTTTATTTTCCTCCATGTCACAAGTTGGTCTGTTTTGCTAGATTTGAGTAATTAATTGGATTCAGATTATTTACTGATATATATAGCATACACTTGTTATATATGATACAAGTTTAATGCAACAGGTTCTGCAAGAACTTCACTCATAATAACAATTGGACCGTCTTCTCGTCATCATGCAGAAACTTCAAGTACAGTAATGTTTGGACAGCGGGTGAGTTAAGAATATATTTCTTCTTCCTGTTTGAAAGATTCTTCGAATATTTTCACACAATCTTTTGCAACAATTTTCCATTTGCTACTGGAGAAGCATATATGAAAATGTAGCTGGGGATGAATTTTGATGCTGTGATATACTCGAGAGTTTAAACTTATAACATTTTCATGTGCCATAATGATTTGCAGAATCCAGAATTAACGTAAATTTAGTATCATGTCTTCCCTGAATAAACCGCTATATCGTCTTAAATTTGATCCATTTCATCTTTAAAGTGGCTGATACAAGCTATAGTGCTGGTTTCTGTTCTTTCACTTGATCGTGACGATCGGTTATGGCTAATCTATCAAGCGGTTATGTTTCTTTTATTTCTTAGGTACCAATAAGTCCACATTACTCTGCATCCATATGACCCCAAATATTAAAATAAATGTTTTGATTGATTTCTGCAGGCCATGAAAGTGGTAAACATGGTAAAGCTGAAAGAAGAATTCGATTACGAAAGCTTATGCAGGAAGCTGGAGACTAAAGTTGATCATCTTTCCGCAGAGGTTGATCGAGAACAGAAGTTGAGGGACAACGACAAAAATGAAATGACAAAAGTGCTAAAAGAATTTGAAAATTCTTCTGCTGAAGCAGAAAAACGTTTTGCTGCTAGGTCTGAGGTATTTGTTTCTATCATTTCTTTGCTTTTGAACATCTCTTTGCAGTAATTTATTCATGTTATTTTGTTTTTTGCCATGTTTCCTTCTAAATATCGCCTTAAGTGCATCATCAAATGAATCTATATATTGAAGGGCAATGGGTTTTGGTTTTTGTTTCATGTATTCTGTATTTTACATGACATATCTGGATTGCAGTTGTTAGGGTCGGAGAATGCTCAGTTGACATCAAGAATGAAAGAATTACTATGTGAATTGGATAATCAGAAAGAACAGAACAAACTATTGCTTGATGAGATTGCACGTCTGGTAACGAATGTGAAGGAAGTCAAGGTAGAGAGATTCTTACTGTAGACTTTTAGTGTCGTTTTCTTGAATTTTCCTAGAACTAGTCTTATGATATTGGCTTATACCTTCTCATGGCTTATATTTACAGTGTTTGGACGAGGAAAAAACTCATTTGGAATTGAAGTTGAATGATGCTATGGATGATCTGAAACACCAGAAAGATCTAAACGTTCTCATGCATAATGAGGTTGCACGTCTAGAGTTGACTTTAAAGTGCAACAAGGTACACAAAAACGGAATATCTATCTTGTGATGATGTCTTTGGCATATATTTACTGTTTGTTTTCTTCATATGATTCTGCACTTCTAAAGAGGTAATGCTATTTTGTTTCATTGTTAGTAGCAAAAGCAGCTAGAGGACGAAACATATCAGAAAGTGCTTGCTGATACGACCCAAATGTATGAGGCGAAAATAGCGGATCTGAAGAAGCAGATAGAAGATGAGAATGCTTGTAGTGGTAGTGCCAAAGAAGAAACGGAGAGGATGAATAAGCAAATAGCTGCTATTCAAATGTTGTTGGAGGTGGATTTTTACACATTAAGCACTAACTTTTTTTTTTTTTTTTAATAAATGAAGTTTCCACCCTTACAGTATTGAGTCTTATAATTTCCAACATTGCTTCCTTGTGACTGAACAAATTGACACTGTTGATAAAGCCACTATAATGTCATGTTGTTTCCACTGTCAATTATAATGGTTATACTAACAAATATTCAACTTCTATCATCCTAGTTTTAGCAGAATCTGATATTGTCTTCTGTGCCATAACAGCAAACTCAGGTTGAGAACACCAGATATCGCAAAGTACTTGCAGACACCACTAAGATGTATGAAGAGAGAATGGAGTTGCTAAATCAACAGCTTGAAGATGAGCGTGCACATGCTGGAGAAATTGCAGAGCAATTGAATTCTACAAAAAAGCTTCTAAGAGAGTATCGAAATTCATCACAGGTAATGATGCTCTTTTTTTTTTTACCAAATAAACTGATTTTGCTCTTTTTTTGACCCTTATCATAAGTTATAAGGATGGTTCACGAATTTCGTTATAGTGAAACTCTTATCATTTTTTTGTGACTGTCTAATCAAATGCATTCTGAAGTTGTTCTGTAAAAATATGGAGTTCATTTCCAGATTTGTCTAATAATAGTGACTAAGGGGAGAAATTTGTATTCAGTTAATTCATATATCCCTCATTAATCAACTCTTTATTTCACTAATCTAGATCAGAGCAGACAAAGAGGTGGATGAGCTGCGAATGAGATTGCAAGAAATGCATCAGCTGCATGAAACCACTGCCAATGAACTTCGAAGATCAAGCATGGAAAACAAGAATCTAGAATCAGAAAAGGTATCTCTAGCACACTGTAATGACATTGCCCTTGGTGTTCTTGTTATTTTATAAACTCCATTTCAGTTCATATGAAGTCGAAGAGAAATATGCCAACTTTGATTTTTGGGTTTCAACAAATTAACACCCCAAACGTGCAAAATGGCTAGGACTTTAATAATGTTCTACTGATTTGATAGTGTCAATTAAATTATCAGGCAACGCTTAGAAATGAACTTCATGCTGTGAGACAAGCACTTCAAGCAGAGGAAAGGCGAAGAAAGGAAGCTGAAGCGGAGCTGCATAACATAATGAAAGACGTTCCTGACAGTGAAGATGGCTTTGAGGTGAATGAGGTTTCCTCTTAAGACAATGTTACACTAACCATTCTTGATATGAGATTTTATGCTTTAATTTTTACAGGACAAGGTGTCTTACATGCATGAAAATATAACCAGAACACCTTCAGCTTTACGCAATCTGCAAAGCTCATACAAGTCTAGCCGGTCAAGAGAGACTATCCTCAGCCAAAGGAATACTATCACCAAAATATGCGAGGAAGGCAAGATCTTGTTTTCTGTTCTTTTGATCACCCTTTGATTCTTATGAATATAACGCTATCTATGTATTAATTCACTGAACTTGTTAAATAATGCAGTTGGGCTCCAAAAGATATTATCATTGTTAGAGTCTGGAGATTTAGATGTTCAAACTCATGCCGTGAAAGTTGTGGCTAACCTTGCAGCTGAAGGTATGTAATTGTTGGAAGATTGATTTTTGAGTTGAACTGTATCTGCTTTCTGTTATGCTTACGTGATTTTTGTACTTGCTCGTGAATCAATCAAGAACGGATTGACATAGAATAAAAAAAAAATTGATTAATATTTCCAATTTCAGATATCAATCAAGAACGAATTGTCCAGGAAGGTGGTTTAGATGCACTGCTCATGTTAGTTGAATCGTCACAGAATACAACAATACTCAGAGTTGCTTCTGGTGCCATAGCTAACTTGGCAATGAATGGTACCCTAATAACCTTCTATTAACTATGTAAAATTTGCCTGCATGTTACACGATGAAAATTTACTTCTCTTATTTTGGTCTTCAGAAATGAATCAAGCCTTAATAACGAATAAAGGAGGCGCTAAACTTCTCGCGTCCGCGGCTTTCAAAACCGATGATCCTCAAACTCTCCGAATGGTTGCTGGAGCAATTGCAAATTTATGTGGCAATGGTAAGCTCTAGAATACATAGCTATACATAATTCGAAAGTATTATTATCCCAAATGAAAGATTTCGAATATCTATTGCAGAAAAGTTACATGTGATTCTGAAAGAAGACGGAGCCATCAAAGCTCTCTTGGGAACGACAAGATCAGGGAATGCTGATGTTGTTTCTCAGGTTGCCAGAGGATTGGCAAACTTCGCCAAGTGTGAGTCGAGGAGAATCATGAAAGGTATTATAACACATTGACTTGGTTATTAATCTCTAAAGTTTCTCGAACATCAAATTAATCTTTACATTAGGCCATTGGAGAGGTCGTTCGCTTGTGATGGAAGATGAGGCCCTCTCATGGTTGGTTGCTAACTTGAACACTGCTTCTGCTTCAACGAGACGACATCTGGAACTTGCTATTTGCCATTTAGCTCAAAATGGTAACTTGTTTTATATAATACATTTTCTTTCATTTCTAACATTAGTATAATTAGTTTCAACTTATTTCTATATGCAGTGCATTGCACACTTAGATTTGTTTTATATGTGTATATCTTGCATGTAATTTGCAGAAGACAATGCTAGAGATTTCATAAACAGTGGAGGTCTGAAAGAACTGATCGAGATCTCAGACGAGTCGAGTCGAGAAGATATCCGCAACTTGGCCAAGAAGACACTCAGGTTGAGTGCATTGTTTCGAGGGGAACTACGTCTAGAGTGATTGTGTACGAGGTTACAAAATCTTGTCTTTCGGGGCTATATTTCATTTTTGTCTGACATGTTTTCATAAATGTATATAGAAATTCGGATTACTATTATTAACAAATGAAATTTTCAAATCGAGCATCATATTTGAGCTCGACCAGTGAAATATTGTGCTCGTTGCATGAAAGAATATGATTTGCAATGGAGAAATTGTTACAGTATAAAATGGCAGATTGAAATTAATGTTGTTCACTTATTTGCTTTGATTTTGAATTTAAATAATCCTTATTAATATCTAAAGAAATGTCATTTTGTCATGAAATAGAATATGACCGTAAAATGCACCACCTGTAAGAATAAGACAACTAATCAATACAAGTAATTAAATACTCAAAAACTTCACTCGATAGATAATAACTATAAAATTTGCAGATTTTGCAGAGAGAGAGAGAGAAATTTCACACATTTTCACACACTTCGGAATAAGAACAATTCTGTGTTCAAATGTTGTAAACAATACACTATCTGATCCAAACACTTGGCTACAAATAAAACAATCATAACTCCCATATTTACTTAACAAAATCCGCCTCAATTACAAACAAAATCCCAAGGATACAAAATTGAATGTACATCAGATGAAGAAAGAGTTTTGAAAGATTCCAATGTTTGTTATCTAAAGAATTACTCACAGACTATACGCAAACTACGCAATATGTACTGGAACTTCAGGAGATGCAGATTCGTAAATTCGCTTCACTTCATTTTCATGCAGAGTTTAGTGCTCAATACAGCCGAGCCTCCATGTTTCTTCTTCTAGAATTTCGTTTGCAAACAACAAATGGAATTGCTTGTAATCTTAACGGGACAAAATCTCTGTCACACGATCCTGAGCATCATCCAGGATTTCCCTCCCCGGGACTTGGACCTTCAAAAGATTTGCATACCTACCAGCCAATAGATTAAGTTAGAGATTGACAAGAGTAAATTCGTTATTCTTTTTTTTTTAATTTTGAAGTTGCTAGATAACTCACTCTTCAGCTGTGAAAAGGTACTGATGCTCTTGAATAAATGCAAGCAATGCCTGGAAAATGCAAATCAATTGTCGTCAACAAGGCATAAATGCTATACCAACTTTGATGGGGAAGAGAAAAGACAGAGTTCACAGTCGAGTTGTTAGAAAATTGAAGTTTGGGATAGCTTACGTCAAAGGGCATGTTCAATAGTTCATAATAAGTCCGAACACGGTCCAATCTCATCTGTACAACTTCATTGTCAATTGAAGAGATAGCAGCCAAAGCCTACAAAAACCTCAGAGAAAAAGATCAGTTGCATGAAAATCGAAAGTAATGCATTTGACAATTGAAGGTGGTGTGACTACAATTACACCCCATAAAAAGCAAGAGCCCAATGCTTCTATAAGGTGTACAGTGCACCGCATAAGAAAAGGAGCGTTAATATTCATATGTTGATCAAGTTCTCACAAACCTGTTCTAGTGCAATTGAATTACGACAAATCTGCTGAACGCCAAAAAGGTTGATAGACTTCATTTCAGTTAAAGCCTGAATCAGAATAATGATTTTTATCAAAATATAATAAAATGAACAATGTTTTTATCTAAACAAATTCTCAATACTCCAGCAAAAATTTAAATACAAGCAAACCTTTGTAGACAAATTAGCGGCAATAGGGCAGATTCCTCCAAATATGTAATTTCGTTTGACATCCGCGACAAATGGTGTCATTTCCTCATCTCGACGTGTTATCTGTGTTGCATAAATCAAATCAAATGTCTAGGTTATTTCACAAGAATAGGCCACTTCAAACGTAATCACATACACAAATCACAATCTCAATCACTGTTTTCTTATGCAACATGCATGAAAACTATAACATTAATTCCCTTCTAGGAGAAGGCTCTAAATAGTTACTTCACCTGATAAGGATTCCTTGCGCTAATGGTTACTGACCCAGAATAGAATGCTTATAATATTATTTCCCTAGATGCATCATTATATCACACCAAACCAAGTACAATTCAGACCAAAATGTAGAAACGAAAAGGATAGAAAGGGAAAAACAACGGAAAAAAAGGGTTTAGAAACACCGATTCCTTCTAAATCTCATAGTTCCTCTATTGAGAGTGCAATTTGAAGCATGGCAATCTCACTGGATTCAGTTGAGTTTTGTTCGTATTATTGTTTCTCTTTGGTGGAAAAGAATGATATTGTAAGCTATAAAACCTTAAGAAGCTTTTATGATTAGCTTGTTAAATGTATATTTTGTTGGAGTTTGTCTAGATAATTTACTTTTCTCAAAACAAATTTTGGTACTGAAAGATATGTTTTGAGGAATGATCTCTATTTTTTTCATGACTACAGGAAAATGGAACATGAAGAATGAACGCCACATTAAGGGAAATCAATGTATTTGCCTTGGAATAAAAGGCAATGCAAGAAAGAAGTGAAGCTGCTATTTTTTATAGCTTTGCATACTACATCTGAAGTTAACACATGACAGTAACCCAGAATCTGGATAATTAGGACAAAGCTAGAACAAGGAGATCTTACCTGAGAAGTTAACGATATAACAAAATCATCCGGCTCCTCAGCATCTTGGTCATCCAAATACTCCCTCTTTGTCATTTCCTATACCAGTTCACAATACGGTAGCAGGAATTATTTGATGTGAAGAACAATTTCCTTGTGAAGGCACATTTAAGTACTTGAGCCTCCAAACTTTTTGGTAGGAGGATACAGATATCACATACCTGCATATGAAAAATAGTCTCCAACTGCATCTCTATCCGTAGAACCTTAAGGCAATCAATTGCCAATTTTCTATAATCATCAGCAAATGAAGCAAGATCTTTCTGAGGTAAACTGCTTGTTCTCATATGATGCAAGGTTCTATTTGTTCCATTTTCTTGATCATAATCTTTAGAAGATGATTTCCCTAGCCTATTGTATATACAAAGTGGAAAATTAGTGATTGAAAGATGGACAAAGCAATACATTTAATTAATCACAAGAAACCAACTCCATCCACCCCATATTTCACTTAGAGCATAACTGACTGCATATTCTTTTTATAAACTTGAGACAATTCCTATATTTACACTATGTATTAAAAATCAATTACCAGACAGTACATGTTGAATCAGCTTTCTTGAAACATTTGAGAAGGAAAAAGTACCATGTTATATCTCGTTATCACAGAAATTGAAGACCTAAACTACTTCAGCATTTCATGTTAAAAAGCCTGTAATCATAGCCAGAAGTAATCATGATATGATACTTGACAACCCAGGACATATTGGGATTCAAAACATACATTTTATCAGAACTGATTCAAAATTAGTCACAAGGTCCATTTATCAAATCAACGACTCCAGAAATGCCAAATATGAAAGCAAATAATATAATTCAGATGGGAATCCCAGCCACCAAATCATTGAGTCGTGATGTAATAACTTAAAACAAATAAAAACAAGAATGTCGTGAATCATATACCAAGTATATTAAATTATGAAACGTACAGTGAGTAATTAAGCATAGATAAGTAAGAAAGATAAAAACAAATGGATCTCATACAGCACAGCCACACACCAAAATGCTTTCAAAAATGAAAAGGATACATTAAGAACACTACTCTTGAGGTTGACCTATTTATAAAAATATCCTGTCATGTGTTGCAATTACACATGCCTCCTTGAGTTTTGTAATTTGGTTACTTGTGCCCCCTCAATATGTGCAATTTGTAAACTAAAAACGAACGTCAATGAGGTATTTGTAATTTACAAACTTCATTGGATTAATAAACAGGTCACAAACCTCAGGAATATTCTATGTAATTATCCCAAATAAAAAACATAGGTACAAAAAAGCTAATAATGAATACAATTTATGAGTGCAACAAGATAGAGATAATTGCCTTTCTATTGAATCTGCAACATATTCCAGTGAATCGCTCAATGAAGCCAATAAGATAAGTTTGTTATCATCACGAATCAGATTTTCCTGCAGAAGATTAAGTGAAAGGAGAAATAAGATATAAATGTCACATTCTGAGATCACTAAAACAAAATTACCTGTGAATTAACATGTAACACTGTATTCAGATTTATAGTGACTGTACCCAACAAGACATACCTGCTTGATAGGCCTTAAATTCAGTAGTATATTACTCAATTCTGTTTCTACTTCAGATGATTCAGCATCTGAAGCATATGTTTCTTTGGTTCTTTGATCTAGAGAATTTGGTAATGATGCACTAGCTGGATCGAGACGCAACAGATTATCAACATCATGTCTCCCAATGAGCATATAGCTTTGCTTCTCGAGAACTGCCTGATATTTCAACCAAAAAAGAGGTTAGTGCATTAAAAAACAAAACAAAACAAAACAAAAAAAAATTTGATACATGAAGATCACATATGTATTTCTTCAATTTAGAGGAAAAAGTTGACTAAACATCTTCTTTCATCTGATCCAAACAAATAATTACAGTGGCTACTAACACTCAAGAGAGGAAACCAACAAAGCAATTTCGAAGAAGAAAATTATATTGTGAATCAAACTTTATCAGACTTAAAGACTTTACTTCTCATATTGTGAATCAAACTTTATCAGACTTTACATGAATATCAGCTCCCAGCCTAACTAGGCTTGCATTCAAGTATGACAGAGTTGATGAAAACTATAGATCATCATCAGAAACAAACAAAACAAAACAAAAAGTGCACGAGCATTTTCACATTGACAATCTCGTGTATGTTAGATGAACTTCTGGAATACGAAAAAAAGGAATAAAGAAACACCCATACCTCCATATATGATGTTCGACATCTTTCATATGCTCTTTCTAGGAAAGTTTGCACATAATTTATGAGATCACCAGAAAACTTTGGCATTGCTTGAGCCCACCCAAGTACCTAAACAAATGGTGTAGAAGGATGGGCATTATGAAAAATCACTTGTTACCCTTCTTATAGAATATGTGCTGTGACATGAACACTACCTCTTTTGCTAAGTAATCGATTGCCAATAAACCTTGTAAAACAGGTCTTCCTTTCTCAATCGATGGAGTATATGAAGCAGTTGCATTAGCTCGTGGGCGAAATGCAGCTGGACCTGTTCAGTGAAGAAAATTCAAAATCAGATTCTGTGTGTCAATCAAATTATATGTGAATACCTTCAAATTTAAAATCTTTGTGAAGACCGCCATAAACAAAACATGTTAACCAATGTGTCATGATGATGACTGACAATTTAATCTCATTATACATGTTGGCATTTTACATTCTGTGGTCATAAAATCTCCATTCTTTTAATGACAATTTGAAGCATTGTGATCACTGGATAACAAGACTGCAATGTGCGTGTGTGTGTGTGTTTTTAGGGGGGTGGGGGGGAGAGGTTGGGATTAATAAATAAATGCTTATAGGGAGGCTCAGAAAGTCAATTAACAAATATGGCAGAAATACTCACTTTGTCTACAGTACAATTTGATTGGACAAGATGAAATTGATTATTCAATAAAGGCTATTTCATAAACAAGAAATGCAATCAGGACTGTGCAACTAATAAAGCTATAATGAAGAACAGGGAGAACATCTACTTTTTCTGTAATTTTGATGCATTTTAGTGGATCTACCCCATTATATTAGTAGATCCCTAATGCTTCATCTCATGTTATATGTAAGTGTGTGTGACATAGAATTACACAGTTATAAGTGGGACATTTTATGTTAACTGTAAATGATGCTACTGAGAAGTATATGGCACGTTCGAATCAGTGAATGCATGCACACAAGCATTAAAAGAGTCTTTAGACTATTTCTGAACAAGAAGAAAATTTCAGTAAGTTCATTGTGTGCAGCAGCCAAGCTGCTAAGCAATATATTTCACAATGATAATTAAGTTAGACTTCCAGATTGAGGCCCTTCAGATAATTAAAGAAATATAGTCTTACAAGGCTACATCCACACAGTACTTCATGCCTGTTCAACTAGTGTCAAACAAGCACTGAAGTCATAAGCCCACTCAGCAGATAGCCACCATGAAGATGAGGCATATTGAATCTGTTTATTGCTATGAAATTCAAAGCATGTAATGATATCCAATGTATAATATGCAAATGGACATAAGACATGGAAATAGTGGAACTCAAAAACATTCATCAGTAACCAGCAGAAAAGATAATAGTTTGTGGACTTGCTTGATATAGCTTGTTGTACACTCTTTCGATAATCTACAAACATTGTTGGTAAAAAGTGATCCTTCACAAAGTTCTCTGTAAATGCAAGTAACCCATCATTGCTGCAAAATTCACAGAAACTAAAATGGTCAGCATTAGATACAATAATACAGATTGATTGAAATAATAGTAGAGAATAAAAAAATACAAAGACCTTACCCAAAGTTTTTAACATGCTAAATCAGATAATGAGCAAATCATATAATTCACTAAAGGCAATGGGCATAGGAAACATTTGAGGGAAGTAGAATGATTTCATGAAACAGAAAAACAATTCAGTGGAATTTTAGAAAACCATATAACACTAATAAGAAGAAAAAATGTTTTGGAACCTCAAGAGAGAGAAATCTTCTCATCTTTGTATGAGGTGTACCATGACTCAATATCAAGAAGCAGAAATATTTTAAGAATAGTGATGAATGTGCTCACCCGAGTTGGGAAAACTTTTGAGGAAGCATTGATGAAACTTTGTCTGTAAACTGCACATGTAATGGAAGGAAGAGAAAATTAAATGATTTGTTCACGTTATAATGCCATGGAGACTGGATAAACACACACTTCACTTTTTTCGCCTCCACTCTAGCCGTACCTGAACAACTGGCCTATACACTGATGCTGCTAAATATATCCCTTGCTCAGGTAAAACAGCTCCAGTCCCATAACCTTCTTGGAGTACATTTGGTCCCCTTCTCCATCGATCAGCCCCTGAATAAAATTTATTGTAAAATTGTCTAATGGAGTAAATTGGTCATTGCAGAAAGTGATAGAGAAACTACAGAGGAAACAAGTAAAGATAGCATCCAGTATAATCAGCCTACTCCTTTTTCTTCATCTTCTTCTTCTTCCTTTTCAGCATATCCACTAAAAGACATAAAAACTGACTAAAAACCATAAATGGCGCTCCAATATCTACATGAATCAGTTACAAACAGATGCTTAAACTCTTTATGCTTTCGAGCCTGTGAAGCTACTCTAAATTTAACCCTATTCCAACAATCCAAAACAAACTCCTCAATATCATAAAAAAATCTTCAATTCCTATCCTACTATATAGACCAACATTTAGCTGGAATAGTCATCCTCCATAATTATCACCCCCTTACTTCATAAGAACCACCTTAAGTTTTCGATAAAAAGATCCAGGCATGACCTAGGAGAAACCCCTGAGAGGCCAAGTTCCTCTATACATTGGATCATATAGACCATACAAAAGGACACTGCAAGAAGATGTGTTCCTAAGTTTCTGAACTGAATCTGCATAGCACGGACAAACTAGACTTTTCTAATAATATAATACATAACATTGGACTTTATTAACTATTTATTTATGTTATGTGTAAAAAGATTTGAAAATATTATTTATGTTTAGGAATTGCATCAGTGGTTACTCTATATTATTTAAGTTTATTAACTGTTTAATAACCATAGTGACAAAGATTTGCATCAGTACATTTTCCACTTACCCTGGTTAGGAATTGAAACACTAGCTTCTGTGAAGCGAAATGCGAAGGTAAAACCATCTTCTGATCCATCCCTGTAAGCAGCATAGATTGACAAAGAATCATTACATTAATGCATAAAGAGGAAGCATGACTTTGCAACAGTGATCAGACCATAAAGAGTTCAAATAGCAAATACAACCACAAATGTACATCATAATGATGCAAGGAAGGCTATCATTCCAAAAAAAAAAAAATGAATAATGATTTTCCCAACCAGAGCAGCATTATAGGTCAATTGGGAAAATCTTATACAACAACTATCCTTCTGAAATGATTGCTAGATTCATCGTCATATGTCAAGTTTCCAATCCATTAACTTTTCAACGCTGATTAACATCGTCAAACTTGTGTAGTAGGGTGGGATTCCACGTAAAAAGCAAAATTCAAATACTTAAAGTCAAATCAGTCATGGCATCAAATGCAAAACATGTGGTAAGGATCTCAGGTGTACATGTTGTGTGTGTATGAATGCAATATTCAAGCAAAAGTGCCATTGTTTAGGGGGATGAGAAAGGACTGAATCAATTGTCAAAACATAGAACACCCACCATGCAACCGTACAAATAGAGGAGATTAGAGACAAAATTCTAATAATAAAAGGAAAAGAAAATGAAACCACGAGAAGGAATTTTTTAAGATGCACGAAAATGAAACAATGTGACTAGTTCGCTTACCTCTTATCTTTAGAGGGGACTTTGCTAGCAAGTCTAGCTGTTTGTACAGCGGCATCTGCAGATGCAGCTTCAGGAGTCGCTCGTAGGATCTCACATATAAGCTGTTGGCACTCACTCTACGATAACAATGTGGTGATATAGTATCAATAACAAGCGTGTGTACTGGCAATTTCTTCCATAACAAGAGATCAAAACATAAAAGCCAATTAAAAGTGTAAAAGAAGAACCTGTAGAACAGTTAAGGAAAAGCCAATTGTATAGCCTCCAGTATCATGAGAAGCATCAGAGTCATTATTCCAACTGATATCAGCAGCCATTGCTTTTGGTGTGTTCAAGTTAACTTGTTGTGAAGATTTTGATTCAAGTAGCTCTCCAACAATAACATGATTTTCTGAATAATTGTTCCACTATCAAGAAAATGAATATAACGGAGAACATAAATATATAAGTTACAGAAGCTTAATTTCCTACCAAATATCCGGACAACCGTGTCCAGAACAGAATCAAGTAGTTCCCTCGCTGAAATTTGGCCAGTTCCAGAAGGGGACATTACATGAGAGACAGGACTCACTGCTGACAAAGCTCCGGTGAGTGACACCCCATTCTGACGTTTTTGTTTTGCTAATTGGTGAATCTCCAGCCTCCCTTTTAGATACTGTAGACCTGTAACCATAGGTAAGGCAGCATGCCCAAGACCAGGCCTATGCGCAGTGACACGTCCTGCCTGAGCTTTGATCTTAGTAGTTATAATCTCATGGATTGTAGGACGTAATCGTTGGCTGTGAACACGAAGACACAAAAATAGCATCAGCAAATAAGTAGGAGAATTAACAAAGATATTATCACAATAAATTATGAAATGGCTTATTGTTCTTGAGTTCCTAACTAGAGTCGGAATGGAGAAATTGGCCATGGAGAAAAGTACATCAAAAAGAAAGTATTAATGCAACATTAGAATATTGCTGCAGTTCACATAAATATCAAAACCCTTCCTTTACCAAGTATTAGAATATTACTGGAGTCCGTACTACAAAAGGCCCACTAGTAAATGACTTCCAAAGGGTGAAATGATATCAACAAATATGGTTCTTAATATGAACACTAAAATTTTGGGATATTAAATTTATAAGTCAATCCACTGTTTCTCGTCATAGAATCACATCAATACCAATGACAACAGAATCCTGGTGTCAAAGCACTATACTTCTTATATCAACAAAAAGAGGCAAAACTTGATATCCAACTTATAAACATAAGATATTAATAGGAATTAGAGCGCTGAATCATGGGAGAGGGAGAGGGAGAGGGAGAGGGGGGGGGGGGAGAGAGAGAGAGAGAGAGAGAGAGAGAGAAATCTAAGGTAGTAGTGTCGGAATTAAATGCCACTTCTAATCAAATCATCTATCCTTACTCCGATTCTCATCATAGAATAAACAAATTCACAATCGCCAGATGTTCTCAAATCATTTTCATAACTTTAACTATTTATTTTGGTAACCTGGATAGCATCCGAACATATGACCTTGCTTACTCAACTAAATTGAAGTTGCAAAACCATTTAGACAGAGCATATCCATTCCTCAAATACCAAATTTCATAGCATACCATATCATAGCACCAGCAGCAGCAACTTTTCCAAGCATGCACAGGCACTCAACCATAGTCTGCAAATACTTTACATGCAATGGAGCATCGCTTTTTCTCATTGCTTCCTGCATTAAAATTTGCATACGCAATTTAGCTTGATGGACATAATTAACTAATTTTAAGTTCAAAAACGGCAACTGTACTGTATGTTAGCATCATACAACAAATTCATCAGGAGTAGAATCTGATAGCCACATGGGGATTTGGCGAGAGAGGATTTTCACATCCCTTGCACCAGTCTCACCACCATTTGCCTTTGGAGTATATCCATTAGATGCAGCATCGTCATGCATATCCAAGGTGCCATCCTCATTGTTCCCATCAAATGATGAACTGACATGCAGAAATTAGAAAGAGACAAAAAGCTCAGAAGAAGAGTCTGATTATCAAAGAAATATTGATATCCACCTTAAAAGTGCAAATTCAATTTAGAGTTCACAAGTATTTACTTGGGCATTAAGAAAAATGGTGCATCGGCACCAAACAAGGAGAAGAGAAGGGATGTTGGCATTGAGGTTATACATCCTATAACACATTATGCCTATATATTTTTCAGTATATGGAATTTTATCAAGACAAACTAGAGGATTGAACCCCTGTTTTCTGGATATTTCCCATCTACTAAAATTATTGAAAAAAGCACTAATTTGTCACTCAATGTTATAGGATTACAAGATGTGTAAAACAAAGAGCTCAATTCTTTCAAAACTAACAACATTCTGCACTTCATCCATTTTGAGATAAGAAAATAAACTAATTTCCAGGATAAAAACTAAAGGTTGTTATCCAATTATGGATAGAATGTCTAGAACACACAAAGTTTCTCAACCCGGAAGAGGAGAGAAGATCATGCCAATAGTTTAGTAAGACATGAGAAGGAATGAAGCCAATTTCAGAGATGTAACAAATCTAAGACATCTTAAAGGAATATTAGTCGCAGAAATGCATTGGAAAATACATCTATCTCACCCTCCATCAACTGAACTGGGTTGATATGATCCATTCCCAGTACCATGTGTTCCGAGATTATTGTCTCCTTTCAGCAACCTTGTTCTTCGAGAGAGAGAGTGTGAATAATTCATGGAATACGTAACAGCTATTGAAGTTGGAATGGCGTCATCACTGTCATTTATACTAGAGACAACTGAGCTGCCACAAGGAAAGGTGGAATTCAGAAGAAGCAGTCATCTTAGCCAACACCAAAGAAAAGGAAATCAAATAAATAATCTTCAGGGGGTTTGCATGTTTAGAGGTTTATTGACGGAGAATAGACTAAGTAATCACCTGTATTCACCCTTATTGTACAGATGAGCATGTAAATCCTCCAAAACCTTATAGAAAATTGCACCTCTCAGCTTTGTCAATTCAGACCGAACATCTTGAAGAGCACCAACCTAAGCCAGGTATCATAATCCAGCAGATACTACCTGATTAGAACTACCTTATTTTCTTTCAATTGAGCTAGAGCATGTAGTTATACAATTCGAATCAAAGAATGGTCATTAAGAAAACAATTTGATATTAGTGTTCTAAGTTTTCATGTTCATGATGCAACAACCATGTTTTAGAGGATGAGCTTTTTGGGCAGGGATAATAGCATTGGCAACTTTCATAATGTACGTGATAGCACGAAGTATATATCATTGTATCTTTTTTTATACGAAACAAAAAATATATATATTTAAAGAACAACAAAAGCAAGGGTAGGGTCCAGGAACGAGGCGCCCCAGGAACCACAAAAAAGGACAGGAACTATGAGGACAAGACTACAAGATATACGTCTAATCTCTAGCTAAATCTGAAAAAAAGGAAAATTTTGAGTTCTCTATGACTTGAAACCCACAAAGCTACCCTGAATTATCGTTATTTACTTCTGTGTAAGCAATTTAAAAGTATTTTACTTCAAGATCATTGTATCATTGAATACATATCAATGAGGTAACAGTTTTGGGCCAAATTCCAGAGAAAAAAATTGCAAGCTAAAATTTCCCATTCAGACACACATTTCTGAGCATATAGTTCTAAATCAGATAGAAGGTGACGAAAGAAACACATATTTATCCTAAATTCCCATATCAACCAATAAGAAAGGTGTAGCATTTGGAATCTTCAGTAAGCCTGTTGTTATGGTGTAAGATTTCTCAAATTGATAAAACACATCAAAATTAACAAAGTCCTGCATGGAAAATGAGAACAAGAAAAATCAACTAACCGTTTGGAGGCCCTCTCTCTCAAGCATTAGCGATGACTGGACATGTAACTGTACTGCTGCATAAAACTGCTTGTCAGCAATGAGCTTTTCAATACGAGCTGGTACCTATGCATGTTGAAGTACAAGAAGTAAATAATAATAATAATAGCCTGCAGGGAATCAAATGGTACATAATGTTTGGACGCAGAAAAGTTACATTACAAACTCATAAAAAAAATATTGATTATGCTTTCACACAGCCCT
This sequence comes from Scutellaria minor, assembly GCA_954870855.1. Classification (NCBI taxonomy): domain Eukaryota; kingdom Viridiplantae; phylum Streptophyta; class Magnoliopsida; order Lamiales; family Lamiaceae; genus Scutellaria; species Scutellaria minor. Next base: position 1,510,857 of record OX940728.1, read on the forward strand.
GTTTTTAGTGAGCTGTTTTTAATGAGCTTGCAATCAGCAATGGTGCAATGGATCATAGATATTGTTCAAAAAAAAAAAAAATTGGTGTTGCAATTCCAAACGTTACTTCCACAAGTATGCTTCACCACCTAACATTTTGTCAGGGGCAGTACACAAAGCCAATCAAATAGAAACCTTCATGATAGCATGTTCTCTTTATGGAATGTATTCCAGTAAATGGATGGGATGCAGTTCGAAGATTTATGTATACAGCAAGTATAACAGAATGGATTAACTAGCATTTTAGATATTAACTTTTATATGAACTGGTGAATACGCATGAAATCTACTATCCGTGACCTAGTTAACCTCTTCGAGGTACTAGAATACAGGAAAGAGCTTTATCAAGAGGAAGAAGCTCAGTGGTAAGGGTATGAGAAGAATGACTATAAGGTCTTTTTGATTCTTTATTTCTTAAGCTCCTAGCATCCCTGTTTGCTTGTACATATACAAACTTATTAAAAAATATAGAAGAGTCCCACCACAAAGTGGAGCTTACAGAAGAAAACATAACAGAAATATATTTGAGTTTCTGAATTAAACAAAATATGTAAAAGGAACAGTCCAACCTTGGCTATGCCTTCAATTTGGTCTAATAAAGAGATGATGTGCCTCAAAGTAACGGACCGGTACCATAACTGATGCAACTGCTTATTATGAGAGCCTAGAAGTTTCTTAGCCTGAGATAAATCAACCTTCAACTCCCCGATGCTTTGAGCAGATTCACTGAATAAGCGCAAAATCTGAAGAACGGAACTTTATTACTGATAGTTTTTTAACCTAGTCACATACATAACAAAATAGATCTGAAATGTCTTTCAACTCAGAAAAAGCTAATTTCTCAAAAGAAAAATAAAATAAACTTCATCAGAAGTAGTTGACATGGATCACAATTTACATTGTAAGAAAGGGCTGAAATGTCAGAAGAAAATAGGATCCAGCACTTAGATCTAACGGGATAAAGTACTAGCAGCAATAATAAGGTGCATGTATGAGGACTACATTATTGAATAATTTCATTAGCATCAATTTTGCCATATTTTCTGAACATACAAGAGACAATCAGAATTGATCTTGTAAAATCTACTACAGCAGCCATCATACTTCCTTAAGGCCGCAAAACAAATAAAACAAGGATGGAACAACTTTAGTAAAAAAAATTGCAAATGGGCTACATCTCTGTCTCCATTGTATTGCAATCAAATATTGCAATTTTGATCTAATTTTGTCAGAATATATGCTACTCAAACATTACTGCATGGACCCCTTCCATTCATTTATTAAACTTACAAACATTAAGTGTTTTTATTTCAAGTCCGTCTCCAAAAAGTGCTCTGTAAAGCAAATATTAATTCTTTCACTAACTGTTCACTCTTGAAATTTCATTTCTTTAACAAAGTTAAATAGGAAAGTCACCTAATCTAACAGGGCACCCAAAAAAATGATTCAGTAAAAAGGATTTTCTACCTAGTTTTCTTCAAATAAACTTTAAACTAAAAATACCTTATAAATTGTAGTTTTTTTTTCCTTTTACTTTTCATCATTATTACATGATTCCAAGGGACAACTCAAACCTTAGGTCTTATCCCTTGGTCCAAAAAAATGTGAACACCTTGCTTTGCACCTATACATTCCTAAAACACAGCAACATTTTTCTGCACCCATATAAGAAACTAGAATCAAACTCAAGTTAGAAGCATAGCCCTTGGCCCCTTGACATGCCAGCAATAAATCTCATCAGATTATGAGAAGAGAAAAGTAAGTGAAAGCCATGTCAGAGAAGCTCCCAAATTCTAGAAGACATGGACATAAATGGAAAGCATTATCGTCAGATGTCACACATCATCAAAAAAAGGAAACCCAGAAGAATAACAGTTGAGAAACCTGAGAATAATTTTGAATGGCTTTGTTAAAGCCAGCATGATATGCATGAACAACTTCGTCAACAACTTCTTCAATGATATCACTCTGCTCCTTTAGGACTTGCACTTCCGCTTCACGATTTTTTGATGTTAAAATATGCACAACATGAGGTAACGAATCGAAGCGCGCTGCGGCCCAACTTTCATCTATTCTAGAAAGTTCTTCCTTTAAGAACTGCAAATACCATAAAGCATGATAAGATATATGACCTTCAATAATTCAAACTTATTAGTTAATAAACAATTAATAGATCTAGGTATACAGCGCCAAACGTCCAAAATGGCAAAAAACATGGAGAACAGACACAACTCTGCAAAAAAGGAAAAATCGCAAACACAGAGAGAATGAGTTAAAGTGGAATTTGGGTAGGGTTAGCAGACACTGATGACCTATGCTTTTAAGACGGAGTGGTGCAGTGCCAACTCACAGTTGTGCAAATGGGGTTCTTCACTTTTCTAAAAAAATGGAATGAAGCTCTTCCAAGTCTATAGTACACATAAAGGGTCAATAAATAGCACATCGACCACCTCTGAACCTCGAAATTTAATCAATAATCGAACAGTTGACATAAAAAATCCATAAATGAGCAACTCTGAAGTAATTTTATATATATCATCAGTTTTCCCATATTCTTCCTATAACTAAATTCAGTCATGTAAAGAGGCGCCTCCTTGCATAATAAGTTTTTATTTTTGTGGTTTACAAGAAAACTGAAATGCAATCGAATCCCAAGATATCTATGCAATACAGATAAAAGTAAAACTTCTATTACCCTAATACTAGCAAAAGTATTCATCAAGTTATAACCGTAGAAAAGCTATAAATGAAGTTTCCCAATTATCAAGTCCAAACTTCCCAATATAGTTTTTAGCAAAAAAAAGTCTGCTAGTGAAATCACCTTCTCCAACATTGTGATGCAGAGTAATGGAGTCCCCTAAATTACATTAACCATTAGAGATTCCCATCAAAATTTAGCTCTGCCATTCCAAAACAGAATATGAAGCTTCTTAACAAAGTCCCTCTTTTGTTTAATTATACAGAATCCTTCCCTGGATTTATATTTACCATCACAAAAGTAAACGACAATGCAAGCAAGGCAATCAGGCTGAACTTTCCTGATTGGAAAATTCGCATTGGATTCCCCAGATATTTTGGAGGCAATTAGGCTACACTATCTACTCCTACCTATAGGAACGAGTGAAATCTTACATGGGTGACTTATAAGTAACGGCATCTAATACTAAGCCTCGTGAACTGAATCTAGAATCTCAATTAAAGGGTTTCAGAAAACAGGTGGAAATTGACCATTGAGCCACACAATTTTACACAATAATAAAAAGCCAAAAATTAGAGACAATACATAATTCTAACTTCGAGCTGAAGCAAAGAAGCCTCACGAACTGGAAAAAAATACAGAAACTCACCGATTTGTCTTTCGGAATGGGAAGTCCGTCGAAGATAGACATCTCATCCAATCAGCTCAATCCCAAGTCGTTTACAGCAGAATTTGAGCAAAATCAGGACCTAATTCCTGAGATAAAACAGATATCAGAAGAATTACTGGCTGGATTACAGATACAACTGGGTTTATGTATACTTACACACACAAAAGCGGAATGGAAAACATGCTTACTGGATCTGCCAAATTACGGATTGAAGAAAATGGATCAGATAATTGATTTAATTCTGAAAATTCTGCAAATAATGATGTTTTCGGACATTTAAGTTTTCGTTGATGACTGCAAAAGAGGCTCAGTGAGCTGGAAATGTTGAGCCGATTTCGTGTGTTAGGGCTATGCTCGTCAATTTCGCATATCACTGCATTACGGTGTTGTACCTTCCTGCAATATGAGTGTTTGCGAGGCAATATGAGTGTTGTACCATTCTAATTTGTATTTAATGGGGGAAAAAAGTAAAAAAGGTATTTTAATCCACACGTTTGAGCATTTAAATAAATTAAATATTAAAGATATTCTGGAATTGGCCGGCCAATCCAGTCCGATAAGAAATAAAATCATGAATCCGGTTACATCGGAAAATTTTGACAAAATAATGAGTAATATAATAATGTATTTAATACAATAATATGATACGTAATGAAAATGTATTTATTAATATAATAATAAGAACTAATAGTAAAATAAATTACAAAGTATATAAAATAACAAAAAATATGATGGATGTGTTGTGATATAAGATATATAATATATTGCATTTGGGAATTAGCTCGAGTGCTTCTAGAGAAAAGGCAAAAGTAGGAATTGGTCAATATTTTTTATTATGCTTTCAAGTATTGAAAAAAAAAACTTTTTTTTTACATCACATAAACTATTTTATTTTCCTTAGTTATAAAAGAAAAAAAAAATTATAATTTTAAGAAAATATTCCAACCATCTGATAAAGAAAGAGTCGAACACGATCCCAACAAAACAGTTGAACGTCAAATTCCAAACATGAGAATGGAAGTCGATTTCCTACAAGAACCAAACACTCTAGTTTTCCTATCATCCGCAACACAACTCTTGATGAAGCCTTCGAGTGATGATTTATATGTTAATCATTTTACGGTATCAATTTTTTGTTGTACAATGTCAATTTTTTGTTGCAAGAAAATGAGTAAAATGATGAGACATTTTCCACACATTGTTTAGTCATGGTTGGTTGAACGGTGCTAACAACTGTAAATGGTCATAAAACATTATAATGACATTTGACAATGATCCATAAAACATATTTGAAATGTTTGGTCAACTTTAGTTGATTGTTATCCATAACGTTTAGTAGCCACTTACCAAACGTTAATAGTATCATTCAACCACAAATCATCTCCATTCACCGTAAATCATTGTTTTATGGAACTTTTATAAGTTAAATTGACAAAATTTGCAACAAAAATGTTGTGAGAAAGAGATTGAAAATTGATATTAATTCTTCGACAACTCCATTCGATTTTCGTTGGTCGAACATATAGCAAATTGTTCGACCATCAAACATCTTTAAGAGTGTTTGATTTAAGGTCGAATACACAATGTAGTCTTTACCTTGGATAGATTGAAAGTGTTTCCATCTGATTTTTTGAACATATTTATTACGAAATATTTAACTATACTACATAAAGTATAGAATATGCATGAGAAATCTTGTAATGTACGTCCAAAATATATCTTCATCCACCATTAGGATCGTTTTATGCACAAATCAAGATTAGGTGAAGTTTTTTTCTTTTCAATCAAGAATTTAAGAAATATAAAGAAGAAAATAAAGATGTCAAAATGATACAAAAGAAAAAATATTATTTTTATTTAAAATATAGATATTTTAGTCTTTTCGTTTTTATTTACATTCATTTCTTTTATCATGGGACATGAATAGCCCATCCACAAAATCTCATTAACATATATTTTTTTTTGGCTCAACACCTAAAATTAGACATAACCAATATGTCACTGTATAATCCAATGTACCGATTATGACATAATTTTGATAATTAATTAAACACAAAAATTCCTGTGCACCAAGTGCACGGATCCAATCCGGGTCGATCCGATCCGGATCCGCGAGTTTTTAATTTTTTTTTTTTCCAAATTTTTGTCATGACCTTTATGTTATAAATGTATGACATTTACGTTATAAATGTGTGACCTTTATGTATAACTATCCCTACCTTTATGCACTGTAACTTAGGAAAAAGTTGAAGATTTTCAACACAATTTGTACTATGTACCTTTATGTGATATTAATGTGACCTTTATGTTATATTATGTCACCTTTATGTATAAATATTATGACCTTTATGCATCTTTATATATTATATAAAAGTCAGAATATTTGTACATAAATATAACATAATATAACATAAATGTCGTATTGATATCACATAAAGGTGTACAGTTCAAATTATATTGAAAATCTTCATTTTTTTCTAAGTTACAGTGCATAAAGGTCATGATAGTTGTACATAAAGGTCACATATTTATAACATAAATATTACACATTTACAACATAAATATCACAATCTGAAGCAAAATTCAAAAACACGCGAATTCGGATCAAAAACTGAGTCGACCCGGATTGCATGTCCACCAAATGCACACAATACCGGTCCAAAACTCTAATTTGAATCCCAGCATTGCCCAAAAACCTTATTCAGACGTCAATTCAGTCCAAGATCACTTCCTTTCTTCGCCAATTCCAAAAGGGAAAAGACGAGGGCGGCCTTGGAATCAACCTTTGTATTTAAACCATGTAAGGAACCTATCCTCATTGTCAATTAATGATGGGCTGAGTATTGTAGGAGTATCTTCGGTTGTTTCTGGTCCAGGGTTAGTTAACATGGCCCAGATTGTAAATCGAGGCAATTAAGTATCGAAAAAACATGGGGCTAGTTCAAATTATGGTGGTTTAGCTAAGAAAAATATTGATGATATGTCGGATGAGATAATTGTGATCAATAAGGAGGCTACAGCTGAGGCCTTGACTGCACTGACAGCGGGTTTCCCTGCTGATTCACTCACTGATGAGGAAATAGATTATGGGGTGGTGTCTGTGGTAGGAGGGATCGAGCAGGTTAACTACATATTGATTAGGAATCATATAATTACAAAGTGGCGCGAGAATGTGTCTACTTGGATAACGAAGGAGATGTTTGTGGACATTGTTCCCAAGCATTGTATGGCACTGTTGGACACTGCTTATGCTTACTTGGTTTCACATGGGTATATTAACTTTGGGGTGGCGCCTGGAATAAAAGAGAGGGTTTTGGTGGAGCAGAAACAGTCGAATGTGATAGTGATTGGGGCTGGGCTAGCGGGGTTGGCTGCTGCCAGGCAGTTAATGGCTTTTGGGTTTAAGGTGACAGTTCTGGAGGGGAGAAAGCAGGCTGGAGGGAGAGTGTATACGAAGAATTTGGAAGGTAACAATAGGACTGCAGCTGTGGATTTGGAGGCAGTGTATTAACGGGTACATTGGGAATCCACTTGGGATTTTGGCCCGGCAGTTGTTATTTTCACTTCACAAGGTGAGGGATGAATGCCCCCTTTATAGAGTGGATGGGTCACCTGTGGACCCTGATTTAGATCAGAAAGTGGAGGCTTCTTTTAATCAACTCTTGGATAAACGAGGTAAAATGAGGCAGTCAATGGGAGAGGTTACACGGGATGTCTCTCTTGGGGCTGCATTGGAGACATTTCGGGAGGCCTTCAATGAAGAGGAGATGAACTTGTTTAATTGGCATCTCGCAAACTTGGAGTATGCAAATGCCAGTTTGCTTTCAAGGCTTTCACTATCATTTTGGGATCAAGATGATCCATATGATATGGGAGGGGATCACTGCTTTCTGCCCGGTGGAAATGGAAGACTAGTTCAGGCATTCGTGGAGAATGTTCCCATTCAATATGAGAAAACTGTCCAGGCTATTCGTTATGGTGGTGATAGGGTGCAGGTTGTTGTTGGCGGGGGTCAGATTTATGAGGGTGATATGGTTCTTATACTGTTCCGCTGGGGGTTCTGAAAAAGCGCCCTATTGAGTTTATCCCTGAGTTGCCTCAAAGGAAGCTCGATGCAATACAGAGGTTGGGATTTGGCTTGTTAAACAAGGTTGCTTTGCTTTTTCCATATGCATTTTGGGGAACTGATCTTGATACATTTGGCCATCTCTCTGATCATTCTAGCCGTCGTGGTGAGTTCTTTCTTTTCTATATCTATGCAACTGTAGCTGGTGGTCCACAGTTGATTGCTTTAGTAGCTGGAGAAGCTGCTTACAGGTTTGAGACGGAGGACTCTTTCGTGCTTCTTATTGTTTTATCTGCTCATGTCACTTTAGAATTTTAATTATCTACGCATTCAATCTAGTGCCAGTATTTGTTGCCAACCTTTCACATTTTCACCTAGCACACTTGCATTGACCTGTCAAGGTCCTCGGCCACTTTTTGACACCATTTCCTGCTCCTGATGTATTATGTGCTTGTTGGTGTGAGCTGATGGGTTTTTAGGGTTCTAATATCTAAATATGGTTTACTAAAATTTAGCTTTTGTTTATTTACTCGTCCAATTTTTGCATCGTTGATTAGAAGTATAGTAAATTGCAATGTGTACGCTATTAGGACTTCAGTAAAACAGAAACATGGATGAGGAAATTTAATCTTAAAAGACGGATATTTTGAGATCCTTTGTATTGGTATTGGTAACGGTAAAATGTGATCTTCATGTCTTATGGATTTTTACTAGTTGTGTGATGTAACTCTCAAGTTCTGAGCTGGTTTAACATGATGTCTAACCTCTTTAATTCAGAAATATATGAACCACAAGGCATTGAAGTCCCAGATCCTATCCAAACTGTCTGTACAAGATGGGCCAGTGACCCATTATGTTGTGGTTCTTACTCAAATGTTGCAGTTGGGGCTTCAGGAGATGACTATGATATTTTAGCGGAAAGTGTTGGAGATGGGAGACTTTTCTTTGCTGGCAAGGCTACCAATAGTCGCTATGGGATAGCAACCATGCATGGTGCTTTGCTGAGGGGGTTCACAGAAGCTGCTAATATGGGTCATTATACTAGAGGTAGAGCGTGAAGTTAAAAGTTGAGAAAAGCCCTTCACAAAATGCACACACTTGCGCTTCTATTCTTGCAGATTTGTTCAGGCAGCCTGATGTGGAATTTGGCAGCTTTGCTGTGCTATTTGGTGGAAATGGTGCTGATTCAAAGGCAATTTTGAGGGTTACATTTGGTGGACACCGGAAGAAACCAGATCAGCAATATTCTAACAAGTTACTTTTTGAGCAGCTTCACTCCATTTTAATCAGCAGCAGGAGTTTCATGTTTATACACTTTTATCCGAGCAACAAGCTCTCAAGCTGAGAGAGGTGAGAGGGGGTGATGATGGCAGGCTTAATTATCTGGAGAGGGTTGGAGTGAAACTGCTGGGAAGAAAGGGTATGGGGTCATCTGCAGATTCTGTTATTTCTTCAATTAAGGCCAAGAGGAGCAGCAGCAGGCACAGTCGCAGCCTCAAACCTTCCTCGTCTGGTGGGTGCTCCCAACCAAAGTATACACTTAAACATAAGCCTGACCATGAAACCACGCATAAGCCTAAAGACAAGCATGCTCACTGCATGGATTAGGCTAATTTTTACTGAAGCTTTTATTTTCCTCATGTCAAACAGAAATTGGTGAAGATTTTGTGCATTTTTCCTTTCATGTTTGATTGTTTTGCATGGTAGGGGATTGGGAATATTAAACACGATCGATCCGAGTGACAAAAAGATGAAGCCGGCAGCCTTAGCCTTTTGTCATCACATGTCTAGGGATTTATAGAAGAATAAAAATAAAAAGGGCTTAATTAGGAGTTTGGAAGAACTATACCATATGTTTAACCAGTGCTCATCAAATAGATGCATAAGTAGGTAAGTTTGGAAGTATAATTTGAAGGTGATGATCCTTGGTTCTCAAAAATTGACATATGGAGTTAATGATCCTAGACGCCGGAATATGGCATGTAGAAAGTAGGAGTCATTAACTCAAATAAAAAGGGTAAGGGGTAGACCTAAAAAGACTTAGATAGAAACTATTACAAAGAACATGTTATATATACTCAAATATAATTGAACACGTGTTTTAACCAAATAGGGTGGAGAGATATGATGCATATAGCGCCACATAGTGTGATAAGAGCTTAGTTTGTTATTATTGTTGTTGTCACCAGTATCTTTTCTGTATGTTAGAGATTATGCAATTAAAACTGAAACTAACTATTTGTCCTCTCTTCTAAAGTTGTATCAAAGCCGCAAGCAGCTCATGCAAACCAAAGGCAAATTAGGTATGTGCCAGAAAACATATTTATTTTCAATCTTTGTTAACTTTGAGTTTTCCTTCATCTGATATGTGGGTTCTCCTTTTCCACACAGGAAAGCTAAAATTATACGCAACAGCCACAGATTTTCCAGTCCAAGCGCAAATATTGGTAGTAAAGTGAGCAGCAATGATATTAATGTGGAGTCTAGGACACTGATCAGTGGTAATGGCTCAAGTTGTCCAGGTTTAGAAAATGGGATAAGAGCAATTGGCCGTATTAAGGACCGACCTCCAAATTCACAAGATGGTTCTAACTTTATTAGTAATACCATATTCTCCTATCCCTCAAACTGGGGCATAATAATGGCTTAACAAATCACTTGGGTCGTAATCCATGGTTAGCATCTTTAAGCAGAAATAACAGCTTGGCACCTTCAAATTCAAATGTTGTACAATGATAGCGAGTGACAAACAAGATCAAAGCCCTCCGAATTTTCTGACAAGCAGCCTGATTCCTACTAGTTCAAACAGTTTATGGGGAGTCCAAAGTGTTACAGACAGCCTGTCTCTACATCATTTAGATGTTCATATGGATTTCCTGGGTGATACCAATGGTTCTAACACTCAGAACTTTTTCAGCAGCAATGACTCAACTGGTCCTCACAGTTCTGAAATTGAAACCACAGCAGTAAGCAGTAACAGCAGCGTTGCACCCTCAAGTATGACTGTTTGCACCTTCAGCTCTCAAAAGTATGCCAGGGATATTGCTGATAATATTTGTTGTATATCTAATCAAGAAAACATATTTGATGACATCTTGAATGAACTGCTTCCCCCTTCTAGTGCAAACTTTGGTACTTGGCAATTCACAGGAAAATTGTAGGAGATGAAAATACTGTCAAGGATACTTCTTTCTCTGGTAACCTTTTACTGAACTAATTTCACACTTTCTAATGTAGTATCATTGTTGTAGTAAAGCCTTCAGTTGATGCTTTTTGCTACTGTGTTTTTGTGACAACATCAGTTCCTTTTTGTTGAATAATATGGTGTATCAACCTTTAATATGTTAAATCTGCGTCTTATTGAGTTCAATACTATTACTTTTTCTACAATTAAGTTTATCTACTTGTTCATGGTTTCCCAAGATTTACTTCTGCATGGATAGTAAGAACAGTTGTCCAAAATCAGTTTAACCTGATTTGTTGAGTATTTCACAATGTGTACCTGTGCATCTGAGACACATTAATTAGTTTATGGGAAGTAGGAAATCTTTAGCTAGTTGCAAATCAAGTAAAAATAAATGCAATTATTAGATCCTATTTTGGGACTTGAAAAAAAAAACTATTAAATAAGATATGCTATACTTAAATATAACATGTGTCTTGACCAAGTACGATGGTGAGATGGGATCCATATAACCGACCCCATATAGTGAAGATTAAGGTTTAGTTTGTTGTACTTAATCCTAGTTTGGACAATGAGTGTCTTTCTGCTGGTTTTCAGAAGTGTTACTTCTTTATAGAGCGTCAACAAGAATCAGGAGTCTAGGGCTCTGTATATTACACTCTGTAGCTGCTATTCTGTTTTTTGCCAAATCACGCAGTGTAATTAAATGATGTAAAGAGAACAAAGACTAATTCTTCGTATGCATTTGTTTCTGTACATAATGAATGCAGAAGATAGTAGTTTTAGGAAGTTCCCTTTTCAATATGGGATTTTGACAAAAAGGTTTTCCATTCATCTTCTTATTTTAGTTGTGATGTTGATAACTAAATCCTTATGTCCTTTTACTTTTATGGGTTACTTGTCTCCAGTTCTTTCCTGCAATTTATTTTATCCTATTTAGAGATCATATTCATTCATTGCTGCACTAATTTTTTTTTTGTTTGTTCAGGCTTGTGGATGGAATTTTCTCCTAGATATGTATCAATCACGGAGACCATTACAGGAAGAAAACATTAGCTTACAAATGGTGAATGGGTTAACGAGCTGAAATTTTCTGTCCTTGCTAACCATCATGAATTATGAGGACTATGTGGATTATCTGAAATACGTGCCATGCCTTGTGCAGTTTTCTATCACCCTTTCAATGAGTCAACTGCACTTCGACTTTGCAGGATGTAAATGGGAACTGGGACAGTTATACCTAGTGGAAAATCAAGTAAAGGTAAAATGCACTTACTAGATTCTGGTTTAATAAGTGGATGCCTTTTGATGGTTTTCAAATACTTGAAGGGTTGCATTTGGATTGAAGGATTTGGAGGATAGATTTGAAATGTATAATAATAGTCCACTGAGGTTGTTTGGATGATTTCATTCTGTAATGAATTTGAAACTCATCACTTTCATTTTAAAAGTTTCTGATGAATCGAAATCTGCTTAATATGGAATAATAATTAGAAATCCTTCCTCCAAATCCTCTATTTTAGATCAACTCATTCAATCCAAATGCAATTTAGAATTCTATAATTCATGGGTGAGAGACAGGGTTCTCTAAACCTCATGTTGTAGCTATATTCATTTAAATCATGCATCTTAACTGAATGGAGGTAAAAGAAAACACAAAGACAAATTCCTCATCTGCAATTAATGCAGAAGATAACACTCAGGAAGTTTCCTTTCTACATATTTGATTTGAACAAAAAGTTTTTCCTACATCTGCTTATTGTTAATTATGATATTGATGATTGGATTACTCCATTTTCTTTTATGATCGAAATTCTTTTTTCCGGTCATTTGCTGCATTTTATGGTTTTCTTGTCCGTAGATATGGGATTTCTTTACTTTTTTCTATTGAATGATGTGATTTTTCTTCAGGCTTGTGTATGGATCATATAAAATCTACATATTGCAGCTTTAGAATTGTCTAGCACCCTTCTAGTTAGTGAACTTCACTTTTATTTTTCTTGGGTTCTTGTTTAAATATCTGGAATATCTGTAGGCATTTTGGGGTTTCATATCTTGGCCACCTGTCTGATCAAGGATTTGAGAGAGGCTCAATATATGGGATAATAGGTTTGCTAGGGTGTCTCTCAGCCCCTGTGAGAGACTTGATGTGCAATTTCAAATATTTTAGTAGATCAGAATATTATGTGTATGTAATAGCTCTATCGCCTAACTGTTATGTGTTTTGCATATTCGTAACATTTTTACGAAGTTGTATATTACAGCTTCATTTGTTGGTTTGACATTTCAATTCTTGAATACTGGACCCCTTATTGCTTGAAACATTGTGATGCAGGCTTTGATTATTCATAGTGGCCGAAATAACTTGCTGTGGAATATTATGAAGAACCTGAACTCGAGACGAGGCTCTTCAAATCGAATGTTGAAGGCGAAACATCGCTCGAGAGTGCTTAGTGTTAATGAGAAGATTACCCGTTGATCAGAAAATACTGCATTACAGAGGACTATCTGCTGTAATACTCATATCTTACATTTTATTAAGGACTTGAAAACAATGTATATGTAAATAGAGCTTTAGCAGAAAGATTTGAAATTATCTCCTGGCTTGTACCTTATTCACAATAAAAAGCAATTCATAGAGCTGCGTTGGTAGTGCAGTAAGGTGTTGTGTTGTTTAGAAGGCTTTTTGGAACCAAATTATGGTCAATATTTTACATGGATCTATTAATAATAGAAATCATCAATTGACAAAGAAGCACAATGAACTCGAACAATGTAACTTTTTTCCACAAGTTCATGACTTTTCACCTAAAAACGGTATTTTTGTGATTGAACAATGTCAAACTTTTGCTCAGTTTATAAACGTTTCACAATTTAAAAAAGTTCGACATCTAGTTGTCAAACATTTTTAAAAATGTTCTACAGTCGAACTTTTTAAACTAGTTCAACACAAAAAAACAACTCTCTTGGTCCGTTCGATCAAACGTAAAAGAAAACAACTCGTAATGGGTGTTCAGTAGATGTGGTGTATTGTAAATAATGCCACAAGCCAACAACAGATCTCTATAAACAATCAACAGTTAAAAGAGACATTCACATAATAATGGTATCATGACTATAAACCAAATACCTCTTTTCAATCTTTTCTCCACCCCATCTAAATACAAAGATTCAGAACTCACCAGAGAACCAACAAGGCAGTTTAGGACAACTATTTGTCATGGAACTAAGTCCTCTCCAGCTAAAGATCCTTTGTCCATTTTCTTTCCCACTCTATGATCCTTATTCCCCGTCTCTCTCAACCATTCTTCTAGCTTCGCTTCTTGATCAGCCTTGAACTCGTCATAGTTCTCGTACAACGACAAAAATTGTTGATGAGATAAACTTTTACTGAGTTGTGATTCTTCTTGGAGTTCCCTGCCAACTTCATCTGATAGCTGCAAATCTTCATTCTCCACTGCCGGTATGGTTACTAAAGGACTACCAGACGTACTCGTTTCTATATAATCAAATGGAAGCTTCTCATTCTTGGATTCACTCGTTTCTATAGAGTCTACTTGTGGGAGCTTGAAGCTGTTGGCTCGTTGCTTTGCAGACTTGAAAACACTGGATAGATAACCGGTGGACCCCTCACTATCCTGCTGTGAATAAACTGAATTACGACCCCAGGTCGCTGGAGACCACGAGCTAGTTCTTCCAAGAAAATTTGAGCTGGAGTTGTAAATTAATCCTCGTTTTGGCTGCTTTGATGATATGATGGAAAGAGATTTTTTCATATCTCTAATCATTTCATCAGCAACTGGGAAGCCACATTCTTTCATTGATCTCACCATGGTGATAGAATCCTCTAGATCTTCTGTATGCAAAACTGTCTCATGAGACTTTCCAACGATGTTTTTCTTGAGATTAATAAGGTTGGGGGTTGCGTTGTGGGTGTGCTGCTGAATATAGTAAAGCCCCACTGAGGGTTCGTTCGCCACAAATTTTATCATGTCTGCTAAGTTTTCAGTTATCTCCACGAAACCGTCAACTGTGGAAAAATCATGCATCTTTTTGAAGGCAATTGGCTCCTCATCACTGGAGTAAATCAATGAATAAGAAATCGTTTATACCATGGGTAAACAAAAGCAAAGAAAATAACTCCAACACAAAGAGCATCAAATCTTGAAATTCCTGAACTCATTATAATTACTAGAATTTTCATGTTAAGTATTTCCGAATTTTGATGAGACACTCATAGTTTACAAAAAATGTGGGGTAGATGAAATTAGGAGTACCAATGTAAGGTTTTCATGCAGCTGGAACTACACTACAAACATGATTTAAAATCTAAGATCAATAATCAACATATTCTTGGATCAAACTGCCAGATTAATCTATTCAGAAAAAAAGATGCACATGATAATGAGTTAGATTTCAGAAATTGAGGATCACAAGAAGCAAATGATTCAATATCAAAGGATAATGAATGAGTAACTAAAGAGCTGATAAATATATTACACTGTTATTCACTAGCTCTCATATACTAGTTAGAACATGCCAAAGTAAGGTCAGATTCAATACTATATAATACACGTGGAACTCGATATTAATAAAGGGCAGTAATGAATGCTATTTTCTTTAAAGAGCAACAAAATCAATTCAATATTATCTCTTCTCATCCTCTACGGCCTTATGCACCATCACATACAACAAAAATCGACATTTTCATTGGGAAAAACAACTTCGAGTCACATCTTACTTGAACATAGATCATGCATCAACTGATGAGCTTCTTTTACAAATTACATCCAATCTGAACAAGATAACCCTGCAAAGCCAAGTCAGAGAGAAGTCTACAGTTAGCATTTTTTGATATGCATTTTACAAACAAAGTTTGATGAGTCAACTCAATACTGAAAGGTTACAGATTTCATATTTTTTTATGAAAAATCCAGCAAACTCCTCATATTGAGAGAGATTTTAATTTCCCCTGCATTTAGATACAGAATTTGGGATTTCATTAAAATTCAGATAGCAATCAAGAACTAGTTCACTTCTAACTACAGACATCCAAATCTTGATTTAAGACTCAAAGTTAAACTCAATACATTTTTGAACAAGGAGCTGATATCTGATAAAAGGACAGTCATCAATGATAATTTACGAAATATACCAAAAAAAAAAAACGGGCAACCCCAAAATTTGTCAAGAATATATTTTTTAACAACTTGAAATATCAAAGCAAGGCACCCAAATCAAAATTCAGAGAGAACCCATTTATCAAAATGAAATCTTTAGCTCATCAGCAATCAAAGAACGGATCAAGAAGTATATACAGACATACAATTGCAAGAAAATAAAATTGATAAACAATGTAAAAATCAGGGGTTGAAGAGAAGAATTTCAAGAACTTACATATATTTTACGCAACTAAATTGGGTCTTCTTGAGCCGTCCATTTACATGTATTTATAATAATACTGATTTTACTTTCTATATACGTATATGATATGTACAATATTATATGTATAGATTAGATGGCCGCGTGATGCCAATGTTTGCAGTGTTTGATTTTGTCCCTTTTTGTTTCGGATGAGTTTCGTTTAATAAAGAACTGTAATTGCTGATGCCAGAGCAATCTTTTTTTATATGACCGATATACCCTTCCCAGTCACCAAAAAGGATTTTTAACATCTAACACATTTATTAATGTTGTCTATATTAAAATAAAAAACATATGCAATGTGAAAGACAAGAATATAGTTGATGCTATATTAGAAATGGTGAGATTGATTAAATTTAAGAATTATTTTATAGATAAATTAACAATTCATCAAATCTTTTGTTATGATGAAATAATTCTATAAATATTTAATTTGAAGTCTTTGGGAGAAAATTATATTTCTTCAATTATAAAATAGAGATCGAAATACCACTTATTCTATTAAAAACCTCAATTGAAATTTTATTACATGTGATATTTTTGCAAATGGATATAGTAAAATTCATCATTTGATTTGGAAAATTGACAGTGAACGTATGTTTAAAAATAGTACATTTAATTTAATTTAATTTTATGTGGCACGATTAAAGCCTTTTGTGGCAGGATTAGTAATACTCACTAAAATTAAAGTGGTAATAGCATTTTGTGATGTGTTGATGGTGGCCTTCTTTGCTACAAAATATTAAGACAGATAGAGACAAAATTATTAGGTTTTCCAGTGTCATGACTCATGATTGAAAATAATTTTTGTTTTTGTTTTAATCTAGGTACACAGATGATTATGGTCCTATGGAATAGCATTTATATAGTAACTCTTTTTCCCCAAAAATAATTATCTCTTATTTGGTCTTCTTACTATAATTATATTATATAAAAGTTATTGAATTTGAATTCTCAAATTGCAATAAAAAGTTATGAAAAAATGTTGGCTACTTTGTCTTTTACAACATGAAAGTTATATAAAAAAAAATCTTTTTACAAGTATTATTTGTGAGCAAATTCATTAAAAATATTTTTAAAGAAACATTTCATAGCAACATATGTTAAGTGAAAATAGCTAAATTTATATTCAATTGATTATATTTATACATTTATTATATAAAATTTTAAATTATTACATTTTTAATAAATTGAAACATCTTTTAGTTGATGGATTTGCGTGGTTTCCATTTTATTATTTAGGGGAAAAAATTCTTAGCATTCGATATGTTGAGAAGAAATATGGTATGATTTGAAGAAAAAGTTATTTTTTTCAATTATTTATTTTTGAAGATAATAGACTTCACCTCCTGCAAGAATATCAGCTAGGAAGGATAGAGAAGATAGGAGAGAACACAGAGTCTGGTTATGGCTTTTTCACTAATTTCCGACCAAATTTTGGTCTTCCAATATCCCTCTGTTCTCCTCAACCTGCCAAAATTACCATGTCATATTAACACATGCATTCCAAGTTTTTCTTCTTCATCCAAAACTGCTTCTAATTTGAACCTCAAACTGAAGTGCACAATTTCAAGAGCTTCATCTGAAGGTCTCTCTCTCTCTCTCTCTCTCTCTCTCTCTCTCTCTCTTGTTTATTTGCATATTTTCTGTGCTATATTTATATTCATACTTGTTCTTGAGTGATTTGTTCATCTGGGCTTCCAAGAATTCAATTAATTTTGTCAAATTACTGAATGTTAGATGTAGTAGGGAAAAAAATGTGTATGTTCTGATTATGATTTTGGGCTATTCTTGCTTGTTTATATTCATTATTTCAGAAAGTTTCAATTTTTATTAATACGTGATTATTTGGTTTATCTTGCTGTTTAGATCATTTGATAGGATTGAAACTTGTGAATTCTATTATTTGTAGATCATTTATGTATCATATCTTTTAATTATGTGAAGAAATTAGCCCATAGAAGAATATCATTTCAGATGCATATATACATTGCTTAGAATACTACTGATCCAAAATTGCTTTAAATGTTGTATAGATCTTCCTGCTGAATTGATTGAGGATTCCAAGTTTGTCCCTTTAGATTCTGAGGATTCAAATTACGGTCCACCTGTAAGTCCTGGTCAGTTCTATGCCATCCATTCTTTACATTGCTTTTGGTTAGAAAAAAGAAACGAAAAAAACGATGGATGAAAATGAAGTTTCACATTTATGCATCGGTTTCAGGCTTTATTGTTGCTCGGCTTCAAGGTTGAAGAGGCTCCAAAGGTTTGATCACATTCCTTGTATGATACTTATGTAATTATGTTTTAGTCGAAGTGTATGTTGGTCGAACTTGATAGCTAATTCGAGTTACATGTTTTACGTTTTTGCAGATACAACAGTTTCTGAAGGAGTTGGATGGTGAATTTCTTGAGGTAAATATAAGCGATGGTATCTGTTATTTACCAGTTAATTCTAGTTAGATCTATTGAGGCTTTCAAGTGAATCACCATACAAACGAGGGTTCATTTGACTCTTCGTTTATAAGAGACCCTTCTAATTAAGAAGCAATTTTGATCGTTTATGATTTTATTCAGGTGATCTTTTGCACTGAAGACATGATTAACGGTTCACTGTGGGAAGCAATGAACACCAAACAATCAAACCTCGAAGCATCAAAGGTTAGAATCTTTAATCATCTGTTTTGAGCAATTTGAAATCCATATTTGGTCTCTATATTTGATCAACACGTTTCTTTACGCCATCTTTTAATTGGAGGAATGGGAAACTGCATTGATAAACTCTGATTTTTGTTTGACATAATAGCTAAATAGTGATCTCTTTCTCTCTTTGTCTGAGTAGTTTCGATTGTGACAATGTCTGACTTATCCAATGTAATGATCGAAGCTATTCCACATTTACAGGTTGCCAAATCAGTTCCACGAATTTGCTTCCTATCTGGTCTAACTGGGGAGGAGATGAATATGTTCATTGATTCCTTCTTTGAAAGTGGTAATAAATATTCAAAGTTTCAAACCCTAGAATTTCCTCAGCTTCATTACAAGTATATATTTCTTTACTAATTTCTCGTTTTGATCTCGTTCATACAGGTCTCGAACCACCTGTCTTTGCGGCCCTCGTTCCAAATAGTGCCGATAAACCTTTAGCAGAGTTGATAGATGAGATTATGGGGGACCATGAAATGCTAGTGAGTTCACTTTTGATCTTTTTTGTTTTGTTTTTTTTTTGTTTTTTGTTTTTTGTTTGTTTGTTTGTTTGTTTGCAAGGAAATGAAAATTGAAACGATTGTGCATCTTTGTCATTGCTTATCTCGAGTTAATGAGTTCTGTTGATTCATGTAGTCTGCACGGGAAACAAGCTAGGCGACACCGCACACGATTCTTCGAAGTTCAAGTGAAATTACCTTTCAACCACAGATTTCTCAAGGTAAAAAGTTCAGATTTTTTTTTATTTTAATAATTTTTTTGAGAATAAAAAGTTTGAATTTCACACATTATTATCATCAACTTTTTATCAATTTAGGGTCCTAATTATTATTATACATTTGTGATATTTCCTATTGAAAAAAACATAAGATGGAAAAAAGAATTCATTGTTTTGTACAAACAAATGCTAATTCAATACTAAAAAACTAAAATTAACCAAAAGAATTCATCCAATCCGATTCCTTAGGCTGATGAATGATCCTTTCCAACATACTACTACCACTGTCTAGACTAACCATGGCTTCTAAAATTTTATCTTCCCCGCCACCGGAATCGCCACCGGAACCGCCGCCACCGGGACTGAATATCAGCTCGGAAATCCTCTCCTTCTCCGCCTGTCTCTCGTACTTCTTCACCTCCATCAATGTCACCAAATGATATACATAAACCATCCTTTCTTGTCCAAGCCTATAAGCTCTGCAAATCGCCTGTCGTTCAACCTGAGGATTCCAGGACACATCGAGCAACACGACCCTCGAAGCCCCGACTAGGTTTATCCCTTCCGAGCAAGCTCGTTGCGAGGCCAACATCACCTTAGCATTGCCCTTTTTGTCATTGAACGAGTTGATCAAACACTGGCGTTGCTTTAGGGTGATATCTCCATCCATGTACAGTACTTCTCGCCCTTCGTTCCACTTGAGCCTCGATTTTTTTAACAGGCTCTTGATGTGGAGTAAAGGAGGGATGAACTCACTAAAGATCAACACTTTCTCTCCAAGTTTGGATGAGACTTCAACTAGGTTGATCAGAAAGGCCGTTTTAACCCCGGCTTTGTAGTCCGATTCGAGAGAATCGAGCTTTGTTTTGTGATCGGAGAATTCCAGTCTTTTGGATACAAGTGAGGGATGAACTGATATAAGCGAAGCCAAGTGATCTTTCTCGAGAAAGTTGTCGATTTGAGCAATCTTTTTGAGCAACTTTCTTTGCAGATCAGTTGGCTTCAAGATGACCAAGCAATCCCTCATCCCTGGAAGTGTCTTCTTTAGTATATCACCTTTGTGTATATGAACAAAGGGCTTAATCATCCTTCGAAGCCTCTCCAATCCATCGTCGTTGGCCCTGTTTTTCCCGATTGAATTCGTGAGAGTCCCCCAATCATTTCTACCCAAATTGCCCCTGCCTTTACTCTTGAGGATCTGATGAGAAAACCTCGGATTCACAAGACTCAATGTGTTGTAAAGCTCGTTGAAATTGTTCTGAAACGGGGTGCCCGAGAGTATAACTCGTCGCCTTGACTTCAGATTCGTTAAAGCCTTCCACATCCGTGTCTGATCATTACGCGGTGTATGCCCTTCATCCATCACCAATAGGTTCGGCACTTCAAGAAGCACTTTCTTGAAAATACCCTTGTTTTTCCTCTTGTGTTCTCCTGCCAATTCCTCGAATAAACGATATCCTACGCCTAACACACTCCCCCCCTTCATCCAAGAAACCATCTTGACCATCCGAATATAGTCTCGACTCTTCTGATTCTGATCAATAACCCCCTCGTTTTCCTCATCCGACAGCTTCTGTTCGTTTAGGTTATGGAAATTTATGCCAGCTTTCCATTTCTTGATCTCTTGCTCCCACGTCAAGAGCATGCCACGTGGCGCTATGATGACAGGGCGACAGTTGGGGTACAGCTTCATGAACGTCTGAAGAAACACGATGGTGAGACGGGTCTTCCCCGTCCCTGGAGCGTGCGAAATTATGCATCCTTGGCCTCCGTTCGAGGACAGCCTTCCCAGATTCTCAAGGTTCGTGTCTCCAGCTATGTTTCGCCATAAGAACTCAAATCCCTCCAGTTGATGTGGGTACAGTTCCTTACTTGAATCAGGGATCAAATCCAACACACTGCCTGTTGAAAGGTTAATACATGACTCCAAATTGCCTGAATTTGAGCTCTCTAACTTATCCTCATTCATCACACTCTTGCTTATTTCTTCCATGTCTTTTCTGTCCTGTTTCTCTACATGCTGTAAATAGAAACATAACTCAGAGTTTCATTCTGCATTGAAACAAAGTCATTTAAGATCGATTAATTACACTTACAAAAGGGGGCAAAACGTGCTTGATATCGATCAACACGGTTAAACAGTATCTGCAAACAACGCCTATCAGTTCATCGAGAAAATGATCATGCTCGCCTCGTCGGCATCGCACCATCGGAGGTTCATCAGAACCACATTCATCGTCGATCTGCAGACGATCAACACAAACATAAGCATTTAAGCATCTGCTAAATGATAAAAGAATTGTCTGTAATAATGAAATCTAGATTGAAATTACAATTGAAGAAGAATCATCTCTGCATTCAACAGCTTCAGATTCCCATAACCCCATTTCCAAATCATCAAAGTAAGATTCAATCTCTCTATCCCAATCACTCTTCTCCACCACATTCTCATCTTCATCATCATCCTCAAACCTGAACTTCAATGGCAGTGTATGATCATCATGATCTTCTTCTTCTTCTCTCACTACACTCTCTCTCTCCTCAACAACAACAGGCTTCTCTCTGATAAAATCTCTCCCCTTCAATCTCCACTCATCAAACTTCAATGGCAGTGCATCATCATCATGATCTTCTCTCACTACACTCTCTCTCTCCTCAACAACAAACGGTACTTTCTCTCTGATCAAATCTCTCTCCTTCAATCTCCACTCATCAAACATGTTTACAAACTCGAATTCTTCGATCACACGAGCCTTCTTCTTCGCTGGTCTCCCGGGCTTTCTTGATCCTCCTTTAATCTTCTTCTCCACATATTTATAGTTCTCCTCGTCGTCGTCATCATCGTAACTTCTTTTTTCTGAATAATCTGAATCTTCAACAACAGTCTCGGTCTTGACATCGAAGGTTTGAGTGCTGCTATCTCCATTGCTAATGATATCTTCTTCACAGCTCTCTTTCTTGATTTCATGGTGGAGTTTATTGTAACACGCCGCCCAGAAGGCTTCCGACCGGCTTCTGGTTCGCCGGGAAACCGAACCGCCGATGTTCATGTCGGAAAACACAACTTTCCGGCGAGACAATAATGGCGAAGTAGAAAAGGGTTTTAGAGAATATGAAGAGACTTACAAAGAAAGTTTTGAGAGTTTTAGTTGCTGTAAAATTCTATTCCAAATATAACTTAATAAATATATTTCCCTAATATATTTGATTGGTAATTAATGTTGCCTTTTTAATTTAAATAAATATATATTAGATTTTTTTTTT
The DNA here is from genome assembly GCA_954870855.1 of Scutellaria minor. Classification (NCBI taxonomy): domain Eukaryota; kingdom Viridiplantae; phylum Streptophyta; class Magnoliopsida; order Lamiales; family Lamiaceae; genus Scutellaria; species Scutellaria minor. The sequence goes on from OX940728.1 coordinate 1,533,626, forward strand.
TTTTTTTTTGTGAAATGGAAATAAAATGATTTTTAAACTTAAAGGTATTGGTATTAATTAGTTTTAATTTTGACAAGATATAGAATGATGGAGAAAATCTATAAATGGTTGAAGTAAATCTAAATATTTAATATTATTAGGATAATCTTTAATAGTTTTAAAATCATCGAACTGGATATCAATTAACTAAAATCATTGAATGGTAGTTACATGCTAACTGAATGCCATCTTAATATTGATTGACATAAATCTTTTTATTTTTTGGAATAATACATAATTCAAGTTAAGAAATCACATAAATATGACATGGAAAATAAATAGGGAAATAAAGGTTTGGTATGCTCAAGAAGTCATCATCTATTCATCCGAGTAGTTGGCAACTCCCTCTTAATTAATTTAAGTGATATTGAAAATTCACCATTGCGTCTCGCCCAAAATAAATGTCGGTTTAGGTGTTTTTACACAGTTCAAGAAAGATGATAAAAAAAACAGATCTACCCTATTTAGATATAATTATTATGAGAGATTTTTTTTTCTTTTTTCTCTAAACAATCCTCTTTGATTTTGTAGGAGTAAATAAGGGTAATATTGATAGATTATAGGTAAATGTGTCTCGAAATTGTATAATGATATTTATTTTGAGACAAATTTCTTTTGCTAAAACGAAATCTATTTTGGGACGGAGGGACTACCTTTTTATTGAAGAGAAATTGAAATTTCTAAATTTAAATTTGAATCGCATACCACAAAGGTTGAATTGCAAATACATTTTGATTTCAACGAAAGTACCATAATTATCAACTATTAAAAAAACCATAATTGTTCTTAAACTAGTATGGTTTTCGTGTATTATACAAGTTTATGGTTAAAATAAAATTTTGTAAATCAATTTAATGATATAAATCATAATATATATGAGTATTTAAATTCTTTTTGAAATGGATTAAATTGAAATAGAGGCCTAATTTAATCATGATTTTTTTTTTTTTTTTTTTTTTGGAATTAGAAACACAATATTATAATTTAACCCATATTACAATTGGAAGTATAATTATATAATTATATTCTCCGATTATCATCCAACTTTCATTCAACCATTCTTGCTGATTGAATGGACAATAAAACCCCAAGCCCACTTAAGCCATATATATCAAATCCAAAAACTAATTATGAGAGGCATGGGAACAAATCATCATAAACAATTTATCCACACAATATTAATGAATTTATTTTAATAAATTTAAATTGAAATTTCTAATCCGGCAATCTTAAAAAAAAAAAAAAGTAATTTTCATTATTAGAACTAATTAAAGATACTACATTATTAGTATATGCCACATACTTTGAAGTTTAATTGTTCAATTATTATTGAGGAAAATCAGATTTAGATAGATCATTGTAAACTGTGTTTCATCTTCTCATATTCTATTTTCACAAATAATACCACTTTAAGGTTTATGTTCATTATATCAATTATGCACATAACATAAATTAATAAAACTAATACAAAAGATAGATAGAAGGTTTCGTGTAATCGCAAAGATGTGATTTATTGCCTTTCAAAAGATAAAAACCTGAAAGCCAAAACAGATTTCTTGTTTTCTCTGTGTATCCTATTTTGGATTTATAAAAACTTGCGTGAGACGGTCTTGCGAATAGTTTTCATGAGACGGATCTTTTTTACTCATAAATTAAACTCATTTCTACAAGTTTGTATGGGAATTGTGAAGTTTAGATTGTGGGTTGACCCGTAAGAGTCACTCACGTAAGAGTCACTCTCTTGGATTAAAATCAAAGAAATGAGGGCCATACAAAATTTTTGACACTTTTGGACCCTTTTGTGCAATTTGCAGAATTTAAGATTCTTCTCATAACAAGGTTTCCTGTATCTTTTTTCAGACAGATAAAACAAGGATTTAAACAGACCAGTTGGGTCCCACAAGAGGGTTACTATAGACATTCATGTGCCATATAGATTCCCATGACAAAAATAAAATCTATGGTGTACTAATTAGAAATAGTATATGTGGTTTTCTATTTACTTTCACTTTTGTATTTTATTATATTAAAAGAATTTTAATAATGAAAATACAAGATCAAAACAATATTCAATAGAAAGACCCACTTCTTCAATTCATTTTGACATTTTATCAGTTTTCATAAATATAAATGAAAGGGTGGGATAATTTTCGGTTTTCTCCTCGCAGAAGGTCTATATTTTGTAAATAATAATATTTCATCAATAACCTTGTCTAGAAAAAACTTTTCAAAAAAAAAGTATTTCATTAATAATAATGTTATCCTGAAATAGTAAAAAGAAAAATGGAAAATGAGATAAAATAAAGAATACGACATATATGCTGCCAAAATGAAGGGAAAAATGAAGCATTGACCAAACTAAAATTATGAAAGGACAAAAGTAGATTACCCTTTACAATAAGGCATATCTACATTGGATACCTCATTCTTGTGAGATCATAAGAAGAAAATAACAAAACATATATGTGCACGTGTTAGATTTGCAAAATTTACACCCTTAGGGGTCCTAGACAATGTTTGAAAACCGTAAAATTTGTGAAATTTTGGGTTTCTGGATCCATCGATATCTCTGTGAGGATCGAATTAATGATTTACATTTGAATTTCAATTGATCAATAACGGTATATATCAGCTAATCCCTAATATAAACTATTGAAAAAATGGGGAAATGTCATGCGAATCCCGACGAAATATAGGTACCCATTAACAAAATCATAAATTTTGTTTTTATTTTTTTCTAAATTATACAGCAGTCCATTTTGAATCAAACAACAAATTATGTATGAGATGACATTTCATCTTCTGTAGTTAAACCAATACATAAGGAATCATTTTGGTAGTACTAGTAATTATGTATTAGTTTGTATAGTTTATCATCTACATGTGTATCAAATATTAATTGAAATTTTAAGTTGATTTTATGTTCAAAAGTTTGTACAATATTTCCTGAAATCTCATGATAAAAAAAGTACTGGTTTATAATATATAATAACTATTGTCTATACATCCATAAATCAATATAAGAACACTTGTACCAATATCCATATTTTCAACCTTGGTTACATATAATTAAACATCTAATAATCCTCTCTATCAATGCAAATTAAGCACTTTAAGTTCCATTACATCACTTCATGTGAGGGTAAAGACATGCAATATTATTACAATCTTGAAACCATAACATAAAGAAACTAACAACTTGAATTACTAATTAAGACAAGTTAAGAATGAATGATAGAATGATGAGTTTAATTTGCATGTGGTTGGCAAGTGAGCCAATGAGAGAAAGATTTGAGGGTATTGATATCAGCCCTGTAATGTTTTTGAGTGAACTCAAGAAGGGTTAGCCAAGTGAAATCTGGATACAATCTTGGATTATTAGAGTCCACCAATTCAGGTGGTGGGGTCACCATCTTATCCTTCTTAGGACAAAGAAAGAAAACCAAGGATTTCCTAGGACACTTGCTGTTCACCACTGCCCTATGCAAACAACTTTTGTATCTCCCATTTGTAAGTGCCTATATTAACCAACAAAACAACATCATCATCATCATCTATCTTTCTGAAAATTAAAACTTTTTTTACATATATATAGTTAAAAATTGTTGTTTTCTTAACCCTGAAGTGTATGAGTAATATGAGTTTGGATGACACGGGTCGGTTAGTACAGGATATGGTGGTACAATTTAAATTTGAATTATATGGTCTATTGTAAATGAAACAACTCAATTAGGTTAACTGATTCAAAATAAAGTGGTATAACATGTATTTTGATGGTGACACGGGTAAGAAGGGTAAAATTGTCAAAAAATGGTTAAAAGGAATGAATTTTAAGATGTGTTCTATGTACTCACCATAAATGTGTCACCTATGTTAACAACAAAAGCATTGGAGTTTGGAGGAATCGATCGCCATTCGTTATCGACAAACACTTGGAGTCCACTGATGTTGTCTTGATGTAGGATGGTTAAGGATGTTGGATCACAATGAGGCCCCGTGCCTAGGGTTTGCTCTGGCTTCTGGCACGGAGGATAGTAGTTTAATCTCATAATCGATTCGTTTTCTTTAAAGAACTCCTTGAAATGACTACGATTTACACCTAAACTCATTGCCAAGAGCTCCATAATCCTCATTGAAAGTGTGCTCATAGCACAACAATACTCTTGGTAGACTCTCCTGCACATAATTAAATAGATTGAAATATTGATGATGATTTTGAAAGTATATATACTAACAATGTAAGTCATATAAGGATATATTTTAACATAGTCATATAAGGATTTTTCCAACTTCCAAACACATTTCTCTTCTTTTTTTTTTTCTTTTTTTTTTTAAATATTAATTATCACTATTCAATATCTTTTATTCTAAATTATATTTCAATTTCGTACGGCCTATACTAATAATATAAAGTAAAACACGTGTCTAAAACAAGAAGTGTAAAAGAAGATCTATATTGACCATGCAAAATATCAAAAGTATTTCAAGAATTAAAACAAAAAAAGAACAACACATGAATCCATACCCAAAGTGTGCAAAATCTGGTCCCAAATTCTTGCAAAAATAGTCTTCAACACTATGAGAAGAGCTTTTGTCTGCAGAATACTCAAAGGAGAGAGTTTCCTTCCATGGCAGATTGGTGGAGAATCTTCCAATGAAGCTACTAGCATAGCCACAATGCTCTCCAGCTTTTCTCTCAGCCCTTTTCTTCTCCTCCAATGGCTGCTCAAAGAACTCATCCAAACAACGATGAGCCTCGGCTATAAGCCCGCCATCGACGCCATGATTCATCACCACGAAGAAGCCATGACTCCGGCACGCCTCGCCGATCATCTCCACCGCTTGAGCCGAGGCAGCGGGATCTCCGGCGAGGAAGCCGAATAGGTTGACGACCGGAGCGTGGAGCTCCGGCGGGGCGGTGGAGGGCTTCTCGTGGTCCGGCCATATGAACTGTGGAGGGATGTGGGATTGATCAAGAAACGACGTCGCATCGAATATCTTTTTAAGGGTTTTTTGCTTGGTGGTGTGAGGGGTGGAGGCTTGGTTCTTGATCATGCAAGGGATAGTCATTTTCTCATGAAAATTTTGGGAGGGAAATAATTTGAGATGGATTGAATAAAATTTGATTTGATGATCTATATAAAGAAGAGAGATGTTAGCACATACAAGAAATTAGTTTGAGAGTAGTATGTTATAATGGTAAGATAAGATCGTGACGTATATATAAGTATAACGGATCAAAGTACGAACGAAATAATTTTAATGTATTTTATTAAGTGTCAGATGTAATTCAGAGATAAGTTCAATTTCAAGCTAAGCTAATTAAAATCAAATTAACTAATGTTTTTATTGAAATAATTTTAAAAAAAAAAAACCCAAAAGGAATTTTATATTCACCTCCAATTGTACTTACAGAAACAACAAAAAAGGAATTGTCTGGAAGCTAGGAAGAGGTTGGACTATTGTGTCACAAGAAGGGCACACCTTTCATGTGGTTGGACCCAATATAAGTCTAAATTATACTTTAGTTTAGGGACAAAAAAGTCACTAGAGGCTAGAGCCCAGACATAGTTAACATAACATTGATATTATATATATATACTGTATATATATATTACTGTGTATATATATATATATATATATAGTTTAGGGACAAAAAAGTCACCAGAGGCTAGAGCCCAGACAGTTAACACAACATTGAAATAATATATATATATACACACTATATATATATATATATATATATTCCCTCCGTCTCAAAAAATAATCACATTTGGATATACACACAAATTAAGAAAATATCTTTGATATTATTGAAAAAACAATTTTTACCCACTACTTTCCATTTATGCCTTTATTTATTATGTTGACTTTTTAAAAAATAGAAAATGATCAATAGTTCCAACAAATATTAAATAAGGGCATTTTAAAGAAATTATATCATTTATATATGAAGTTGACTATAATTTGGGACAACCAAAATAAAAAGTGTGACCATCTTTTTGGGACGGATGGTAGTATTAATTAAGATTGTACACATGTGATTAAGAAGTGATCGATCATCAAACCTTAAAAGACACGTATAGTTCAATCTACTAAGGTCTTTTTTTTTTTTTTTTTCTTTTTGAATATTTTGTAATAGCTTATAGCAAAAACTCTATTTAATATTTTAAACGATGTTACTATTAGATATGGTCAATATATATATATATATATATATATATATATATATATATTGTTTAAATATATTTTCAAGAGTATTTTCTTCATTTCTTTTGAGTCAAGTTTAAAGTGTAAATTAAAATACAAAATTTGAGATGGTTAAGTATGAGGAAATTTAAAGTTATTTAAATATGATATGTCGATAGATAATTGTCACTAATATAATAATTAGGGTTTATTTAATTATCCTTTTTGGAGACGAGTAGAAACAAAGTTTAGCTCAAAACCACGTGATCATGTCTACCCACAACAAAACCAAATTACATGTAAACAAAATTCCAGAAGAAAACCTACGTCTAGGAGTTCTTACATGGTTGTATATTTTTGGTAAATATCACATCGATCATGTGGCATCAATTATCATAGGAACAATCAAATAAATAGATGTTAATAATAGTTAAGTGGAGACAAAACTTAAATTGTTGATGGTCACCTCAACACAAACATATCTAAGTGCATGCATGCCCTCATCTCAATAGTTCATATTCGATTGATTGTCAAACCAAAGATAACTATTAGGTTTTCGCAGAATAGTATTCACATCTTAAAAAATAATAATAATAATCATATTATATATTTATGAGTCACAAAACTTCATCAAAAATCTAATTAAGGGTAAGAATGAAGCGGGGTATATTAGAAGTCGAGGGTAAATTGACTCATGTTACTGGTTACAATATTGTTTATAGTCCTATTTCTAGAATATATAATATTACTTATTATAAAATAAAACATATAATTGGATCTAAATATAGAAACCTAGACGAATAATTGAACCAATAGGTATGAAAATGCTAAAAAAAGCACCGAATTAGATATTAGTTATGTGACAACCAGCTTAATTGGTGCTTTTTTTTTTTCAGTTGATTTGAAATACTACTTGTAAATTGCAAGTGGAGTTTCATGTCATTGAGTGACTTAGAGTCCATAGAGCAAATTGCATGGACACAATTATAATATTCTAGAATGCATCGGTACATAAATTTCCCTAAATAATAGTATTTTTCTAGACATAAAAACTTATATGAGATCGTCTCATATAATCCTTTATGTAAGACAAAATTTTATATGAATCGGTCATTATTCAGTTACAGTCGGTCCACACAGTCAAGTATTATAACTATAAACATGCATTTTACAACTATAATGTGTTTTATTTTTAATAGTTATGTGTTATTATAGTGAATTAATTTACTATGCACATTTTGCAGCCATACTTTTATAAGTATGCATGTATAGATATAAATATTCGTTTTATTGTTAATAGTTTTACAACTATAAGTATTAGTAAAAGTTATATAAGTATGTGGTGTACAACCATAAGTACCATGTAATACTTTTTGAAAGTATTACATGATATACATAAAAAAAATATTAACATTTTCGAGTCAATGATGTTGACCGTCTGTTGACCGATGTTAGATCCATGTTAATCGGGTCGAATTAGCCCGTCTCATGCAAGATTCACTCTTTTTTTATATAGAATCTTAACGTTACATTTGATTTTAATTATAAATACACTATATTATATGATATGAATTATGTTTATAGCACCCGGCTTACTAAACGAAGTCCAACTTTTCTTTGTAACATTCGTAATAGGTTACATTGAGCCCTACCAAATATAATTAATTTAATATATTAATTATTCTCGAGTAAGAAAACATGCCTTAGATTTAGAGAGGACAATTTTATCAAGATGGATGTATAGTTAAGAAAGATATAGATAGGATCGAAATGCCAGTGGAGTTGATTGATTGATATTTCAACAGACACACAAGTGCACATATTACTTATATTTGCTGTCAAACCCACGATATAATAATTTAAATATGTTAATAGTAACAACTTGATAATGTGGGATACCGAAGTTATACATTTCTGAAATGGATTTCAAAAAAGAACTTTGAATAATGTGTAAAAATATATTTTCTTAAAAAAAAAATGTTTTCCTTAGATTGAACTATGTGTTGACATAATATATTATAGTTTTCCTGGATGAAGAAAATAGTATGTGATAAAACCCAGAATTATTTGTGAAATTAACCAAAATGGAGAATAGAAAGACAAAGCAAAGATGGGCATGGAGGAAGGTAGGTAGGTTGGAGCCTTGGTCCACCAGTGAAGCAACTAACATGGTGGAAGAATGGCTTCTCTATTTCATGCACACTAATTCAACTGTCACAAACCACCATTTTTCGATCTCAACAAAACTATATAAAATATATATGTTATTGTGTGTGTGTGTGTGTCTATCTTATCCCTTCCATTAATATATGAGACATTAAGTGAAGGAGGGAAGAGTGTTGAAAATGTTATAAATCTCTTAACTAGCAAACTTGTAGATGAGGATCATATAGTAGATTGAATATAGAAATTGTGTGAAAATCTTAAAATCTCTTTTACCAATCAAAATATCTATTTTACCCTGCAAATTTTGTGATTCCATGTCCAGATACAAGGATCCCAAAACAATTTTCAGACAGAGCCAACTACAGTCTCAAATCACAATCTTTAGTACAACTTTATTTGTTTTGTATGGGTCCAAGATGGGAAATGGTGTGTAAAGTTTGTGGTAATTAAGGTAAACTGTAGATTGTAAGCAAAAGACAATGTCCGCACAACATAAACATTATCCTGGGAACACATGAAGTTGTTGGTTATCTGATTGCCTGACATACCAACAAAGTATAATAATGCCCAACCATGCGCGACCGTACCCACAACCATATCGCGTGGACATGTTTATAGGTAAAATTAGTGATGGATGACATTTTTACACGTATTTTTTTGTTTGCAGATAATACTCATCAAACTAAATATTGTTACTACTTAAACAAACATGGTAAACTCTGCAACTTCTCCAGCAGCAAGTCCCAAGTCTGCAGTTTCCAATCCCTAACTGAAAATGAAGAGAAGAGAACTGCTTTAGGTTAATGGTCAACCTAAAATTTGATCACATTTCATGGTATGTATCAAATAATACATGTATTTTCAACTAATATAAGCAATTATAGTTGGCCGGATTACAGAACATGACGTATAAGAACAAATCTTCGAATAGCTTTACATACTTATACATGATTCAATTAGTATCAAAGGCATGTTTGCTCATTTTTCTAATGTAATGCAAATACAATAAGTAAAATGGATTAGTAAGTTCGAGAAATGTTCTCTAAACGACATCAACAATACACGTGACGTATATTTAAGTGTTAAAAAGAGACAAGACATGTTTTACTGTGGGAATTTGTCACAAACAGCTGAAACCCTCAGGTGTAGGCTACATTCAATCAATAATCGCGGGTCGGGATAGTCAATAGAAAACATTAAATAAAAATAACAACAAAGTAAGAAAAAAACAAAAACCAAAAAGATGTCCAAGTTGAAACAAGGTTTCCCATATTTAGTGGGCATGTTGACATGTATGTCAGTGATCAAACTAGATAATGCAAGTGTAGAATAGCCAAAGTTGAACAGCTGAGTTGACACTAAAATAATTGAAAATTGAAATAATAAAGGGCACAAAGAGACAACAAAGATAAAACTGTCACATAGGGGACAGAGAACCTTCAAACTCATATACCATCAACCTCAAGTTGAAGGGCTGCGGCCTACTGATCAAATCAATTGATTTGATCGTCCCAACGTCGCAACAAAAAATATTAAAGAAATTCTTTTCAATGGAGACTAACATAAAGAAAATGAATGTGACATCAAAGCAAGGAGAGAACACTTGAATAATGCTGAAGTAAAAAAGCATTGAGAAGCTCCTTTTTTTAAAAGGTAAAATAAAACAGCCTGTCCATGGGCATCTTTAGAATCAGCAATCAAGATTTGAAGTTCAAAAGCAATTATATTGAGGGGTGAATCTAGATCCGTTCACGAAATCAACTTTGGTGGTATCAAGAGACCATACCATGTCCATCAATCATCGCTTATTTACAGATATTTTTCAGTGCAAGAAAACCAACCTTGGCAATCACATCGAAGAAACCAGGTCTTCTGGTTCAGCTGTCGATTCTGAGAGTGAACCCTCCATCCACCTCTTCAGCATCTCCAATGAAGCTTTAGGCTGATCCATGGGAACCATGTGTCCAGCATCATGTACCTGTTTTTCATAATTAATTTATTAGGAAAAATTAAAGAGAGTGATGGAAATCAGGTTAGAAATTAATAAACACAGACCTTTAGGAAACTAAGAGGTCCATGGCTTGTCAACAATCCTGCTTCAGAACCGTCAACTTCAAAAGGTACTTCAGGAGATGACACGAACTCTTTGTGACCACTCCACTCCATTGCGTGGACCCATCTTGAATTACCTGCTCGATATAAGGAAAACAGAGTTTGTTGTTAACCTTGATGAAATTTAATTTGGATGCTAATTATGTTTCCTGAGAGGAAAAGGATAATAATACTTAAACGTAGGAATAAACTAGACTCACCAAGCCAGTTGCAGATTAAGTCGTATTCTCCAGCGTATACCAGCAGCTTTATTCCATCCTCAAGTAGGGCAGGGATACCAGCTTCAAGATTTCTCATCCAATCCATAAGCATTGCCTGGTAAACAGTTGGACTACAGGATACAAATTCTATATCTCCAACTCCAAGTGCATTCCTGACTGACTTCTGGTTGAGGTATTTCTCCAAGTTTGAGAAGTCATAGCACAGACTGCCAATACACTTCTTTCTGATATCATAATACTGCAAGGCAAAAAAGAAGTGAGACATTGAGGGATACCTCAACTCTTTTAGGTAGATAATAACCACCAATACTATATGCAAGATGGAAACAAAAAAGTCTCCTCAAAAAAAAAAAAAAAAAAGAAAGAAAGAGTGTGTTTTTTACTACTCTCACATTCACAAAACTTCAATGAAGCTAATGCTCCACATTAAAGTTTGATTGATAATTGTTATACTACTCTCACATTCACACACCTTCAAATGAAGCTGATGCTCCACATTAAAGTTTGATTGATAATTGTTAGTGCCATCTATTAAGGATGCAAGCAATAAACCATATGTTTTCTACTACTATTACATGCAAAAAAAGGAGAGATTATCTGGAATCAAAATCAAGAGCTACCTACTAGGAGAAAACACATTAAAGTTTGATTGATAATTGTTAGTGCCATCTATTACGGATGCAAGCAATAAACCATATGTTTTCTACTACTATTATATGCAAAAAAGGAGAGATTATCTGGAATCAAAATCAAGAGCTACCTACTAGGAGAAAACCCAGAACCTAGATCTCAACTTTGGTGTAGCACATGTTAGCCATACACAGACAAGTTATAAGATTCTTACATTCACATCGCCAGCATGTGATATAATAGAACTGAATATGGTGTTGCAAACAAAGTAGGCTGCCATGCAAGATATTGTTCCATCAGTGCCTGAAACAAGTCCAATGAAAAATATTAAAACTCTCTGGCAGCTGTAACCACAGAGCCAGGATGAAAAGCAGTTAAGTATACTGGCAATTTGTTGCTAGTGATGACTAACAACAAATGTAATAAACATGCATAGAAGACAAATAAATGGGACAGGAAACGGAAATAATAAAAAAGGATATGCAACAAGAGATTTATAGTTACCACAAAGCTTCACAGCAGCTTCACAGAGAGGCAACACCTTGTTGATACGGTCATGTTCAGTTTGCTTAATTATTCCCATATCAAGAGCAAAATCAGCATATGCACCATACTGGATTGCTGGATCAGTGAGACCATTTCCAATAGCAAATCCCTGTGTAGTTACTTCATATAAGAAGAGCATCACAGGCACAGAAAGAACTCAACATTATGTAATGACTATTGAGAAATACCTTCAGGTTTACATGAATTCCTTCTTTTCCTTTGTTTCCTTGGTGGACACGAGCAGCGAAAGCAGGAATATAATGTCCAGCATATGACTCTCCAGTAATGTAAAAATCATTCTCTGCCAGCTCAGGATGCTCTTTAAAGAAAGCCTACACAAAAAATTATTGAGCAGTTAGAACTCTTTCTATTTGAATATATATCAAATTTTTTTATCGTTCCTCATGTCTAATCAGCATGCACCACATTCCACCATTTGTAAAAACAGTACCCAAATTTAAGATATGCATAGGACAAAAGATCGATATAGATTGCAAGAAACAATAACCATTATAAGACAAAAGTGAGCCTGCAACAGATGAGCAATACACACACATCTATATATACATATGTAATATAGAAATACATAGTTGTGTTATTAGGCTCCAATCTATTTTAATAACATTTGTTTCATTAAGACATTATAAAAAGTTTGTTAGGCCATTTTCTTCACACTACTGAAATTAAAAATCAATGTGAGCTTTTAAGAATGATGTTTAAAACCTCATACAATATTTCAAATTAAGTTTCCATGATAACCCACCAGTAAACTCATTTTTTGCACAATCATTTATTGAAGCATGCCCCCCACACACAGACAGCAAATAGAAAGTATACATTAGGGGTGAAAACAGACAATCTCATATCACATTATGAACTTGACACCCTGATTCCTTCAACCAGTAAGACAGATATAACCATGTTCGAGCTCTTTCTTTGCAATCATTAGATAACAGCCCTACATGTCCTTCCATTGGAAAGTGCAAAACATAAACAAAATGACAAATCTGACCTGTAAAAAGTCATATAAATCATCACTGACACCCTTCTCATTATGGCGAATATCACGTCTATCAGAACTATAGCTAAAGCCAGTTCCAATAGGTTGATCAACAAATAAAATATTTGAGACCTGCAAAGTCATTAGAGAATAATACCAGGGTCAAATACTATCAGTGGCACCAGTTCCAAAAACATGACAAGTGAAAAGAAAATTAACAAACTACAAAAAAAACAAATCCAGCAAAAGAACTCAAATATGGCACTGATAATCTCATAGCACAACAACATTTTATTAATATTTAACAGCATTGCAACAAGCCTAGCAATATGCGCATTGATAAAAGGTTAGCAATGTAAAAGTTTCATAACATCCCAGTACATGCTGTATATTTTTGCCACCATATTGAATAGCTCTAGAGGATACATTACCTGATCCCATCCATACTCATTCCACAAAAGTGATAGATTATTAGCAATGGTGAAAGGCCCATTTTCATAGAAAAGAGCCATCTCACTGCTGCAACCTGGGCCACCAGTCAACCAGATGACAACAGGGTCCTTGCTGCTATTGCGTGATTCGAAGAAAAAGTAAAACATCCTGCAATAATGATCAGTAGTAATCAGTATAGCCTCAATCAAGACACCAGGTTCGTGAGAGTATCAAAGGCTAAAAAAACAAAATGCTTCAATGGGGAGCTTTCTTATCTTAGAGTTTAAGAGTATAAACTGTTAGAGCATCATTCATTTACAGAGCAAATAGTCCGCGTTTTAGTAAAGGCATACATATCACCTACATACGTAAGTTGAAATAAAACTCCTCGATTTTCATCAGGTCATGAGTACGACTTAACATTAGTAAGGCATATATATGGTCCTAGGTGTTTTTAATAGGTTGTAATACTTCTAAAATTTCAGCTAGGTGATGGAATTAATAGAAGAGTATCCAACTTAACATTGAGAGTAAGTTCACCTTGCGTAAAATTTTAATGCCAACAACATAAGACCAGCTTGTCAGATCAAGTATGTAGTTCGTGGAAAACCACAATAAACATGAATTATAATGCAATAGTATAAGATAGTCAAAGATAGACAAGCCCTAGCTTCATAACAAGCAGTAAGGACAAAAGACATTTCCGAATTCTGATTAACAAAGTACAAAGACTTGAACGCAGATAATTTACCAAACATAACCTTCCATAAAAAATCACCCAGTTGACTAATATGGTCATGGTGCGATTAATTGGCAACTAATACATAAAGGAAATACTACAAACAAACAATAAATCAACAAAAAATCTAAAAACAAAGACGAGAAAAATCTCTTAAACCTGGCGCCATGAGAATGCTGAATCTTATAGTAACCGGCATGGTGACCTAATTCCTCAGCTGAAACACCGCTAGGATCGACCAAATTCGGCAACTTAAACGACCTCTCGACGACCTTCGGAGCATCGGCAAAGGAATCATCGCCATCGACAATGTTAATCGGTTGATTGGGGAACAAGTTGAGTTCGCGAATCAGATTCTCAGCCGAAATGAACGGCAGGTTCGGCGGCGCACGGAGCAAGGCGACGACGGAGGCGATTGGCGATACTATGAGCAGAAGAAGAAAGAGGAAGAGAGACGTTGGCGACAAGCAATTCATTTTCGTTGCAATTTCACACTCTACACTTGCTTTTTACGTTTTCCCCTTTCTAAGATATTTATAGCACCATATCCCAAAAATAAAGGCTTATATTGCAAATTGACACCAACTTTCAAATATAACAAAATAGAGTAGGTCTGATAGATGTTAGATCCATGCATTTGGATCGGATCGGGTCAGGTTGGATCTGACCTGAATCCGCGTATTTTTTTTCCCTAACTTTTATGTTATGTTAATCATTTATTTATATTATATTAGTCATACATTTATATTATATTAGTCATATTCTTATGTCCAGATTTCATACCCTTAATTCAATACTTTAACTTTTAAAAAAAAATTCACTGGCCTTCATACTATGCTAGTCATATCTTTATATACAAATATCATACATTTATGTAATATTTTAACCCTAAACCCTAATTTCGGTACAAGTTGTATATGTTTACCTTTATGTGATATTACTCATACATTTATGTGATATATTTATATCAATATAAACATACATTTATGTAATATATAAATGTATAACTAACATAATTAAAAAATACGAAAAATATTAATAGTTGTCTGAAAATATGTTAAAATACATGTAAAAACCTAAAAGGTATGACTAACATAACATATAAAGGTGTGTTTAACACTACATAAATATATGTTTAACACTACATAAAGGTATATCATCTGTGATCGAATTAGGACGAATTTGTGTGTGACCTTGGGGTGCCTATGTGCGGACGCGTGGATGCACGTGGAAGGAGAGTGCACGATTTCAAAACTGTGCAACGGGTGTATAAAAAATTTTGTCAACAAAATAAATTATAAATTTTATATTATTTTACAATTCGAATCATCGTCATTATGCCACATCAATGTCTCGACATTGACTATCATTTTCTTCACTCAAGCGTTCGAGAAAAAATTAAAGAAAAAACAAAAGAAAACCTGTAACTGATACACCTTTCGATAGGATGTAAAGATAAAATTGAGTGAATCTTCAAAATACGAAGAAAAATGGTTTTAGCATATTCGTTTCAACCTTATTCGGGTTGTGTACAGAACGATGTCATTTTGTTAACCATTCATTTATATGAAATTCGAAAATTAAAAATTCCATCCATTGCCACTACTCCATTTCACCTCATATATAAACGATATGCAACATACACTGATAAAATAAAACATCGATCATGAAACAAAGAATCTTGGTATTCCTAGTCATTCCCAAAAGGCATTGTAAGAGTGGTAAGAATACATTCATGTGTGCTATAACAGATATCTGCTACTACACATTTGTGTTCATACAAATTCAGTTGTTAGCTCTTCAACAGTCTAAAAGAGATGATACTAAGAACTATGATATTAGATCACATTTTTCTGCATCATAGTACAATAAGCTATACGAGTACGACCCGGGTGAAAATCTATGGTTCTTATTCAAGAATGAGAAGTTCTACACGTATATATACACACGTTGCATGATTATTTCCATGCTGCTATAAGATTATCTAATCAAAAAGGCCCTCATCGTGCCAGATATCAACCAAAAAATCTACCATCTCCTGCAAAAAAGGTCGATAAATTCATATAATGAGTGCATTGTGTACCTCAAAACGGGATGTTCTCGTGTTAATCTGTATATATTGATTGATGATGCATACGGCCTAGAGTTAACTTACAGTTAAAGGAATTGGCTTAGGAAAGGGATCATTAGTCGAGAGCAGTTCTTCATAAGTCGTGGACCAGCTGCAAGAGCAAATAATGAAGCATCAAAATGTGATTTTGAAATTATAATAAACTATATTACTATATGAGCAATAAACCCGTGCATTCGCTTTCAAATTCATATCAAACCAAACTCCACAAATGGATTTACTAGTATGAATTTCAAATCCCGACTCAAATCCATCCATCCAAACACAACTTTAGATTAGGTAAACAGGAGGTGTTCGGGTTCTATTCGAGCATTTAAACAAAGTTCTATAAGAATCAAAATACAACAATATGCTGACATCAAGTGCGAGTTAAGATTTCCGTTGAGCTAAGGATTAAAGGAGATTGTTTATAGTACCTTATAATTGGATCTTTTTGAATTTGTTGAGACCTTTGAGATAATTCTCCCATCCATATTCTTCTGTTTTCTTCCCATGCATTTGCAGCTACACAACAAATAAATCTCTTGTACTTTAGATTTGTACATATTCTTCTCTTCAAACAGATAAAAGAGTTGAAAGGCTTACCATGATTGACAAATTCTGAGGTGCTCGTGCTATTCTCCGCTGGTTTTTTCTGTTCATTGGGAGATCTAGAAGTTTCCGAAGGTCTATTCTCATTGCATCGTGAGGTTCTACCGTCAACTTGCATCATGTCTTGAATAAAGGACCATTAACCTTGAATAAAGCAACCAACAAACTCACTGAATCTCTAAATACACAAAATGGTTGTTCAATCTTAGTGCTAGCAAAATAACCATTTACTTTTCAATTCACTGGTTTGCTTCATTTAGATGTGGTTCACAACTTATTCCTGATGTTTAGTTGCAAACTATCCCAATCAGATACCAGAGGACAATAAAACCTCAATTAGTTGTTCCATGAGTTTGCTAACAAACTGTTTGAATAAAACAAGCAATCTTACTTTTCAAAAGCAAGTAAAAAGTGCTCTGTTTTGAGGTGAAAGCAACATGAAATGCTTGTATAAATCTATTGAAATGAGTGGAATTATATACAAGATTCCACCATATATTGAACCTACTACTCTCTTTCTCAATCGGGTTAGACATAGAAAGAAAAATATAAAATCCAAAATGCAGAAAATAAATGCAGTATCTGAAATCTAACCAGATAAGATTTATCTTAGTAAGCAAATTCAAACTTCATCATTCAGAGGGCAATAATGGTAAGAAAGCCAACGGCAGATATGTTTAACGAGAAACCAATTACAGAACGAAGGAGCCATGGCATAATGCCACAATTTTATAGCATAAATTGAAGCAATCTAGACGTCTTAACTCTCCATGAGAATCATAGTTACATTACTTATAGCTTTCTTTCTTTTTACAAAAATCAAGAAGTCTTTGTTGCTTTTTTCATTTTATTATAGCATATCCATGAACTTAGAGTCCATATCCACTAGAATTCTGTGGTGAACTTCCTAACATTACACCATTAAAACTCAATTAAATTCTTCAATACTTTTTGGATTTGGGAAATGTAGTAAAGGGCACAATTCCAATAATAACAACCTCAAAAAAAGAAGGAAAAAAAAAACAAAAATTATTCTTCTTTACCAAATTCAATCACCATCAACAACAAAACGAAATTAAATGACTATGCATTAACTAAACCACACCCACAAAACTAAATCAGTACACATTAGAACAGATGAACAGAAAGTCAAAACCATGATTTCAAGAACATGAAAATCCAAACTCAAAATCAAAAACCCAGAAAAACCCATTAATCTTTTTCCACAAGTTACAATCTTTCAACCCCCATAAAAACTCCAAGATTCACGTGAATCACGTCTCCAAGAAACCAACCAATAGAACCACAAATTTCCAAAACAAGAGCATTTTCATAATAAACAAAAGACTAAATACCAAAACCTCAAAAGAAACCAAAGCACTGAAAACAGAAACATAAATTAAACAAAAAGAATTAGAAGCACGATACCTTCAGTTCAGTGGGTCTTTGCTCAGAAATAGAATATAGATAAAGAATAGGGAGGAGGTATATATAGGGAGAAAGAGAAGCATAATGTGGGCTCAAGAATATACAGTGTCATTTTCTTGGTTTGGTGGCATCTTGTAAACAGTTTCTCCAGTTTCCAGATTCTCTCTTTCTCTCTCTATCTCTCTCTCTCTCCAGCCGATGTGGAATTGGATCCATTCTTGGATGAAGAAACATATACTGTCATCACGTTTGATGCCCGAGAATGCCCTTTGGTTGCTCCAAAGACTTGCAAGTGAGATTTGTACCTCGAGGGCATTTTCGTCAATTCAAGTGGTGAAAACCAACTAATGAAATGTACAATGTTCTCACCGCCAAGTACCACGAGTTGCACGGTGTATGTACCCACCACAAGAACAAACTGATCACCACTAATGTTCTTTTTTTAATCTTTTATTAATTTTGTTGTGAGTGAGAAAAATATATATTAATAAATATAGATGTGAAAAATATATTAGAAATGTCAAAATCGAACTTAATAAAATTCCTTTAGATTTATATCATTATGATTTATGTATACAACGATGTAAAACCATCGGATCACTCATTTTCAACTAGATCAATTGAATTAATTTAATTAAATCATTATCCAAGAAGTCCAATAACTATAACAACTCCTTTTATTTCAATGTTTTAAGAATGAAAAGACATATGGGCCCCTCTATATGTAATATGGCGATCAAATAATATTTTTGAAATAAATATAATACAGAATATAAGGCAAAAACGTTATAAATGACAAATAATCTTTCAAATTTTCATTGCCCGGTAGAATAAGCATAAATAATAAGACAATTTATTTTTTATTTCAAATCTAATATTTCATCCCCCAAGTAATCAATACATACCTTATCTATATTAATTATCAATTACTACTAGATTTAGTTATTAAAGTTCAACATGCATTTAATCAGAATAACTGATTTGAAATTGTACTTGAAGAAGTTAACATCAATATTTCTTGCTTTCTAACAATAAATATATTTTATAATTAATTTAAACTTTAGACAGAATTAAAGAAAACCGACCTTAGCTCAGTTGGTAGAGCGGAGGACTGTAGTATGTCTTATAGCAATCCTTAGGTCGCTGGTTCGAATCCGGCAGGTCGGATATTAATTTTCTTCATCCATTTTTATCTTTGAATTTATTTATTTATTTATTTTTTCATCTTCATTTTACACTTGTCATTTCTCTTGATAACTTTTTATATCGAGTTATTATGTCATATGCCACCTAATTTAGTCGAGTTAGATGCATAGAGTTGGATCGGATTTGGAATTGTGTGAATAAGTTTTGGTGTGTGAGTTATTGTGTTAGATGCAAACCCCACCTATTATTATATTATGACAAAACAGATTGTCGGAATCCTGCCTCCTCAATAAAATCGTGTGACATTGAGCACGAGCTTGGTCCATGCTTGTTCTCATTTAATTTCCACGTTTTTAATGTGTCTACAATCATCTCATCTTAATTTATCTTGTAAACATTTTCATATCTTTCTCAAGTATCTATTGCAAGTTATCCAATTTTCCAGATGAGAGGATCTTCACCCTGTTGTTAAGGTTAGGACACATCTAAAGATGATGTTTCTTGGGTAAATATGGGTATCCTTTCATTAAAAGGCATACAATATATGTGTAGGAATTCAACCCTCAACTTTTATTAAAAAAATCGAACATCTACCATTGAACTAAGTGATAATCTTTATATATATAAAAGTAAGACCATTTATACCACATGTCAAGCTTACATTATTTTGACATTAAATATGATTAATTAATGACTTTAAATTTTATGTTATAAAAAAAAATTACTAAATAATTTAGAAATTTTGACAATATTTATCTATGTAAATATGCTAGACTTCAATATAAAAATTATTTTCATATTTGAAATTAGTTAAATTTAAAATTTTGAAGAAAAAGTATAAATTAAAAAAAAATGCTAAAGTAAAGATGAGTTTATTGAAAATGATTGTTCAAACTTTTCATTTAAACTTATTAATTATTGAAAAATTGAATTATTCTTTTTTTAATCTATATTTTAAAATAAACTATAAAATTAATTTGTGAAAATTTGATTTTCATTTTTTTTATTTAATTAAAAATAAAAAGGGAGGGTTGTTATATCTGTTAACAATAAAAAGCAAACTAAAAATGATGATTGATGGGTTGAAGATATAATAGGCATATCAATATATTTTATTTTAAAAATAATAAATTATTTATGATCCTCTACAAATACAACATATTTCGACAATTAGATAATTATTTAATCATATTACGTTATATTTAATGTTGTGATATTTATTGCACAAATCATAAATTTAATTTTAATGTATAAATAATATTTAAAATATTTTAATTTTACCAAATTTACTTTATTTTTAATTTTTTTCAATTTTACCAAATTTATTATTATTTTTTTTTAGAATTCCGTGTAATACACAGATCCTATACTAGTTTGTAATAAAATATTCATTAAATATGTATATGAATTTATCAAATACTACAAATTTTAAAGAAATATAAAATACCTATTCAAAATATCCATTTAGATTCAAATTTTAAAAAATTGTATTTGATAAATGGGCATTGGGTAGGTACGGATACCTGCCGGATAGTGGTAATCGAGAATGGGACGGGTAGTATAATATTAATAGGGTTAGAGTTTAAGATTCCCATTGATATACATATATGAATATATATATATATATGTGTATATTATGCTATGAAAATACTACCAACTGTTCATCCATACATATTCACTACATCATACATTTCATTCAATGTTGATAACACTTAAAGATCCGTGTACTTCACTAAATAAGACAACATTTGATCAAAAGGTTTAAAGTACATTATTTTATAGTATTTAAGTATTATAGCATAAAGAACTTACTAGTGGTTTTTTCAAAGGGACATTACTTACTAGGAGGTTTGTGTCATGACAGCAGAAACCATTGTGTTCATGCCACACATGCCGTGGCCCCGGCACAACCGATAGTACCCTCGCTCCCCCCATCGTTCCCCCCACGAGTTCTTGATGATCCAATACGGTTTGTTCCCTAATCGCAAAATAGAGAAGCCACTCGAACCGTACCCTACTAGAAGAACACCATGGTTGAGCCATTTCTTGACACAAATAAGTGGACACGAAACACCACCAATGTACGTTTGCATGAACACTGCATTGAGCCCGACTGCGTTTCGATTCAGATATCGTTTGTAAGAAGCTACACGCTTGAAAAATGATATAAACCTAATCTCATGATACCATTATCTATCCAATAAGAACATCTAATAATTTTTTTTATGATGTGTCACGTGACAATATGAGATGCAATACCAAATATATGAAGCAAACACATGCACCGACCCAACTTTGGCTCAAAATCAATGGGTTAAAGTATTAGAGTGAATGATTATAAGAATACCTGCAAGGGGACCTTGACGGACTAAATAGGCGGCAATCTGATTCTCGTCGATCGGGATTGTGGTGAAATTCGAGACTTTGACGGCCACTTTATCCGGCCGGAATTTGCATTCACCGCGCTTTCCAGTGTATGGATATGAATCCTCTTGCTCAATGCCTCCAGCCTCGATCAAGTACTTGTATGCGTTCGTCATCAATCCCCCGGAACACCCATCGTCACAATCTTTCTTCTTCTTCAGATCACACTTTATACAGGATGGAGATACATGATTAGTGTACATAGTAATGCATACTAACCAAAAACATTGCAATATGTTAATAAACATCTCACACGATCTCACATACCGTGTGATCACAGTCAACCAGTTGTTGTTCGCTAAGATTCAAGAGCTTTTGGGTCGCAATGAAATGCGCTCCTTCAATTGCCCCGGTCGTGCTAAATGCCCAACAAGATCCACATTTGCCCTGTTGAATTAAGAAGTACCTCATGCATAAACATTATTTTGAATTAATATTTTCTTTTCGAGCTCCATCAATATGGACTATTTACAACCCAACAAAGAAACCAAGAGTTCAAGTGTAACATAATTAACAAGCTAAGAACACTCTCATTGCCATACAAATCGAAAATGGTGGAGGTAAAAATCCACAAAAGATTGTGTCCTTCAAGTCGCACCTTGCTTTCTACCATATTGTGGTGTCTCAAAATAGATCTCTTAAAATGAAAAAAATGAAAAAAAAAAAAAACTTTGTTCTAGGTATAATCCTTTACTAAAATCTCAAATCCCGACCAGCCAACACTAATCCAAACATCACCCTACTGACTATATATCAATACTCACCAATGAACTACTATTTGCAACAGAATATCATTTTGACAATAATACACAAACAATTTCAGCGAGCCTTATTGAAAAAGGCAACAATCAAGTTATTTGATTGCGAAATCACGTTTGATTTTGTACTTTGTGATTCGATGCATATCTCAATATATGAATTGTTTTGAATAAACTCTAAACATTCTTAAAAAACCAACTTATTCGATTATACAAACTTAAAATCGAGATATTACTTAAATTAAAGGATGCAAAAAAAAAAAAAAAAAGTTAATTTCTTAATATCAAAAAGAAAACCTTTTTCTTTTTATAAACTAAATTAATTCACCTGAGTTTTGACGTCAGTAACAGCACCTTTCTCCCTCCAATCAAAGCTCTCCGGCAAATCCCCCACCTCCATCTCCGCCGCCGCAACCGCATCCTTCCACGGCGCGCCGCCGTCGCCCCCTTTCACCCCCAAGTACATGCCCTCAAACTCCTCCGGCGAAAGATCGGAGAACTGCGTGACGCCATGGACGGCGGTGGGGTCCATCGCCTGGTGCTCAGCCGCCCTCAGTAAGTTCCTGGCGAAAACACCGAGGCGGTGTAGGTACTCCTCGCGCGTAGAGTACTCTTTCCCGTACTCCTGCATAAAATTCACGAACCGGTGCTCCGCCGCCGTGCCGAGGAGGTGGTTGTTGCTCGCGTGGTGGTTTCCGGTGACCAGGATGATCTTAGGGTCGTCATCGGGGTACGCGCTGAGGGTGAGTGCGCAGGTTAAGAGTGTTAGTGCGGTTGCGATGCCCACTGCGTACGTTAGACCTCTTCCTTTCATTCTGTAGTGTGGATTAATGTTTAATTCGTTGTTTGGCTGATTTTCGTCGGAATAAATGGTGGTGACTGGTGCATGATAAAGGTTGGCGGTGAGGATTTTGCTTTATTACTTTATGACCCTTTAGGTTCTGTTAATTACGTTTTGACCCACATAAACTTTAGCGAATGAGATTTTGTTATTCATTTTGACTCATTATATTTATGAACTTTGAAATGAATTGATCTCGAAATTTATAATAAGTTTAGATTATTGTGGAGATTATGAGCAGTATTATTTACTAATCTCTAAAGCGAGACATGTTACTGTTCCACTTTTGAAATATGTTATATATTTGATTTTGGTGTATTTATTTATTTAACAATATATATGGATCTTGTAGGGTGAGAAAATAGTATATGCATAATATAGTATTATATATTTTTGAACTTTTAGTCCTATATATAATTCAGAGAATAAGAGTTGAAATGAACTGGTCTTGAAACTTATAATGAGTTTAGATAGATTATTTTGGAGGTCATGGGTTGTAGTATTTACTAATCTCTAAATCACGACAAGTTAATGTTTCAATTTTGAAATATATTATATATTTGATTTTGTTGTATTTATAGTTTACAATAAATAAATGTTGTAGTGGGGGGAAATATTATACGCATAATACAATATTTCATATTATTTGAACTTTTAGTCCAATAATTTAGAGATTTGGAATAACTAATATAATACGTGAATGAGAATGCATAAAAGTTTAGGAGACATAAGTTTAGTTTGAAAATTAATTTTTTAGGTATTCAGTGGCAAAGATTAGGACATAAAAAGCAAATACAATAAAGAAAAGATGAATATAAAAAGGTGAGAAATAGTAATATAGTAAAGAAAAAGGGCCTGGAGGTAAATATTGGAAGTTTTGTTTAATATTTGGGTCAAGGTCTTCAGCTCTCCATGCAATCGTAATAAGGTGACACGTGTATGAACTTTCTCCACGTGTTGAGTAATTTACTAATTTTAGTATCAACATTTTTTATAGAAAAAATAATGTCATGCCCAGCAATTTGGACCCGGCTATCCACACCCCAAAAATTTCTAAACACATTCTTTTTTTTTTTTTTTGATTTAAAAAATTATTTGATTTAAAAAATTAAAAAAATGACAAAATTCCAATTTTACTCTTATAAATTAAAAAAAAAAAATCCATCTTCCCCTACCCACCTGCTTCTCCCTTCTTCTTTTTTTTTTTTTTTTTAATTCCTCAGACCTTGAATTTGTAAGGGGATAACGTATGAAAAATCATTCTATGAGTTAACAAACTGTATAATAATCGTGTGAAATCGTGTGAAAAGAATAAAAAAATAACAACAAATTTGGGACTCGTTCGACCCTAGTTGGTCGAATGGTTTTTCATACATTATCCCCTTACAAATTCAAGGTTTGAGGAATGAAAGAAAAAAACAAAGAAAAAAAAAAGGGGAGAAGCATAGACGGGTTGGGGAAGATGGAAAATTTTTCTTTTTTTTTTTTTAAATTCATAAGAGTAAAATTGGAATTTTGTCATTTTTTTAATTTTTATAATTATTTAAAAAAAAAAAGGGGTGTGTTTAGAAGATTTGCGGGTGTGGATAGCCGGCCCTGCAATTTACTTTAATTTTAAGCAATTCAACTTTTTGATAAATTGAAATAACAGGTTGCTCTAAATAAGTACATTATATTTCGTATGCCACATTTAATTTGTTTGAATTAATTTTCATTCGAGGCAGTTTTTAGATGTGACATTAAACTAAGAGACATTTAAAATCTTTTTACGAATAAGATCCCATAGGAGTTTATTTAAAAGTTTAAATTTACAATTTTAATTTAATAAATAAGTTGGAATGAACTCGATAGAGCTCGTTAATTGTGGTTTGTAATACAATTTCATCCAAACATTTTTTACTTAAATTAACATCACATGTCTAATTAAATATTTCTCAATACAAATAATTTACATAATTTGTTAGTTATATCATATATATTTTTACACACACACATAATAAATCAAATTCATAACAAATTTAACTGTGATTTGATATTAAAAAAAAAAACTTTCAATCTATATTTTATGTAGTGTTATAACATTTATAAAATGCAACTACAATATTTAAAGTAACATCAGTTCTAATAATTTTTTTATCAGACTGTTATTGACAATAAAACCTAAATCATTGAGAAATGAGGTGCAAATCATTCATAGAATTTGGATTTCCAACTTTAAAATAGTCTTCTTAAAATCCAGTGCTGATTGCATTCAAGGCTTCAAGAGGATATGAAGAAGTTGAAATATTTTATATTAAATTTTAGAAGAGAAACAAATATGTGAGGCATGATTCCACAATTGACAAAATATTTTCAGCATTTTTTTTCGAATATAAAGAAGAGAAAGAAAACAAAAACAGAAAAAAATAAATAAATAAATAAAACCAACCCCGGCCCAAGTCCAAACCAGTTAGACTGAGCCCAATAGTCCGTAAATAAACGGATCAGCCCAAACTATTGTATGCATATTCAATTTTTTTTTTTTTATATATTATGTCCCTTAAATTGTGTTTAATATTGAGGTCGAGTTAGGTTTGATTAATTTAATAACCAGATTGGAATAAAGTTTTTTTAGAATGCTTAATTATTCAAACACACTAGATTTAGAAGTTCAAGAATGTCTTTCAAATCTGAAAGGCATGACCTATTTATATAAAATAAATTTATATGTTTATTTGTATAATTGAATTATATACTTCTTAAATGAAAAAAATACAAATGACCGTAATTTTATTTAAATTGTATTTATCTAAATATAGTCAATTATGTGTTGTGGTCCCTAAAGTGACAAGAATCTATGTTGACGGATTAATTTTGACTTAATTTCATATAGATAATGTTGTAATAATTCACTGATATAGACTTTATAGGTCTTAATAGGTCTTAAATACACATAAATGAGTTTTCATGTCAGTTAAATCCTGTTGGTCCCAAGTGGTCAGAGGTTCAGAAGAGGTTAATGAACATATATTAAATTTTTATTTTTTAAAACTTTATGTTAGATAATTACTGAATTCTATAACATAATACAGCAACTTAGTCATATCAATAAGCTGACAGAATACTGTTTCAACTTAGTGTTTTAGAGTTACAGTATGCAGCAGAAAATACTTAGATAGAGTTTATTTTGAAAAACGTTTTCTTTTCAAAGTATGGTTTTCTCAAACTCGTTTATGCAAAATGAGCAAGATAGATATATAATGCAACACTTGAAGATAAAGCACACAAAAGTTTATAGAGGTTCGAAGGTGGTGTAATCCTTCTACGTCCTCTCTTCTCCTTCACTAAGGAGGAACTTCAATTAGAAAAGTTTATTTTACAAGACTCGTCTTTACAAACTAACTCCCAACAAGTTAACACCTACTAGAATCAGAAAGATTCCTAGGCTAATCCAGGGTCGACAAACTCACACAGAGTTAAAAGCCTTAAAAACACTTAAGACTAACACTCAATGAAGATCTAAATCCTTCCCAATGAGGATACCGATAAAACTATATAGCACACAACACAATGGTTAAAAGTATATGGTTCTTCAACTGGTGTTTCGAAGACAGCCTTGAGATCTTTGAAGTTCTAAAAAACACGTCGGCTTGGTTGCTTCAGTAAGGCTGAGTGACTGAAACTTTGAGAGAAAACTTGCATTTGCTTAAGAGAATACGAGAGATAATGTTTCAGTAATTTTCTCCAGTCAACTCTACCTTCTTAAATACTTGTAGGAAAATGTGTCTGTTGAAGAGAGACACACTCCATCTTGAATTTGAAAATCATTGATCTCATATGATATTCGCATTAAATGTTTCTGGAAAATTGGGGAAAATCGTATGTCCTACTCTGCAGGGCATTAATGGTGCCACTCCTCGGCAACAGGTCATTTGCAGGTTCTCGGTCCAAATGTCAGCGCGACATTGGTTGTTTGCTAACTTCTATCTACCGGCTACTTTGATAAGGCTCAATCCTCGTATGCATTGATCTTTCTTGTACTGCAACAAAAAGAATGTTGTTTCATAATGCAATAACTACTTCCTGTTCTGCGCCAACTTTCTGTTCTGAACAACTTCCTGTTTTACAAATGCTTACTGTTCTGAACAGCTTCCTGTTCTGCAGATGCTTACTGTTCTGCAAGTACTTTATGTTTTGATCCATTAGAAAGTTTCCAGTTCTTCTTATTGATTACTGTATGCTGCTTGCTGATTTACTGTATCCTGAAAGCAGTATCCAATAGCGCTCATTTGCAGAATCCTGCTGCTATCAGAAACCTCCATATTTCTGATTTCCACGACACTACTAATTTCATCTCAAAACAAAAACTTAAGAAAAAATAATTTTCCACATAAATATCATGGAAAAATGAGGTACTATACAAAGTTATTTTGTCTCATCAAAATCTACTCAAAACTATTCTAACAAATCCAAATTTGATCTACTCTGAAACTTTTCAATGCAAAATCTATTTAAAACTCTAGCTATTTCAACTAATATTTAATGAATAAATAGTGTATGTGAAAAATTTATAGCAATTACAACAACTTATTTATAAGTTTATAACCTATATATAGTGTATGAGAGTAAATTTGAGAGTGATATATGTATGAAATTCTAAGATATAGCACAAGAAGATACTTGTGATAAATTTATAAACCCTACTTTTCACATTGAAATCTGTTATTATCATATAATAATGCTTCTTATCCTCTTCTCAATTTGGTGATTACTTCTAATTTTCAAAGTCATCATTTTTTTTTTTTTAACTGGTCCCTCTAAGATATTTTTGAGACCTCAAAATCGAAACCTATAGTGCATGTCCTTTTTAGTTTTATGTCTGTCTTTTTAATTAATCTACATTGTGAAATTATTTCAAACATTCAATTTCTAAAGTTTAATTTGACAACACTTTTCAACTATGACAACTCAAAGGTCGAAAGAATCTTTTTCTCAAATTGAAACTCTAGCCCTTGGAGATCACTTGTTAACTTGTTCATTAATTATACCTTTTTTTTTTTTAATTTAATGTGGACAAAATGTACTCATAATATGTATTGATAGTGTTGGAATAATAATAAAACATCATTTGAAATAAAATATCCCCATCTATACTAATGCATATTGATTTGTCTATAGCTAAAAACTATATTAATTTACTAAATGATATTTAAATTCGTAAAATAATGACTTTCAATGGAAAAAAAAAAAAAGAATTTTCGAATTATACATGCAAAGAACGAAAAATTAAACATATCAAGAGTCAAAGTTGGCGGTACTCGGTCTTTGGCCTAAGCTCAAACACAATATATACCCCTACATCATTAATATAAAGTTGTATGTTGATCAAAATCTAATAGTAAACATTGTTTATAATAGATTATTCACATAAATCATTAAATATATATTCTAGTCACCAATGAATAATCCTCCTAATGAACGAGCTCTTCATATGAATTAGGTTTATGATATCACTATTATTTAAATTCGTCAAAACTCGAATTATCAACCTATTAACAAAAAATCCATTTAAAATTCAAAATAAACATTACAAAGTATTTGAACATAATCTTACTTAAAAAAATTAAATGTATTTAAAACAATAATACTCATTATCGACCTATAATCATTCTTATCCTCAAACAGCCGAAATCCCACTAGTAACCTTAACCTATTTCCAACTTTAAATAGTTGAATAAGTACACACGCGTGGGATGGAATTGCTTTACACGTGTGAACATATACGTTGAAATATTGAATACTTTGTTTAAGTAGACTATATAGACTGCACACACACACACACACACACAGTCTCTATTTCTGACTTAAATAGTAGACTTCCAACCTTTCATTTGTCTTTATTTAATTTTCCAAAGCAAAAAAACTTTTGAAATATGTAACAATGCCTTAAGTTTGTGGTCATTGACTTGAGATAGTGATTTTAGAATATTCCGTTGAAATTTGGGTTCAATATAGCCCAGCTATTTACTCATGTGACGTTAATACATATACCAGGTGGACTCTAATTAATTTCAAATATCTTATCTAAGTCCATATATATAGAAAAGGAATAGTAACTTAATATACCACATCTTACATAAGTGATTATTTTTTTACTAAGTGATTATTTTTCTACTATAAGAAACAGTTTCGTTATTTTTCTATTATAAACTAAGAAAATTATCCTTCTGTTAAAAATAAATAAGGTTGTTTTCTTATAGGGTTATATTTCTATAAAAAACACATTGTTTTACTTTATGATTTTCATAGGATCATATCGCTTAATACTAATGGGGTTACACGATATGAAATAAACTGAGATTCAACGATATGATCATATTATGTAAACTCTGATACAAAATTGACTTTTTTTTCTTCTAGAAGGAATATTGTAATCCTAAGTAAAAGTAATAAAATTATTTTTTTCTATAAAACAAAGTGATCATTTGTATTATAATCTACACAAAAACTCCTGTGCACCAGGTGCATGGATCTAAGATCCATGCAATTCGGGTCGATCCGACCCGCATCCGCGAATTTCTATTTTTTTTTTAATTTTTTTTCCATATTTTTGTCTTGACCTTTATGTTATAAATGTGTGACCTTTATGTATAAATGTGTGACCTTTATGTAGAAACATCCGTACCTTTATGTCTGTAACTTAGAAAAAGAAATGAAAATTTTCAACACAATTTGTATGGTATGCCTTTATGTGATATCAATGTGACTTTTATGTGATATCAATGTGACCTTTATGTTATATTATGTCACCTTTATGTATAAATATTCTGATATTTATGTAATATATAAAAATGCATAAAGGTCAGAATATTTATACATAAAGGTGACATGATATAATATAAATGTCACATTGATATCAAATAAAGGTATACAGTTCAAATTATGTTGAAAATCTTCATTTTTTTCTAAGTTATAGTATATAAAGGTCATGATAGTTGTACGTAAATGTCACACATTTATTACATAAATGTCACACTAATACAACATAAAAGGTAACAACCTGAAGCAAAAAAAAAAAAACTAAATTCAAAAACACGAGAATCTGGATCAAAATTAGGTCGACGCGTATTGCATGTACACCAAGTGCACACAAGACCAACTCTATCTATACCTTGCTTGTTAGGCAGAATATTGGGAGGTTTATTATTTTAAGTAACTATGAATCGGTTATTAAGGTTTGCGTGCTTATGTATCTATAGATTGAAATACTGATTATTTAAAGATTGAAGTTTTCAAAAAATGCTTACTTTGGATAAAAATATATTGTGTGATTTTTCCTAATGATATATACCTAATCATAAGTTATTGAATTAATTAATAAGTACCAACTAATCAAAATGTGAGACGAAGTATACTTAGCCTTCTTTATCAGAGTGAGATAATGATGTGCTCAAATCTTTTTATCATTCCTACTTTTTATTTGTAAAAAAGGTTAGAAGTGGTTTTAAAATAAAAGCTTAAAAGGTAGGAACTAAAATTCTTTTATTACATTATGAAAAGTAAAGAAAAGTCCAAAATCAACCTTTCGATATCTTAAACGTCATTGTTATTAGAATCCACGTGCCTAGGGCAGATATATATGATAAACTGGTTAAGAAATAAAAGATAAAATATGATTAAAAAAAACTATTTCATAGTTTAAGAATTTGACAATTGTTAGTATATATTTCCTTTTTTAGATAAGCAAGGTTACGTATTTTAATTTTTAAGAAAATTAAGGTTTTTGTCTAATACCGTGATGTTAATTTGTTCTACGTGGCTTCTGATGTGTAATTTTTTGGTCAAGTTTGACAACTTATATGAACTCCACATTAATTTTAAACACAATAGTTACGTATTGTTTAATTTTTTTCTTTTTTAAATTTCATTATGTTGTTTCGTTATCAAATGATGTGGGATAAACATAAGTGAAACTTGAAAAAAAAAATCAATAATTACAAATTAGAAACAAGATATATGATTGTTATGTTATATTAATTTTCTTTCTATTGTTTTCTTAATTAATTGGGTCTAACATTATATATTCTGTATGAAAAAATCTCAAATTAAGTTTCATATTAAACTAACTTATTAATACTATGCTAAAAACTTAATTTTGTTAAAAAGTAGAACACATCTCCTTCTGCTGTACTAAAATTTTCAAACTCGTAAATCATATTCGATTTTTTATACTTTTCTTAGGCCAGTTTGACTCGTAATTACCAATCAAAATTTTGACATAATCTTATAATTTTTTGCTAAAGCCTTATTTATCGTGGATAATATTTGGGTAAGGACTATCCATACCCACCCTTTTTAAAAAAACACACTCCATTTTTTGATATTTTAATTAAAATTTAAAAAATAAAAAATTTATATCTCACACTTTAAAATTTTAAAAAGGAAATTTGAGAAACCATCCCCATTCCCTCAACCCCTCTATTCTCTTTTCCTCTCTTTCATGTCTCCAACTTACTTTCTTAAAATTTTAAGGAATGAAATAATAATATAATGAAAATCATTTCATGGGTTAATTAAATATATGAAAATCGTATAAAAGAATGTAAAATTTGATTAAATCCGACAACTACATTCGATCATTGATATCCAAACGCATAGATATATGTTTGACTACCACCCCTATATGTTCGGCTAATCAGAGTCGAACAGAGCTGTCTGATTTGATCAATTTTTTTGTGAGAAAACAAGAATGATGAAAGGAAAAAAAAGAGAGAAACATGAAGAGAAGAGATGGGAAAGGTGATGGGAAAGGTGAGGTCAATTTTTTTTTTATTTTTTTATTCATAGAAGGTTAAATGGGGTATTTCCTTTTCTTTTATTTTTTAGTTAAAATATATTAGAAATTGGGTGTGTTTATTAAATGATGAGGTATTTACAGTCCCATCCTAATATTTGTTGCTTGGTGTTGTCTAATATTGTTACAGCCAATTATAATGAGCTGAGGAATTAAATGGATTATTAAATTCTTATTAACTATATATTGAGTAACGATTCCAAGTAGCAGTATGAACAATCAGCTTTCAACTTATATATATGATAGATTTCATTCAATCCAATAACGTTTTGTTTTGTTTTTCAGTTACTATGAAATGAAACTACTCAAATTGAATATTTTTTTTCATTATATGATCTGTGCTTTCATATTTGTATAAATGAATGGAAAATATAATAGGGGAAATGGCCCTAAATACACAAATCC
The DNA here is from genome assembly GCA_954870855.1 of Scutellaria minor. Classification (NCBI taxonomy): domain Eukaryota; kingdom Viridiplantae; phylum Streptophyta; class Magnoliopsida; order Lamiales; family Lamiaceae; genus Scutellaria; species Scutellaria minor. Next base: position 1,566,257 of record OX940728.1, read on the forward strand.
CTAAATTTATAGGCGCCTGTTACATTTTTTTTTTTTTGAAAACTCCAAAACTACACAATTGTCATTTTGAATTACCAAAACTACACATCTTCTGTATTTGAGTCAACTAACACCTAAAAAAGGTCTGAAAAGTGTCTGAAAAGAAATTTGAATGACATGACTCATGTTTGTTTTTTTTCTTCACATGAATACAGTATTTCGTTGGATTAGCATTATAAAGAGGCTCACCCACGCATTGAAATGTCATGAAAAATTAGTTTTAGAGGGAATTTCGTGGGAGGTGTAATTGTTAAATTAAATTTCGTTGAATTTTCGTGGGGGTTTTGAACAATTTCGTGGGTATTGAAGAATGTCCTATTAATTTTCGTGGGAATTTCGTGTATGTTGGAGAAATTCGTGGAAATATCGTGGAATATTCATGCAAGTATTCAGTTGCAATTTTTGTTCAATTTCGTGGATGTGTTGAAGAATTTCGTGGATCATTGTTTGAGAATAAATTTCAAAAAAAATTCGTGTAGTCGACACATTTTCGTGGAAAGGTATGTTATTTTGTTAAATTTTATTTATTTATTAGTTTATATTTGCACTAAACAAAATTTTATTAGTGGAATGTTACATTTTCGTGGAATGTTTGCATTAACAAAATTTTGTTTAATAAAATTTAACATTCCACTAATAAAATATTTAATAAACTAATATTTGCATTATTAGTTTATAAATTTTATTTATTTATTAGTTTATATTTGCCACGAAATAATATATATGCCACGAACAATCCACGAAATAATATACATTTGCAGTAAACAATCCACGAAATAATATACATTTGCAGTAAACAATCCACGAAATAATATATATGCCACGAAAATTACCACGAAATAATAAACATTCCACGAAATTGTAAATTTAGTATGCATTTAGTAGTTTATATAATATAATATTTATTAGTTTATATATGCATGTCACTCCACGAAATAAGCCACGAAATTGAAGTGAACAAGCATTTATTTATATATGCATGCCACTCCACTAAATTGTGGATGGAAATGCATTATAATTTCCACGAAATTGCAGTCTAGTTTCATGGATGACTACCAGATAAAAATGTCGCTGAATTTTCGTGGATGTCCTAAGGCCCGGGTTAATTTCGTGTTAATTTTGTGGAATTTCGTTCAAATTTCGTGGAGGGTTTATTAGAATTCGTTGTTATTTTCAATTTTGTATTAGAATTCGTTGTTATTTTCTATTTAATTGGATTTGTGTTTCAACGTAGATACGATGATATTAATTTAACTTTAGATGAGAATTGCATCTATAATTATTTTCGTGTTAGATTGAGCTTGGTACGCTATAGGGTAAGATGAAAATTAATATTTGTTGATAGTTTACTCGAATTAATAAAATAAATTACGTCGAAGGTTGACACATTTATATAGGTATTATTTTCAACCCTTATTAAGTTTTGTAATATTTCAAAGGTTGTGCTTAATAGTATATATTTGTTATTAAAACTTATATAATAAATATGAAACTTACCAAACAAAATTTGAAAATTATCTAAATAAATCTATCATTTCCTAAATAAACTAGAAACAAACAGATACGAATAACCATGCTAACCATACGAACAAACAAATACGAATATAATGGATGTAAATGAAAATGAGTCCAATATCAAAAGACAATTCAACGTTCAGATCAAGTTCTAACAATGCTAGTGAAATACTAATAACCAATGTTTTTGTCACTCCAACTCATCTGGCTGAATAGTTTCGGCATCCGCCGACCACCTATACAACGTAAATGACATATCGCGGCGCATCCTAAAAATTCCCTTAACGATATCAGGATGTGGAAATAGACCGGATATGGCACTCTTTATCGCATACAGTGCATACACGCCACAGCTCGTCGGGTCATCCTGTCTGTAGCAGAGTCGTGTCGGTAGACTCTTCAGTTCCAACATACCGGGGGAATATGAGAAGTACTGTAACTTCTCGTAATAACCGACATGATCCAACAGACGCGGGAAGATCCGTCGAATAGGTAATGTTTGCCGTCGACGGAGCTCTTTGATGTCATCGTCCCACTCATGTCGTAGACTGTCCATCAATGTGAGTGTTTTCTTCAGCAAATCAATTTCAGCCGCAACCCAATGGGCATCAAGATTGAGGATCAAATAAATCTGCACCATCGAAGACAAACATCAGAAGTTGTATGTGAACGATTGTTATGTAAATAGAAAGGTAGACGTATGGACAAATACCTTGTCCAAATCCCACCACGGCTCCAAATCCTTCCATTTCGGCCTGTCACCAAACACATATGCACTCAAACGATCCAAATCATCGGAGGAGAATGACTCTTTCAGTTCTTCCGCATATGGAACGTTAGGAGGATCGTTCCCATGTCTGCTCAACCATATCTCCTTGCATATCTCCTGTAAAAATAGATTAATAGTTCAATGTAATGCACAAACAAGATCGAAAAAGTAGGATTAAGTTCGAGAGAGTACTGACATTGAAGGTACAGTCTAATATAGCTGTCTTCCCTCGCAGCTCTCGAGTCACTTTGATGTCAAGGAACTTGGGCTGACTCTGCATAATAGCGAGATAGGCATCCAACACCTACATGCATAACACCGTATGAGTGTAACACACATGTAATAACATGCAATTGGTACATAATAATTTGATAATTCAAAGGTTGTTGGTACCTCGCTGTCGAGCATAGAATGTGGATCAAGAACCGATGCGAAGAATGAAGGTCCTACTGGGTATCCGATACCAACATTATGCCTGTAGTATGTGTTTTGAAATAAAATGTTACAGAAAGTTTAACAAAATTGCATTTAATAATTATCCAAAAAATTACAGGAAAACAAAAACAATTACTTACTTATCGGCGTACTCCCCTAGCTCCAGCCACAATGTGAAGTCCTCCATCGAATGATTTAATCTGCGGTCTATGGGCCGTGCGTACGGACTCTGAAGATAACGTGAAGGGGGTCTCTGACGTACTTCTCGAATGCCGGCACCACTGGCATCTGGAATGTCCCTGAAATGGAATGACGATGAAGCGGAGCCCTGCTGACAACCTAACTCATCCATCTGTGGGATATCGAATGCAGGTGTGTCGACACCAGTAGTCATGAATGGCACCATCGCTGAGCACGGATCGATCACAGGTGTCTCAACACGACTCAAGCGGAAATGCTGTTCCTCGGGCCACGGTGCCCACGAGCCTGAAGCAGGAGGATCGTAATGAACACCAGATGGAGATCCATACCCACCACCGAAAGGACCCTCTCTCTCACATGCAGAATAACTGTGCTGCTGGTATGGAGAAGATGACTCGTAATTGAATGAGAAGAATCTCTCAAACTCCTGTTGAATCATCCCGGGAATCTGTCGCTCCAACCGGTCATGCTCATCCCTGATAACCCCCTCCAAATGGGACTGCATATGAATAAAACGGTCATCGATGACACCTGCAAGTCGGTCAAACAGATCGTCGTAGCCTCTAGATGCGGGAGGTACGGATGGTGCCGGAGCATCCGATGAGTGAAATGGAGCGGATCAGTGTGTGAATCCTCCATGTCGACCTCCAAAATCAGGCATGCTGCCCTCATGATCTGGGACATCCGATGCCGACCCGCCCTCTCTGCACATGTCCTGTACATCGTCCTCGACAGGTGGCCGAGTGGACGAATGGGTCGTAGCTCTTGTCGTCGCTCGTCTAGATGGAACTGGATCCCGGACCCTAGCCGGTTTACGGCCACGTCGCTGCTCAGGAGGCTGGACACCCTCAGAGAGCTCCTGGTCGATGAATTGCCAGTACGGCATGCGACTCTCCTCGGGAGTCGGTTCAAGATACTCAAAACATAAAACCTGCAATATCACCCAATGACATATAGCCCAACAATAAATGAAAGTACAACCCTAATAGCTGACAAAGTTAAAAACTTGCAAACCAACAATTTACCTCATTTTTCAATTTTTGGGCCACATCACAGCTCGTCCTCTTCATGGACCACTTCAAACACCGAGGCATGACTGGTGAGTTATCCAGACGACGACCCGCAAATTTACTTGTCGCAAGTATGGCCTCGTACGCCCAAATCTGCACATGATATTTAATGTTACTCGAAATGTTAATAAATATTGTCTACCAAACTCAAATCACGAAAAAATCACTAACCAGTAGAACAATAGAAAACCCGTAGAAATGGTAAGTGAACGTCTGGTTCCCCTCTAGATCCGGAATAGTATGCGGAATACTGTCCATGTGTCTACACAAAGTGAGGAAAGAAAACTTTCCCCATGGAAAACTCTCCCACAGATCGTCTTGCTCCACCAAAACCCAGACCCACTTAGCGACTTTAGTCTTCCCAATGTCGACACCAAGTAAAATACAGTATAACACAAGGATCTTGGCAATCCGGATAGCATCCTCAGCATTCCCCCGAAATTCTCTATCTACAAATCGCTGACGAAGGGATGAGACTGTCGCCCGAGCATCACCAGCAACGACTCTGTCATAAATTCCACCAGCCGGTGGAATGTGATGTGTGGATGGATCGAAAGTGGAGTCGCCAAACCGCAAACCGGTAATGAGTGCAAACTCCCTCTTCGAGAATTTACAAATACGGTTCCGGCCAATGCAGAACCATCTCTCATGCTCGGGTGATCCTAAACTCGGTCGCACCTCACGAGACATGAGGACATGCAACAAAATCTTGCATGACTCAAAATCAGTCATCCAAAATAGTAGATGACCGAATGATGTCATCGCAAATCTACGGAGGCACTCCCTATCTATCGCTAACAATTCGGTCTTGATATCCTCCAATAAAGTGATCCGGCAATACCCGTTGATAGATGCCATACGACCTTGACAAGCACGACGGACCCATACAATATCCTATAATAATATATAGACATAATAAAAAATGAGTAAAGACAGGAATAAATAGGATTTTCTTTCCAATGTTTTTGGAAATTGTTCCAAAAAAGGCCTTAATTTCGTGTTGACTTCAGACGAAATAACACTATAATTTCGTGGAAATAAAAGATAAATTTCCTAGAATAATAAACCAATTTCGTGGGAATAATATAACAAATTTCGTGGGAGGCCAAATGTTAAACAATTAATGGGGTGTAATGGACGTGGAAGCACATACATGAAATTTCGTGGATTTGGTGGAAAATGTCAGCAGCAATTTCGTGGAGTTTTTAACTTAAATTTCATGGAAAACAACAATCCATTTTGGAAAATCTTGTGCCGAAAAATTCGTAGATTCAACAGCAATTTCGTGGACTTTTTTACATAAATTTCGTGGAAAAACAAAACCATTTTGGAAAATTTCGTGCCAGATTATAATTCATGGATAAAATGGCTGTCTAATTTCCACGCATTTTTTACTACACAAATGCAAATTTCGTGAAATGTTCGTCGCAATTTCGTGCTAATTTCGTGCCTAATTTCGTGTACAATTTCGAATATAAATTAGCCACGAAATTAAAGAAATTAAATAATTTCGTGTACAATTTCGTGATACATTTAACCACGAAATTAAGAAATTAAATAATTTTGTGTACAAGTTCGTGATACATTTAACCACGAAATTAAGAAATTAAATAATTTCGTGGATACATTATCCACGAAATTAAGCACCTACGGAATTTTCGTGCCTAATTTCGTGCGCAATCAATTTAATTTCGTGCGGAATATCACTTCAATTTCGTGCCCAATTTCGTGAATCTTTGTTCCTAATTTCGTGGAAAAATACACCCAAATTTCGTGGACAAAAACAGAACAATTTCGTTAAAAAAAATACAGCCAAGTTTTGTGGAAACATACAGCCAAATTTCGTGGACAAAAACTGCCCAATTTCGTGGAAAAATACAGCCCAATTTCTGCCAAAATTCGTGGATAAAAACTGCCCAATTTCGTGGAAATATACAGCCCAATTTCTGCCAAATTTCGTGGACAAAAACTGTTCAATTTTGTGGAAAAATACAGCCCAATTTCTGCCAAAATTCGTGGATAAAAACTGCCCAATTTTGTGGAAAAATACAGCCCAATTTCTGCCAAATTTCGTGGACAAAAACTGTTCAATTTCGTGGAAAAATACAGCCCAATTTCTGCCAAAATTCGTGGATAAAAACTACCCAATTTTGTGGAAAAATACAGCCCAATTTCTGCCAAATTTCGTGGATAAATTTGCTGTTTAATTTCCACGAAAATACAGCCAAAATTTCGTGAAAAATACAGCCATTTCGTGGAATAATTCGTGGAGGATAACCGAAATTAAATTACACTCTACAAATCCAATTTCGTGGACAAAATTATCAGATCCAACCACAATTTTCAATTCATTTACGAAGCATAAATTATACAACATAACACACAAATCCGAATCAAATTCTGCAGTTTAGAGAAACTTACTTGTTGAGGCAACTCCATTCACGGCGGCGACACACTACGGCGGCGGGGAGGCCAAATTTCACACCCTTTTTGCCGGCGGAGGAGGCTGCAAATTCGTGCAATTTCGTGAGCTATCGGGCGTATGAATTTCGTGGGGAGGGGATTTCGTGGGGAAGGGAAGAGTGCAGTAATTTTTTGAGAAAGGGGGCAGTCAAAATTGGGGAAATTGAGTCAATTTTGTACATTAATTTTTTTAAAAAAACAAATCAAAATTCCAATTCAAACACTTTTTGACCACAACTAATCTGATGTGATTTACCGTTAATTTGAAAGCTCAAACAGTACGGAATTAGTAGAGGGGGGTGGGTTGGGTTAAAAAAGTGTGTAGTTTTGGTAAAAAAAAATTTCAATTGTGTAGTTTTGGATATAAAAAAATCTAATTGTGTACAATTGTCATTCCAATTTAATTTTTGTGTAGTTTTGGTAGGGGTCCCAATATAATATCAAGTAAAATTAACAGAATATAAATGTCGACACCCAATGGAGACTTAAATGAGCTGGCAAGCTTTCTAGTCCATATAATATTTAGGTCAGCAATTACTGTGACAATACCCCACATGTGGGTTGAAATTAATTTTTAATATTCTCTTTGAGTCCATGTTTATTGTGATTATACTTAATATTTTTGTAATTATAATTAATAATTTTCTTAATTTGAAGTTGTTAGTTAAAAGTAGGTCATTAGGATTTGCGTGTGTACATATCTATGATGTGGATATTTATATAGATTCAAATTAGAATAATTAAAACTCTTTGGACTTAACTATGACCTTAAAATCACCCAATTGGACCTTTTTAGTAAATACTTTTTAATAGTTTTAACTACAAATATAAATTATTTAATTTGTAACATGAGATGAAATATATACTGAAAAAGATACTCAATTCGTATGCACTCCATAAACATTAATTAACCTAAATACAAAAACTTCTGTGCACCAGTTGCACAGAAAACTTTTATGTTATAAATGTAGTACCTTTATATACAAATATCCGTACCTTTTAAAATGAACATGCATAAATGTATTACATTTATAATATAAAGATACTACATTTATAATATAAAGGTATGGATTGCACGAATTCACTTCTGTGCAACTGGTGGACAGAAGTGTTACTCTAACCTAAAATATTTGAGTTTGTAATTGGTTAAATATTTGTTTTTTTGTTTGTTTGGGTGGTGAAATTGATAATTTGGAATATATATACCTTAAATTTTAAAATTAATAACATATACCTACTCAATAATTATTTGCATGGTCTCGGATCTAATTATGTTGAGGTAATGACTGCATCAGCATTAACTAAAATTCTAAAATATTCATTTTTTTTTCGGAATGAATATTCATTTGTTCAAATGTGAATTCCAATATTTTATTATGTTCAAAGATTGGAAATATATTAATATGCGACAGTTATATGGGAATCAAATCTTATGATGTCAAATGGTAATAGAGATATAATTGAGTCATTTTCTAAGAAGAGTAAGTCTCTTGTGAGACCGTCTCACGAAATTCTAATGCATTGCGTGAAACGGATCAACCCACAACTCACTTACCCATCACTCAAATCCTACAATTCACATGTTATTTGTGGTTGATGGGCTCCGTCTCACGGAAGCTATCTGTGAGACCGTCTCACATGAATTTTTGTGTTCTAAGAAACGTATCCCTGGTTTTTGGGATACATCATATATGTTAGGAAATTAGTCAATACTTTCTAGTGAATTTCTAATATTTTTTCTTGTCGAGTTATCTTTAAATTAATTTGGATATGAATTATTTGGATAAATTTAAAATCCACATTCAAAGAAAACCGTAATCTTTTAAATATTTAGCTGAGAATTTTATCTTTTAAATTATGAATTGATAGTTTTCTAAATTGATAAAATTACTGATATATCTATTTAGAAGATAAGCATGACTGCATGAAATTAAGATTTTCTAGTGCACCAATTATTGTAATTTGTAACACTCTTCTAGGTAGGATGCTCCTTAATTAACTTAATTTCTTTGATTAACTAGACTTTGAATTAAATAACAAATATTTAATTAATTAAGTTCAGATAAATTAATCGAGAGTCAATGCATTGCTGGCGTACACACCAAATCCTTGAATTATAATAAAGACAAACACAACATGGAACTATTCAACTGTACGATATTTCAATATTCTCCTACTTGCCTATCACACACTATTTATTTACAAATTAAACACGATTTTCAAACTATATTTGAATAAATAAATATGGGACAATCTCCAAGAAATTAGAATATTCCAACAGATAAGATCAATTTGACAGCCCATTTTCCTAAGTTTTAATTTCCTCATTATTGCTTGGAAGTTTCTTCCTCATCATTTTGAATTTTGCCAAGACATTTTTAATTTTAGATCTAGCTAGCAGTTAAATAGTACCGTTTTCATTCTCTATTTCATTTTTTTTGTGTTCCATTTTCATAATATTATACTAAAATTAAGTAGGTTTGATAATGGTGTATAAGTATAATACGAAAAAAAAAAATTGTTGAAAAAAAAAGGATTGGAAATCAAGTTTAGATTAAAACTTCAAAATTTGTACACACATAAAACAAGGATTGGAAATCAAGTTCTAGTGGCATGTAAATCACCTAAAACAAATCCATCTCTTTCAATTTAGTTTCTAGGAAGTACCATACTTGTTTTATTTTCAATTTTTGATACCATTTCCCTTTCAATCTTGCTAGTTTCCAAGAACTACACTTGCTAATTAGTCTACTATCAAGTATTAAATCTTGTATCTATTGTTATCTACAAAATTTTCTCCCCAAATTCCACAATATTTATTTATTTTAAAATAAAACGAGACATCTCGCATCGTATCTAATGTAGAAAAATTTGATCAACCTGATATAGAAAAAATTGATCAATGACAGAAAAAATCATTCAATAAACGATAAATAATAATAAAATTTATAAATGTGATTATGACACATCAACAACGAACACATTTATTCGTTCTTTCCATATCAAACCATATTAACCTCACAATACACTTGCTCCATAGTCAACTATAAAGTCTTCACCCCACCTCGGACCCCGCCCTAGCCCCTAGGTATCCTCACTACCCCTCTTACATGCACACATTATAAATGACCCCACTTGCTATAAATATAAATAGAGACATGTACATACACAAAGTGTCTTCACTCCATAATAAACCTTGTCAGCCTAATAGCATGTATTAATGTCAAAATTAGGCTCATAAACTATATAATAAGTCACACTTTCATATATAATAGCTAGCTAGGTTATTAATTCACAAACCGGCACAACAAGATCCACTTTTAAACATGGTGGCTATTAGCAACGGCGGCGGCGAGCACCGTGCCTTCGCCGTCCAGGTCTTGACGGGGCGGTGGTTCATGTTGTTCGCCACCACCCTGATCATGTCGGCGGCGGGGGCCACCTACATGTTCGGGTTGTACTCCAAAGAGATCAAAAGTTCGTTGGGATATGACCAAACTACCCTCAACCTATTAAGTTTCTTCAAGGACCTCGGGTCCAACGTTGGCGTCCTCGCCGGCCTGATCAACGAGGTGACGCCGCCGTGGGTGGTCCTCTCCATCGGCGCCGTCCTCAACTTCTTCGGCTACCTCATGATCTGGCTCGCCGTCTCCAAAAAGATCTCGCGGCCTCAGGTGTGGCACATGTGCTTGTATATCTGCATCGGCGCCAACTCGCAGTCATTCGCCAACACCGGCGCCCTCGTCACCGCCGTGAAGAACTTTCCAGAGAGCCGGGGAGCCGTGCTCGGCCTGCTCAAGGGCTTCGTCGGCCTGAGCGGCGCCATTATTACGCAGGTGTACAACGCCGTGTACGGAAATGACCGGAAAGCGCTCATCCTCCTCATCGGGTGGCTGCCGGCGGCGATCTCCTTCGCCTTTCTCCGGACCATTCGGATTATGAAGGTCGTGCGTGTCGCACACGAACTCAAAGTGTTCTACAGATTCCTCTATGTTTCGCTTGGATTAGCAGGATTTCTGATGGTGCTGATCATACTGCAAAAGCAGCTCAATTTCAGCCGAGCCGAGTTCAGCGTCGGCGCCGCTACAGTTATTTTCCTGCTTTTCGTTCCAATTGCCATTGCCGTCAAAGAAGAGCTCTTAATCATGAAGAAGAAAAAGCAGGACTTGGATCAAAGCCTTTCTTCTCAGCTCCATGTCGTTACAGAGAAGCCTAATCCTACTCCACCTCCACCACCTCCGCCGCCGCAGACTACTACTCCAGCGACACCGGAGAACAAAGAAATCTCGTGCTGGAATCCGACTAGCATATTCCGGCCACCGGCGAGAGGCGATGACTACACGATTCTCCAAGCTCTGTTCAGCATAGACATGGGGATCTTATTCTTCGCCACGATCTGTGGTGTCGGAGGAACATTAACCGCCATTGACAACCTGGGCCAAATTGGAAGCTCATTAGGGTATCCTGCGAAGAGCATTAGTACATTCGTTTCTCTGGTAAGCATCTGGAACTACCTCGGACGAGTTGTCGCGGGCTTTGGGTCTGAACATTTCTTGAAAAAGTACAAATTCCCAAGGCCCCTCATGCTCACCATAACCCTAGTCATCTCATGCATCGGCCATCTCCTGATTGCATTCGGAGTCGAGAACGGGCTCTACTTGGCGTCGGTGATAATTGGGTTCTGCTTCGGGGCCCAATGGCCGTTGCTCTTCGCCATAATCTCCGAGCTCTTCGGGCTCAAGTACTACTCCACCTTGTACAACTTCGGGTCGGTGGCGAGCCCGATCGGGCTCTACGTGCTCAACGTCCGGGTGGCGGGCCATCTCTACGACAGGGAGGCGGAGAAGCAGTTAATCGCTGCGGGCCGGGTTCGGGTCCACGGCGAGGAGCTGGATTGTAACGGCGTTAAGTGCTTCCAGACGGCGTTTTTTATTATAACGGCGGTTACTGCCTTTGGGGCTATTGTTTCTCTTCTCTTAGTGATTAGGACAAGGAAGTTTTACAGGAGTGATATTTACAAGAGGTTCCGAGACGAGGCGGAGGCCGCGACCGCGGCGGAGGAGATGGCGGCGGTGGTTCCGGCTGCCAGAAATGGCAACGTTAACGTTAACAGTAACGGCCATGCTCAGATTGCTTCCAAGTAGTTAAATGTTTTATGGTGTAATGATAGAAGAAATTAATTAATATATACAGATAGGTTAAGAAAGATATCAAGAAGGTCAAAACACAAGTACATGATATTTGTAGAAAGGATTATTGTTCATCATTTGAAATGGATCTTAATTTCTGTCCTTTTTTTGTTTTTTAAGAATTAATTTTTCTAATAATAGTTAGTTCAAATCTTCTCTCACATATATTTGATGTGTGATATCTACTACTCCCTCGATTTCAAATTAATTGACGTTTTAACATTCACACAAATTAAGAAAACCTACAAAATAACCAATCTACCCATAACTTTTTTTCTTTCTTTTTATATTTTCAATATTTACTTTGAAATAATAAAACATTTAATAAGGAATAATAAATATGAGAAAGTTTGGAAAAATTGAGGAAAATGTTTTTTACATTACAAATATTTTGGGACAAATATCAAATGCTAAAATGACAATTAGTTTGAGACGGAGGGAGTACTTTGTTACTTATAATTCATTGTTAATTAATGACATTACACATATATATATATATATATTTATTTATAAGAGTATTTTGGATATTAAATAAAAAATAAATTGAAATAGTATATCGTGAATTAATGCTGATATATAAATGATGGCAAGTGGGAAACATTAATTAACTGATCAATTCTGATTGTATTTGTGACAAAATAAGGAAAGTTTCAAGACATAAAATTATAACTAATTGGCCTGGGAAATAGGAGGTCTGGTCCCGATTTTCTATTTGGGGATTTTCTCTTCCACTACTTCTATTGTGTGTAGATCATTGTGAAATTATTTTATTAATTTTTTTTTTTTTTGAGAGATAGATTAATACATCCATATATAATTTATAACTTGTAAAATAAATATTAATTTATAAAAATTGATTTTGGTTGTGAGATGTAGAGTTTTATCTATAAGATTGTTTCATGTAAATTTTTATGATTGAGTATTTCTTACGATTTAATTTCATGTAGAAAATGATTGGTTAAAAACGTGAAAAAGAAGTTTTTGTGTAAATTTATATTTTCAAAATGACGAGAGTTTGTTTTGTGGGTGTAATTCTTATGTTTTTGGTGGAATAATTTCCTTTAGTTACATATATAATAATATGAAAAGTTAGTAATTCGACATATTTAAATAGATTTGGATGATAACGATAATTATTTGTATTTGAATAAAATAGTAAGAATAATGTTTTGACAAATAGCATAACAGAAAAACGTGGTAAGCCTAATAGCAAGGACGTGAAGTACAGTATAGGATATAACTAAAAATCAATATATAATTGCAACTAATTAAGTATAGTACCTAGTTGCAAAATCTACTATGTACTATCAATGGACAAAAATATCCGGAAATTTCTCCGAAATTTCCTCGATATTTCCTTAAAATTCAAGTACCGATATTTCGATATTTTCGATATTTTCGTCGATATTTCCGTAAAATTAAGGTACCGATATTTCTACCGATACCGATATTTTTGTCCTTGTATCACTACTATGTAATATTTATATATATATATATATAATATGCATAAGTTTAGTATAAAAAATAAAATAAAAACAAAATTTTAAATTAAAATAAAACGTTAGTTCATCTTGTTAATACACAAATGACAAATAAATTGAATCAATTGATACAAATACTATTTTCTAATCGATTCTTATTTTGAGACCAATGGTTCAATATATATGTATGCACACTATCTTTTTACACACCTGATTTAAATCTATATTGATAAGAAAATTATTATTTAATAAAATATCTCATTGACTCATTGTTTTGTAGCATTTATTGTTCCTTGTATGGAAGAAAGTTTGGAATACATTATTGAATGTTGTACTGTCCCACTTGTACTTTGCTTGACATGGGAACACACTTAATTCTAATATTTAATTTGGAAACGATATTCATGATAATGATATTTAAATTTTATTGTACATTAAAAACAGAAATATCGAAAGAATCTCTTTAGATATTTTAATTATCTCTCGCGTTTTAACCTAAACGATCACATTTTGTATCAAAACTTAGAGACTCAGCTCCATCTAAATGACCTAGAACCTACGTGAATTTTTTTTTTTTGAGCCATTTTACAAAACTATGCATTTTGGCTATTTGATTTTTTTTTCCATTATTAAAATAATGATAATTGTCGGATTTAATTTTGAAATAAATTATACATTCACAATCTAATTTTTTAAAGACCAAGTATTAAAGATGACGAGTAGGGAGCGATGAAATATGAATTGATAAACAAAAGTTGATAACCCCAATTAAAATTTTCGTAATATTTTTTATTGTGTACTTTCTCTTTCATTGTGGTCCTTACAATTCAATAAATTCTAATTAAAATGTCATTTTACTTCAACCTACCAACCGTTTCAGACCAAAGTCTTTTATTAACTAAGTGAATCATTTTGTTCTCTCGTGAAACCGTCTCACATACAATGAGATTCAAGTATGTTTTTATAGTTATAAGTATGTGTTTTTTCAAATATAAAAATATATTTTATAAATATGAGTTATATAAGTATGTATTTTACAACTATAAGTATGCATTTTTTCTGTTATAAGTATGTTCGTCGCATCCTTTTGGCTGCATCCTTTTGAGGGGTAAGAACTGGAAGAAAATGGCCGCATCCTTTTGGTTTTGTGTAGTTTGGATTTTATGGAAAAGTAGGAATAACTTGATTTATGGAGGAGAAAAAATTTCGATAGAAAAAATTGTTAATGAGATGAAAGCTAGACTTTTGAGTTGGATTTATGTAAAAGAGATATGTTGTACTAGATTTTCATTTAGAGATTGATCTAATAATCCGAGACCAATCATAGGTTGTTAGTTTGTTGTGTGATGTTCTGTATTTGGGTATATCTTATACCATTCATGTGACTTTAATAAAAAAATCACTTTGACCGATAAAAAAAAAAAAAGTATGTTCGTCGCACAATGTAATGGTTGCACATGAGTTTTTGTGATTATGTCATGAGATGAAATTATTAGCAACCCACTATAAAAAGAAACATTATTTTTTATTCAAGAGTTTGAAATTATTCTTTTTTAGCTAAGAGAATATTTTTTGGGATCATTGTATCCTTAATGAAATTCACCTCATACCAGCTCGTACTACCATATTGCACCCCGTACCACCATATTACACCATGGTATCATTTTGTTTTGTTTGTTTTATTAAACTCTTTCATTTTTTAAGAATTAACATCAAAATTAGCATAACTTGTAGTTAGACTTGTACAGTATGTTGTATCCTATAAATTATGTGTTTCTTTTACTAATTTTATTTATTACTTATATTCACAAATCGCTTTAAACAGGCAATAAACTCTTTTTAAAGTTGTTTTACTCCATACTAACTGCTACATTCACAAGCCACTACATACGAGGTTTTATCAAAACTGATTTGACTCAATTAATCTTCATTTTATTCTTCAAAAACAAAAGATTTTTTTATATAATCTTATTTCCATTTTCCTAAAATATATATGTACACACTATGTACAATAAAATAACACTCTTTATACATTTACGTTGTAAATGATTTTCACCAACAACAATAAAATAATACTAACACTATATCTACAATTAAAAAAATCTTAAAATATCTCACTTCATTTTTTTCAAAAAGGTATGAATATTCTTTTTTTTTTCTATACCATACTGTATTATAATTCTATTACCTATAATAAATTCTCCCTAAACAATTTACCAAAATTATAAAACCTCTGGAAAGTATATTAAAGAAATGGGCCGGATCTTATGGCTTAAGAATGAAAGTTTGGACAGCTCAGATGGGTTTAAGCCCACTAACTAGAAAGTTTTATTTCCTGCTATTTAGATATTACATGGGCTTGTTGTGAATTAGGCCCTTTTCAGCTTCACTAGACTGTGTTTGGTTTTATTTTAAATTTTAGTTTCCTGAGTAATATTTTATTAAAATTATAAAGTAATTTGATTACAATTCGTATGGTTTATTTAGTTTCTTGTATAGTCTTGACTTTCTGAAAAGATATATTCCTTTTTAGGATATCTTTTTTCTTCTAAATTTGGTACCTTAATTGGTGGTGTTAACATTTGGGTTGAATTACTGAATCAACCATTCCATCTTCTTCACTGATATAAAGACAAAAGAAATTGAATTTTCACATATAAGTGCGAAATAAGAATTATACAACATAAAAAACAAAATGAGTGATATCTTTTTTTTTCTTTGGAGCAATAGTATCATCTTTAAACACAAAGAGTAATGCTTTTACACTTAAATAATAATAATAATACTCTTTACAATAAAAATATTAATTTATGCTTAAAATAGATCAATTTATATAATTATATTTTTTTCACATAGACAATAATATTTTAGGGATAAATAGTTATGGTCTTCGTTGTAAATATACTACTTTCTTTATTATATAGCATAGCAGCTCATATAATATCTTATTTTCATTCGAAGAGTAATATTTTTTTCTGTTAAATAATAATATTCTTAAAATTAGATGTATCAATTCTAGGATAAAAATTTCGCAAAATTTCACCCCGAAATATCGATAAAGTTTAACTTTTAAAATTGAATTTTCCTTCGAAATTTTAATGAAATATCGAAATTTCCACCGAAATTTTCACTGAAAAAAATATACTTACATCAATTAATATTAAAAAACAGAATATCTTTTCTTTCCTCTCTCACACACTGACTGTGTTTTTGATATTTTTTATGAAAAACACACATAAATACACCTAAAAAACACACTATTTAACAAAATTTTATTTTTGTTAGATGACAAATGTGCCCCTGGCACTCACTGCTGTCAGTTTCGGCATATAAAAGAGGTGGTGGTCACTTTTCGTCTTTCGCTTACTCCATCACTCTTGCTTTTCTCTCTCTCTAGAAATGCAAGAAGCAAGTATAGTGTGGAGAGACTGTGAATAATTCAAAACGGATTTCGGAATAAACTGCGATTGCTGGGGGAAGATCGTGTGAAATCGAAATGGTTTCTTCGAAGGGTAAGGAGAAGGTGAGTGATAGTGGTGGAAAGGGGAAGAGGAAGTGGAACGGAGGCGGAGCCGACGATGACAAGACTGGCCGGAAGAGGAAAAACCGAGGTGTGCTTCAATTTTTCGATGAGGATGAAGATTTCAGTGACGATCCCTTATTTGACGGTAATCTTGCAATGCACACTTAGGGTTTTTGCTTTTCGTCTCATTTTTGTGTTTGTCTGGTAATTTTTTTAATTTATGTTTACTGCTGGTTGTACATTGAAATTTGGAGTTACGTTATTTTTTGCATGTGAGTTTCTTCGCTTTTTGGGGGAATTTTGTCCTGGGGAGGGCATTGTTTGGTTTAATTTTTTTTAATATTGAAGATATAATATGAAGGTGGTGTAGGGTGAGGATTTATGTGGTATAATCCTTGCTGCATCTGTTGTATTCTATTGGGTGGAGTAACCATCTTCCATTTGTGCACAATCACTCACATATGGACGAGTATATGCGCAATGGATGGTAGATGTTGCACACGGTGTAGCATCTATAAAACCGATTCATGGTGAATTGTAAGTTGAGGTGGGTAGGATGCTGTTGCATGTTAGTTAGGTGTAACTTCATTTGCGTTGTGAATGTGGTCTTACTTTGTTTGTTATTGTTGTATGTTTTCTAGCCTTTTCTGCTTTTGGATTCTTTGATTTTATTATCTAAGTACAAAAATGTTGATAGTATTTTTATTTACCCAAATGGTCTTCTGAAAAGTCTATTGACATGCTTAAGAAGAAGGAAGTCTAACATTTTCTAATTCCCCCACTCATAAGTCACATGATGTGAATTTTTTCTGCATAGAGCATTACTTGGATCCGATTTATAGTTAATAGCAACGTTACTCTATTCAATAAGTAAGTGCTTTTTCCTAAATCTTGGAACAGATCTTGCGGAGCATTGCTTCCCTTGCCTCAGTGACAAATTTGAATCTGGGAAAGCCACTCCCCTTCCTTTATGTTACAAACCTGGAACTGGTTATGTTACTTACTCTCCAGATAGTTATGAGCGCGAGAAATCCATTGACAGAGACATTTATGTACCATCTGGAAAGGATCCTACAACCTGGAAAGTCAAATGCATGGTAGATGTTGAACTATTTGAGTGCTGCATTAATTATATTTTTTCCAACTTGTGTGTTTCATGCTCATATTTCTCCATAGTTTGGACGTGAGAGATACGCAGCATTCACTCTCATGCAAAAATATGTGGACTTGGACTACTGGGGAACTAAGCTTCAGATAATATCCGCATTTGCAGTTGATCATGTAAAGGGATTTATCTTTGTTGAAGCTGAGAAGCAAAATGATATCTATGAGGTGCTCTTCTTGCTCTTGGGATGTTGAGTCTTCTTACATGACAGTTCCTTGTCCTTTTCACTTGTGTGCACCATTTATACATTTGCAAACATGTGTATGGTTTATGGGTATTGTTGTGTACGTGTATATATTTGCTTTTAATATCTGATGCCTGTCTGAATTTTTATTTTTTTTATAATACAGGCATGTAAAGGGCTTTCCTACATGTATTCAAGTAGAGTGACAGCGGTTCCAAGTAATGAAATATCTGGTTTGCTGTCAGTTAGAAGCAAGTCCAGTGGAGTTTCAAATGGCTTGTATAAAGACGATCTTGGACATGTACACCACTTGTTCATACATTGACTAGCTAAATTTTCTTGGTTATTTGGTAATCTTGTATCTCCTTTTACATATCTACTAACTTGGTGAAATATCACTGATGCGACCTGTAGGTTGGTGAAATATCTAATGTATCTCCTTCAAGGAAAGTTAACTCGTGTAAGGAGTGTACGGAGTGGTTTGAGAGAAAAGCTCAAGCCTTAAAAAGGATGAAATCGAGGGGCTCCCATAGGAGAGAGGCCCCTGCCTCGGCTTGGTGCCTCTCTAGTCGCTCTGCCTCTCCCCCTCCCCCTCGCACTCGGGCGGGAGGATTTGGGAAGAAGCCTGTCTGGGAAGCTGAGGGTCCCGCAGCCGGCAGTGTTAGCGTGCTTGGGTGGGATCCTGAGAAGGTGGAAAGGACCCGAGACCATGTTGGGAAGAGGCCCCCCTTCCAGATCAGCTTCTTGCGGACTCTGCCCCCAAACCAGACTGCACTACCAAATCTTCCTCCCAGCGTGGGCTCGGCCATGGATGCTTGTTCCATGGCCTGGACTGAGGAACTGGAAGGCTATGCCAGCACCATGGCCACAACGGACCTCTCTGTCTGTTCGGCCATCCTCCAGGCCCAAGCCTCGGTCTTCAGCTGGAAGGCTCATCATATCCTCCAGGAGGACCGGAAGAAATATAGTGCTGCTCGACAGGAAAACAAGAAGAGCTCCGAGAAGTTGAAGAAGTACACTCGGGGCATCCAACTCTTGTCCGAGCAGCTCATCACGGCTAGGGAGAAGGCTGTCTCGGCTGAGAAGGCGGCTGATCTGTATCGTCGCAAGCTGGAAAAGGTGGTCCTGGAGACAGAGAGGTTGAAGAGAGAGCTCAATGCTGTTCGGGCCGTTCATAACTTGCCAATGTATAGTCCATAGGGCCCGGCCATGCCGATTCATCATCTCATATCGATGGATTCTGAGGAGGAGGTGGAAGAGGCCGTAGAAGAGGAGGAGCTCGGGTCAGCTGGTGATGCTGGGAAGTAAGTTATATATGTGTTTGTGTGTGTGTGTGTGTGTGTAATTATTTTTGTTGGTTTCTTTTCAACTTTTGTAAAAGGATTCGGCTCCAAGCCTGTTTTGGACTATTTAGGCATGCAGTTCTTGAAAATTTTCTAGTATGGAAAAAATATAATTTGAAAAAAAAAAAGAAAAACTAAGCATACTGTTCATACTTCTAATTTGATATGACTTGTAATTTAGAAGCATCTTTAGAGAAGGGGCTTGAGATCATTAGCCATAGTTAAAGCGAATTCATCTCCAACGTTAAAAGTTCATATGTTCGTTTAAATCTTGTATTTCTTATATTACTAATTTAGTTTTTACCTTTAAAATCCATGCCATTTAAATTTTATATTTCTCATCGTACTAATTTAGTTTTTCTACCTAGACCTGATTTAATACATCCTTTATTATCTATATTTAGATATTAATCAATCAGGATTCTATGTTGTACTTCCTTCGAATTCAATCAAGTATAGTTTTAGAGGTGAGATTTCATTTCCAATCACAAAAACTTGCGTGAGACGGTCTCACGGATAATTTTCGTGAGACAGATCCTTTTGACCCACAAAATATATCTATTTTCACAAATTTATATATGAACTGTGGGTTGTGGGTTGACCCGTCTCACGTAAGATGATCAGTGAGACGGTCTCACATAAGACTCACTCATTTCCAATTATTTGTTTTTTTAGATTTTTATAAAACTTTATTTCAAGATTATCACTATAATTCCTTAGCTAAATCAATGGTTGAACTTTTGTAGCTAATTTTCATTTCAAGGCAAATTTGTTTGAGGAATATTCTAATAAATTTAATTTATGTGTCAGGAAATTAGGAAAGTTTAACATCATGTTTGTATGACATTATTTGTCTTTCAAACTATGTATGATCAATGTATGATATTCAATCTCCATATAATATCTAATCCAATAATCCGTAGTCATAAAATGGCAATATAACCCACCTCGGATTTTTCAAAATTTATTATTTTTCCTTGGCTTTAATTTAGATTAATTTATCTTCAAATTTGTTCATTTTGTTCTCTTGATCTCACTCTAAACAGTTTCGAGTCTCATTCAATCGCTAAACTTGGTAAGGAAGAATTTGCGACCAACTATAAATATCATTTGAAACTTGAACAAAGAAATAATGTATGATAACTTACGTTTTTAAATATACATCTATAGAATTTATATAGATTTTAGGGTTAACAATTTATATCATTTCATATATGACATTGGACTCTACTGAGATAATCTCTTAGTGATATGTACTTGATTAGATTAGATTAGAAATTTGAACTTTGGATTTTAAATAAGAGATTAGATCGTAAACAAATCACTTTAGTATGTTGATACAATTATGATTAGATGGTGGAGATTGGGCTTGGGCTTGGTCTTGGGCTTGGGCCAAGCCCATCCTTAACAATAGTTTGAGCAATGCACTGCTAGGTAACTCTTTGGAAAATATGCTATAATTTATAAATGAATTATTTCAGAAAAAGAAAAAAAAAATCCCTTTCTTCTCCATAAACAGACAAGAACCCTTTTTGTTTTTCAAGTTAGAGATCTTCGATCCACTTCTACTTTCAGGCCAATTTTACTGTGAATTTGAGGTGAGTATTATTATAGTAAAATTAATTTATTTTATTAGGTTTGGTAATTTTTTTAACACTTTTCTCATGAGGCTTTTCTTTTAGATATAATTCTATAGATCGATTTTGTTAACAAAAAAAAGAAAAAAAATCTGTTTAGCATAGTTACTTGTTAATGCGTGCTAGATTTTATCAAAATTTTGCTGCTAATGGATTTATTCTGGAATTATATTCTTTTATGAATAAGATTTTTGGAATTTTAAAGATGGACATTTGTTAGCCTTAAAAATTAACACAACATTCACAAATCAGTGAATAGCATTATATAATATATCTGAAGTGATCCTTTAACAGAATCTCAAAACCTGATATTAGATACATCTGATGAAGCTTAGATAAGGTCTAAATGTTATTAATATATTTATGTTAATTTAGTGTGATTATTGATATTGTTAGGTAGCTTCTTGTTATTGTGATGGAGTACTTGGGTGTGGATATCTTGATGGAAATCCTATCAAGACTTGATGTGGAAGACTTGATACGATTAAAATCCGTTTCCAAAACCTTTCTCGACCTCATTTCCAGCCATCATTTCGTTCGTCTCCATCTCAACAAGTCGAGTTTGATGGCCATCAATCTCAACAAACATCATAGCATTTGTCTTAAGCGGCATGGAGAAGAAGAAGTCGAGTCGAGTTTGAGGGTCATCCATGTGTACAAACATGGAGAAAAAGTAGACAAGTTTACAACAATATCCTATGGAAGCTGTAATGGTTTGGTATTTCTATGGCCTAGGTACTACAACAACAAGTATGCAAGTGGTGTTCTGTTATGGAATCCAGCTTTGCGTGAAGCAGAATTTGTACCTATAAAACGACCCACGGTGGGCGGTTTTGGCCTATGCTTTTGTTGGTTTGGGTATGATAACGACGAGTATAAGCTCATTTTAGGGGTTGATTCTCACATCCACCTCATTAGGTTATACATTGACACCAATGCTTGGAAATCATCACTCAAGATCGACGGAATCTATCGTTTTATTGAAGACATAGGGACCCTTGTCCATCGTACAGTGCATTGGCCGGCATGGCGTAAGAAGAATTGTACTCTTAAGGATACAATTATATCGTATGATTTAAGCAATGAGACGGTTGGAAGGATTGCGACACCCGATGGATTGATTGAACCTTCGTCGTTCAAATTGGGACAAGTAGATGGATGTCTTTCTTCAATGATTGCTCAACATAACCACGTGGAACTATGGGTAATGAAAGAATATGGGGTTGAAGAATCCTGGACAAAGTTGATGATTTTACCTTTACCTTTCCGGATTTTGCAAGCTTATCGCGAGCCTTATGGTGTCAAATTCAAATCAGACGATCCTGCACAGATCTCTTCAATTTATGATAAACGTTTTTATGTCGGGAGTTTGATTTCCCCAAGATCAATACGAACCAAGATGTGTTGATTAGTTTTTTTTTTTTCTCTAATTTTCATCGTGTCTTGTGTTGGATATGCTGGTGTTTTGAATGCTGAGGAGAGTTGTTGTTGGCTTTTTTGGCTAAGTGTTGGAAGAAGCGTTTGTGTTTACATTTCTTTTATCTCTTAGACACTTACATGTACCAAGAGAATTATGTTTATGAAAGTGGGCACAGATTTGTTTGGAGTTTGGATCTTCTATACGATTACACTGTTATATTTGATGTTATATATTCATGACATTTATTACATGTTAGTTTATATTTGATGTTATATTTTCATGGCATTTATTTAGTACAAATCACATGTCAATTAGATGTAACATGATGTGTAATAAAAGATTTCATGTAGGAAAAAATATATTTTTTTACACATCGTTAAATTAACATTAAATCTAACATTGTTTGATTAATATATTACTTAGTTATGGAAACACATGTTGCATTGGTAAAGGAATATAAATAATTTTTTTTTATTATTTTATAGGATTCTTGATATTTTTATAGTGTGGTGGTATTGAGGGTGAAAAATCTTTATAAAGTGGTTAGAACTTAGAAGTGAGAGTTGTGATTTATTATTGGGTAGAATTTCGGAGAGGTGTATTTTGTTGTCAAATGTTGGACCAAAGCATGAATTGGCTTTTTTTTTTTTAATGAGTTAGAGGTAGTGAAAGGGAGAGAATAAACACTAAAAAAATTATATAATTTAGATTTGAATTATAATTATTACAATTTGCATCTTTATAAAAATGAAAAATTGTTGTAAGTGACAATGCTAAAAGACACCAACTACGTATAATAAAACAATACTCAGCTATACATAATTACATATACTTTGTAAATGTTTTTTTACTAACAACACTATTAATTTTTTTATTTAAAAAATCTCACTTCATTTTTTTCAAAAAAACATGAAAAATATATTTTTATTCTCTACTATATCACACTGTATTATAATTCTATTACCTATAATAAATTCTCCCAAAACAATTTACCAAAATTAGGAGAAATAAAACCTCTGAAAAGGGTGATAAATAAATGGGCCTGGTCCAATGGGTTAATAATGAAAATTTGGACAGCCCAGATGGGTTTGAGCTTTAAAGGGAACTAGTGAGCTGAGCCCAATAGCTAGAAAGTGATATTTGCTGCTATTTAGATATTACATGAGCTTGTTGTGAATTAGGCCCTTTCCAGCTTCACTAGACTCTATTTGGTTTTAATTTTATATTATAGTTTCGAGAGTAATATTTTAT
Organism: Scutellaria minor; assembly: GCA_954870855.1. Classification (NCBI taxonomy): domain Eukaryota; kingdom Viridiplantae; phylum Streptophyta; class Magnoliopsida; order Lamiales; family Lamiaceae; genus Scutellaria; species Scutellaria minor. The sequence goes on from OX940728.1 coordinate 1,589,942, forward strand.
TAAAACTGTAAAGTAAGTAATTTGATTATAATAAAATTCATATGTTAGTTTAAATTTTCTATTTCTTATATTACTAATTTAGTTTTTACCTTTAAAATTCATATGTTATTTAAATTTTATATTTCTCATCCTATTAATTCTACATAGTTATGATTTAACACATCTTTTATTACATATATTTAGATATTAATGAATCGGATTCTATGTTATGCTCCTTTAATCTCAATTAACTATTGTTTCAGTCTTTCAAAGGTGAATTTTTTTTTCTAATTATTTATTTTTTCAGATGTTATTTTAAAATTATCACTATTCTCATTTCTTAGCTAAATCAAAGGTGGAACTTTTATAGCTATTTTTAATTTAAGGTAAATTGGTTTGAGGAATATTCTAATAAATATAAGTCATATTTGTCTGCAAATTAGGAAAGTTTCATATAATTTTCGTATGATATATTATTTCTTTCAAACTATGTATGATCGATGTATAGTATTCAATCTCAATATAATATTTAATCCAATAATCCATAGTCATAAAATTTCAATTAACCCCCTCCCCCACCATTTTTCAAATTTTATTGTTTTTTCTGACTTTAATCTAAATTAATCTGTTCTCAAATTTGTTCATTTTGTTCTCTCGATCTCAATTTGAACAATTTCGAGTCTCATTCAATCGCTAAATTTGACAAGGATGAATTTGCAATCAATTATAAACATGTTAACTTTGATCATTTTTCTCCTCAATATCAATTGAAATCATTTGACTCGATCGATCCCAAAATTTAAACAATGAAATGAATGTATAATAACTTACGTTTTTAAATATGTATTTGTAGAATTTTATATAAATATTAGGGTTAACAATTTGTATCATTCATATGACACTTGACTCTACTGAGATAATCTTTTAGTGATATGTAATTGATTAAATTAGATTAGAAATTTGAATTTTGGATTTTACTTTTTAGTAAGAAAATTAACTCGTAAATCTTGACAAATCACTTTAGTAAGTTGACACAGTTATGATTAGGTGGAGATTGGGCTTGGGCCAAGCCCATGCTTAAGAATAGTTCTTTGGAAAATATTCTATAAATGAATTCTTTCAGAAAAAGAAAAAGAATACAAAAATCCATTTCTTCTCCATAAACAGACAAGAACCTTTTTTGTTTTTCAAGTCAGAGATCTTCGATGGCCACTTCTCCTTTCTGGCCAATTCTATTGTGAATTTGAGGTAAGCGTTATTATAGTAAAATTAGTTTATTTTACTACAAATCTGCAAACTCAAATTCTCCAACAAATTTTTCCAAGATATAACGTCTTTTTTTAATGATATTCATGTAATGGTGTTTCTTCATACAGTATTATGAACTAACTGAAAATTTTATGTGGTTTTGGTAATTTTTTTATCACTTTTCTCACGAGGCTTTTATTTTAGATATATTTCTATAGATCGATTTTGTTCGGAAAAAAATAATAATTCTGTTTTGCATAGTTTTTAATGCATGCTAGATTTTATCAAAATTTTGCTACTAATGGATTTATTCTGGAATTATAATCTTTTATGAATAAGATTTTTGGAATTTTAAAGATGGACATTTGTTAGCCTTTTAAGATAATTTTTTGGTGATAAAAATTGAAAATCAGTGAATAACACTATATAATATATCCGAAATGATCCTTTAACAGAATCTCAAAACCTGATGGAAATTAGATATATTTGATGAAGATTAGATAAGCTTTAAATGTTATTAATATATTTATGTTAATGTAGTGTGATTATTGATATTGTTGTTTGTGCAGCTTCTTGTTGTCGTGATGGAGTACTTAGGTTTGGATATCTTGATAGAAATCCTATCAAGACTTGGTGTGAAAGACTTGATACGATTCAAATCCGTTTCCAAAACCTTTCTCAACCTCATTTCCAGCCATAATTTCATTCGTCTCCATCTCAACAAGTCGAGTTTGAGGGCCTTCCCTGTCTACAATATTACCGACCTTTGTCTAAAGCAGCATGGAGAAGAAGAAGTCGAGTCGAGTTTGAGGGTCATCCATGTCAACAGACATAACTTCGGGGGTTGTCTTAAGCAGCACGAAGGAGAATTAGACAAGATCGTGACAATGCCCTATGGAAGCTGTAATGGTTTGGTATGTCTATGGCCTAGATACAACGACAACAAGTATGCAGGTGGTGTTCTGTTATGGAATCCAGCTTTGCATGAAGCAGAATGTGTGCCTATAAAACGACCCCAAGTGGAATGCTTTGGCTGTTGGTTATTTTGGTTTGGGTATGATAATGATGAGTATAAGCTCATTTTAGCGACTCGTTCTCACATCCATCTCATCAGGTTATTCATTGATACCGATGCTTGGAAATCATCGCTCAAGTTCGACAAATACTATAACATTAACTTTTGTGAAGAAAACATAGGGACCCTTGTCCACCGTACTGTGCATTGGTCCGTACATTATAGTGAGGATCGTGTTGGTAAGTATACAATTATATCGTATGATTTAAGGAATGAGACGGTTGGAAGGATCATGATACCTGATGGATTGATGGAGTTTATGAGGCCATTCGTAGTGGGACAAGTAGATGGATGTCTTTCTATAATGTTTGCTAACCACGACCATGTGGAACTATGGGCAATGAAAGAATATGGTGTTGGAGAATCGTGGACAAAGGCGATGATTTTACCTTCGAACATTTTGTATACTTATCGCCTCAATGCAGATGAGTGTCATGATGTTGAATTAGATGATCCTGCGCAGCTCTGCTCTCCGATTTATAGTAAACGTTTTTATGTCGAGAGTTTGATTTCCCCAAGATCATTACGAACCAAGATGTGCTGATTAGTTTTGTTTTTCTGCAATTTTGACATTGGTTTGATTTCTTCATCTTTTTTTTCCTAAAGTGAATTGAGAATTTCTAGCTTTACTAGATGTGTTGTGTTCATTTTGTCTTGTGTTGGATATGCTGGTGTTTTGCTGCTGCTGAGGAGAGTTGTTGGCTTTTTTGGCTAAGTGTTGGAAGAAGTGTGTGTGTTTATGTTTTTTTCTCTCTTGACACTTACATGTGCCATGAGAATTCTGCTCATGGATCTTCTACACGCTATATGTCAATTAGTGATCGAATGTGTTTTCGAGTTCAGTAATCGGATCTTCTACACTTTATGTGTCAATTAGTGATCGAATTTTGTACATCTTACGGGTTAATTAGTGATCGGGATCTTCTACACGCTACATGTCAACTTGAAAAAAAATTGCAAATTTTCATTCATCTCTAATTGGCTCAAAATCTACATGATTCTCGACATCTTTATGAAGAGGTCATCTTGAGGGTGAAAAATCCTTATAAAGTGTTTAGAAATGAGAGTTATTATTGATTATTGATCATAATTGTTGAACACGCGTTGTATTTGTAAAGAAATATAAATAATTTTATTTATTATTTTAAAAATATATTTTGTTAGGTCTATTATATTATTTAACTCTTGTATCATTTTGTTAGTTTGATTTTATTGTTAAAATTAAATTTTCTTTTCAAATACATGATAAAAAATGAAATTCAAAAAATTTCAAAGAAATTTCACAGTTTATTAAAAATTTAAAACACACAAATACACAATTGCAAAAACTATTCTTAAAAATAACTATTCCAATTGGGTTATGAATGAAAATTTGGACAGCCCAGATGGGTTTAGGCTTTATAGGGGTCTAATGAGCGAAGCCCAATAACTAGAAAGTTATATTTCTTGCTATTTAGATATTACATGGGCTTGTCATTGAGGCCCTTTTCAGATTCACTAGATTTTATTTGGTTTTAATTTTAACTTTTAGTATTTTGACTATTATTTTATTCAAAATGTAAAGTAAGTAATCTGATTATAATTTTTATGGATAAAGTTAGTTTCTTATATAATCCTGACAAATTGCATTTTAATTTCCTTTTCGGAAAGATTTACTTCTTTTTGGAGAGATTATCATAGATTATTGTGGACTCTTACACAAATTGAAGATTCCTTTATTGTGATTTCAAATAGAAAAACAAATAAAGTAGTTCATTAATTAGCTTGTAATGCAATTCATCTGAATAACCCTTCTACTTTCATGGATGTACGAATGATTATATGCAATTTAATTGCTGTGGATTTGCCTGATTGTTCTTCATCTATTATTCATTAATGAAACTCTTTTGAAAAAACATAGATCTTTATAGAAAAATATTACTTTCTCTATATAATACAACAACTAATATAATAAAATATTTTCACACAAAGAGTAATATTTTCAGGATTAAGCAATAATATCCTTAAAAATTCTTAAAATTACATCAACAAGTATGATCAAGTTGCATGGATCTTTGATACAAAATAACCGCTCTGAATTGAAAATGATTAAAACAAAAATAACAAAGCCAATCCAACACTTTTGCGTGGGATGTCTTGATTTCCAGCATCTGCTACATTGGTTTGTACCTTTAGCTCAATTTTACCCTTACTAGAGGCGCACAATAGCACATTGAGTGAACAGTACAAGTGGCGAAGCAGTATTAGTCTTAATGACAAATGTGCCCCTGGCACTCACTGCTGTCAGTTTCGGCATATAAAAGAGGTGGTGGTTACTTTTCGTCTTTCGCTCACTGCATTCACTCTTGCTTTTCTCTCTCTCTAGAAATGCAAGAAGCAAGTATAGAGTGGAAACTCTGTGAATAATTCAAAACGGATTTCGGAATAAACTGCGATTGCTGGGGGAAGATCGTGTGAAATCGCAATGGTTTCTTTGAAAGGTAAGGAGAAGGTGAGTGATTGTGGTGGAAAGGGGAAGAGGAAACGGAACGGAGGCGGAGCCGACGATGACAAGACTGGCCGGAAGAGGAAAAACCGAGGTGTGCTTCAATTTTTCGATGAGGAGGCGGCGTATCAGGTGGACGAGGATGAAGATTCCAGTGACGATTCCTTATTTGACGGTAATCCTGCAATGTACACTTAGGGTTTTTACTTTTCGTCTTATTTTTGTGTTTGTCCGGTAATTTTTTTAATCTATGTTTACGGCTGGTTGTACATTGAAATTTGGAGTTACTTTATTTTTTGCATGTGAGTGTCTTCTCTGTTTTGGGGAATTTTGTCCTGGGAAGGGCATTGTTTGGTCTTTTTTTTTTTAAATATTGAAGATATAATATGAAGGTGGTGTAGGGTGGGGATTTATGTGGTATAATCCTTTCTACATCTGTTGTATTCTATTGGGTGGAGTAACCATCTTCCATTTGTGCACAATCACTCACATATGGACAAGTATATGTGCAATGGAAATGGTAGATGTTGTACACGGTGTAGCATCTATAAAACCGATTCATGGTGAATTGTAAGTTGAGGTGGGTAGGATGCTGTTGCATGTTAGTTAGGTGTAACTTCATTTGCGTTGTGAATGTGGTCTTACTTTGTTTGTTATTGTTGTATGTTTTCTAGCCTTTTCTGCTTTTGGATTCTTTGATTTTATTATCTAAGTACAAAAATGTTGATAGTGTTTTTATTTACCCAAATGGTCTTCTGAAAAGTCTATTGACATGCTTAAGAAGAAGGAAGTCTAACATTTTCTAATTCCCCCACTCATAAGTCAGATGATGTGAATTTTTTCTGCATAGAGCATTACTTTGATCCGATTTATGGTTAATATCAACGTTACTCTATTCAATAAGTAAGTGCTTTTTCCTAAATCTTGGAACAGATCTTGAGGAGGAATTCTTCCCTGAGCTCAATGACAATTTTGAATCTGAGAAAGCCACTCCCCTTCCTTTTATACCCAAAGAGGAAGAGTTGAGCGAGGAAGAGCTTGAAAGAATGTATGAAGAGCGATACAAACCTGGAACTGGTTATGTTACTCACGCTGAAGATGGTTATGAGCACAAGAAATCCATTGACAGAGACATATATGTGCCATCTGCCAAGGATCCTACAATCTGGAAAGTCAAATGCATGGTATATGTTGTACTATTTGAGTGCTGCATTATGTATATTTCAGGCAATGCCTTTTTGTTTTTATTTTCCAACTTCTGTTTCATGCTCATATTTCGACATAGGTTGGACGTGAGAGATACTCAGCTCTCTGTCTCATGCGAAAATACGTGGACTTGGACTATTTGGGAACTAAGCTTCAGATAATATCTGCAATTGCAGCTGATCATGCAAAGGGATTTATTTTTGTTGAAGCTGAGAAGGAAAATGATATCTACGAGGTGCTCTTCTTGCTCTTATTTTAATACCTCTTATATGGGAGGTTGAATATGGGGGTTTGTGTTGGTGTCTTCCTACATGACAGTTCCTTGTCCTTGTCACATGTGTGCACCATTTATGTATTTGCACATATGTGGGTATTTATGTGTATGCATGCATGTATTTGCTTTAATATCTTACGCCTTTCTGAATTTTTTGATAACACAGGCATGCAAAGGGCTTTCCTCCATATATTCAAGTAGAGTGACAGCTGTTCCGAGTAATGAAATTTCTCGTTTACTGTCAGTTAGGAGCAAGTCCAGTGGAATTTCAGAAGGCATGTGGGCACGTGTGAAGAATGGGAAATATAAAGGCGATCTTGGACAGGTATGACACTGTTCATATGTTGACTAGTTAATTTTCTTGGTTATCTGGTTATCTTGTATGTTTCTCTTGTATCTCCATTTACATATTGCCCACTAACTTGTGAAATATCACTGATGCTACCTGTAGGTTGTGGCAGTAAATGATGCTCGAAAGAAAGTCACTGTGAAACTGGTTCCCAGAATAGATTTAAAAGCCCTGGCTGAAAAATTTGTAAGTGTTTTTATGTCCATAGAGAAGTTTCTTTACTGTCTTTAAGCTTCGAATTCATGTGTAACTTTTTCAGTGCGTATCTATACACATGTATGTGGATATGGAAATAAGCTGTGTGGTTTTGCCCATATCCTGAATATACTCAACAATTTTCCATTTGTATTAATGTTTTCAGGATATTAATGAATAATAACTTCATATTCTTTTTATAGCTTATTTGATATTTCCCCCCTCTGCAAAATATTTGCCTTTCCTTCTTGTTGAGTTTACTTGGCTAGGGACTAATGGTGAATATCAAAGAATAACAACGAGCTGGTTTATAGACTTCTGATTGCTAAGCTCTAACTCATTTATCATAGGGTATCAACCTTTCTCTGGTTGTTACGAGTAGTGAGGGAATTTATTAGTTGTTATATCTTATTTCAGTGATCTGTAAAAATCCGATCATGCAGTTGCTAGAATATGATATCTTAACATTGCGTAAATGTCCTATTTATTCAGTTCCACACCCTCCTTCCTCTTGCCCCCCTTTTAATGTAATTTATTTTTGCCTCTAGTGTGCATCTCTATCCATTGTTTATCTGGCTGCAAAGTATCTGCTCAGGAAAACTAATTCATAACTTTTTTCCCTTTATGATTCTAATAAAAGGTATGTGATGTCATGTGTTTCATATGTACGTATAGGGTGGAGGAGTTCCTGCTAAAAGGACTGCCATCCCAGCACAGCGACTGATCAGCTCTAGTGAACTTGAGTAATTTGCTTTGCATCAATTCTGTGTTCCCTTTAATTTATTTTTTTGCCTGGTTTGTTTTATTTGTTTTGTATCATACATTCAGGGAGTTCCGTCCTCTTATTCAATTTCGGAAAGATCGTGATACTAACCAAATGTATGAAATTCTCGATGGAATGATGCTGAAGGATGGTTATTTGTATAAAAAGATATCGATAGATTCACTGAGTTTTTGGGGTATAATGCCCACCGAAGACGAGCTCTTGAAGTTTGAGCCATCAAAAAATAATGAATCTACCGATGTACAGTGGCTTTCCCAACTATTTGGTGAAAAAAAGAAAAAGAAAGTTGAGAGTGCTAAGTCAGACAAAGGAGGCGGAAAGTCAGAGGGGTCATCTAGTTCTTGCTTTGGAAATAATTTTGAAATGCACGATCTAGTATTTTTTGGGTAATTCTCTGATTACTATCCTGTAAAGTAATGGACTTGACATACTGTGTCCATTAACATGTTGTATGCTCCATATTTTTGGCAGTCGGAAGGATTTTGGAATTGTCATTGGCTCAGAGAAGGATGATACTGTCAAGGTGTTAACTTCATATAGTTTGTTGTTTTTGTGTATCAGAACTTATTTTTCTCTGTGTGTGTTGTTGTTGTTGTTGTTGTTGTTGTTGTTGTTGTCTCTCTTCTGGTCTTGTTTTTTTTATTTTTTACTGTTTTTATTTTTTACATTCTCTTCAGATCTTGAAAGAAGGCTTAGAGGGACCATCAGTGGTTGCTATTAAACAAAGTGAGGTGAAGAATGCGTCTTTTGATAAGAAATTGTTCTCTGTGTTGGATCGGCACTCTAATACTTTAACAGTCAATGACAACGTCCATATTTTGGATGGTCCATTGAAGGTATAGCAGCAGATTTTTGCTAGAAACTTCAAGTTATTTTAATTGGACATTTTGTGGTTGTGATGAGCATTTGTGTATTAAATCAAAATTTGCAGGATAGACAAGGAATCATTAAAAAAATTTACAGAGGAGTACTGTTTTTGTGTGATGAAAGTGAACAAGAGAATGATGGCTACATATGTGTGAAAGCACAATTATGTGAGAAAGTCAATCTTTCTGGTGATGCATCAGTTGAACAGGTTTGTGTATAACTGTTACAACTGTATATATGGTTCGCAAAGCTTGATTTCTGCCTTCTTTAATTTTAATTTTGTAAACTCTTTCTGACAGTTAAATTCTCTTTACTTTGTTCCAGGATAATGAGCCAATGCCTTCTGTTTTTGGTGATTTAATGTCATCTCCAAAGTCTACTCTCTCTCCTGATAACTCTTTGCAAGAGAGGGATAACAAAAGTAACTGTATGTTTAAAAGTGGCCCCTTCCTATCCCCTATAGGTGTACTTTGAATTTTTCAATTAATTTCCATCTCTTCATTGGCTCTTTGGTATGATCAATGCAGTTAAACATGATGATAGTGCAATCTTCTCTGTCGGCCAGACGTTAAGAATCCGCGTGGGACCTTTGAAGGGCTACATTTGTCGAGTACTAGCTGTTCGTCGTTCTGATGTCACAGTGAAACTGGATTCTCAGCATAAAATTCTTACTGGTATAGTGTTAATAACTTGTATCCTTTTTATTGATTTAGCTCTATTTTTTATAATTTAGTGATCTTATATTTTTCAGTGAAAAGTGAGCATTTATCTGAAGTTGGTGAAAGGAAATCTGCTGCTGCAAAGAGGTACCATATTTACCTAATAACTTGAAAATAATATCTGTAGTTTTTTGTATTTTTGGTTTTTGATACATTGTGAACTACCTTAATTACTGTCCCCTCCTACTCCCCTTTTCTTTTCCTTCTTTCTTTTTTCCCACTCTGTAATCAGGGAGGAGTCTGTAAAACCATTTGATTTTCTCGGAACACAGGATGGTGCTAGAGGTAATAATCTGTTTAATAGTTTTGAACAACTTGGCCTTCCCTATCTTTTCCTAATGTTAACCTTCTTTTTTCATTCTCTTTTCCACTCTGTTGCCATAAAAATATATGTTCTGAAGACTGGATGGATGGGGCTGCATTGTCAACAGAAGATGATAAATGGAATGCAGGCGGATCTACTGAAAGGTTAACTTCATATTTGAATAACTGATTCCTATTCCTAAGCTAGCTCTCTCTCTCTCTCTCTCTCTCTCTCTCTCTCTCTTCTATATGTGTGTATATATATATATATATTGTAATTTCTGTGAAACGTGTTTCTATTTTTGTGCTTGTAAATATTTGAAAAATCGTGTTACCAATTACTTGTAGTATGTTCGAGTTTAGAATTTTAGATGTTTGTGTACTTTCCAACTTTTGTTTATACTATTATTTGGTGGCTCACCTTCTTCAAGTTGATTAACTGAAATTTGATTGTCACCTTATGGTGATGAAGCGTAGCACTGCTCAAATTTAATTTTTTTGCTAAGGAGATCACATTCTTCATCTTTGTATACAACTGAGGTTACTGATGTTTGCGTTTGTGGTTACTGATGGTTTCTACTGACCTACAATATCCTTGAATGTATTACACCACATCCTCTATGGAGCTAATGATGGCGTCATTGTCCTTGCAGGATTTCTTGGGGTTCCGGTGATACTAAGAAAGGTACTGTGTTGCTATATCTATGAATGACTTGAGTGCTAGTGTTGGCTATGGAAATTGTATCTAAGATGCTACTGAATTAGTTGTAGTTTAGCAGGAGTACCACATCTCTTCCACAGAACTTAAAGATAGAGAAGAGACTAGTTGTATATCAATATTTAGTGCTGTTCTTTTTAATTCCCTTTTCATTTGCAATATCTTACTGAACATCCCTTTGGCAAGTCAGTAAAACTAATAAAGTAGTGCCTAAGCTCACACATTTGAGCAAATGTGTGCGATTTGCTTATAATCATGCGCTTTGCTTAACCTGTATGCCTCTAATATTGGTGCAGAAGATTCTTCTTGGCAATTAAAAGAGACTCCAGCTGACAATTCGTCTTGGGGTGCAGCTGTGGCCAACACAAGTAATGCCAGTGAGACTGGTCAAGCTGATGGCTGGGGCAAACCAGCTGAGCCTCAGAAGGACAGTTCTGGTGAGTCACTCAAAGATGATTCTTGGGGCAAAGCTTCAGAGAAGTGGAGCAGTGGAGGTGATACTTCTGGAAGCAAAGCAGCTTGGGGCCAGCCTGGAGTTTCATCAGAGAAACAGGCTGATGGAGGTCTTGATCAACCAGAAAGTGGGGCATGGGGTAATGCTGGTGGTGCCTCGTCCCAAGTGAATGTGGAGACTGGTGGTTGGGGTAATGGAAAAGGAGGTGAAGATGCAACTGATAAACTGATTGACAGTTGGAATAAACCAAAGTCTGTTGGTGCTGATACTGGATCGTCTTGGCAAAAGCAGGACAGTAAATCTTCATGGGGCAAACCAGAGGGAACATCTTCATGGGGCAAACCGGAGGGTGGATCCTCATGGGGAAAGAAAGATGACAAGAATGATGGAGGGTTGTCTTGGAGTAAGCCAGATAGCAAATCATCTGGGGAAGGTGAATCCTCATGGGGTAAATCTGCAGGAAAGTCTTCTTGGGGTCAGCAATCCGATGTAAATGCAGAGGACAAGACACAAGGTTGGAAAGTTCAGAATGAGAACTCAGAAGGCTCAGGGAGAGATCAGGAGTATGGTACCTGGAAGAGTGGTGGAATGGGAAACAAAGATGACACACACCAAGAGACAAGTTGGGGAAGGTCAAAAACATTTGATGCAGGTCGTGGGTCTGGGGGAAGGAGGGGAAGAGGATGGGGGCGAGGAGGAAGAGATAATTATGGTCGGGGGAGATCTTTTGATCAGGTCCAATCAACTAGTTGGAACAAAGAAGGTCAAAATAGTGGCTCAAGCGATGCTGGGAAAACTTCAAGTTGGGGTAGTGGTCAAGCAGGTGGTTGGGGCAACACTACATCCAATGATGGCAAACCAACTAGCTGGAAAAAAGAGGGTCAAGACAGTGGATTAAGTGAAGCTGGGAAAACTTCCAGTTGGAGTGATCAAGCAGGTGGTTGGGGCAATGCCACCACATACAATGAGGGTAGTAAGAAAAGTGGTGGTTGGGGTAATGAAAATGCATCTGGAAAGGCTGAGGAATCAATGTGGAACCAAAATGCAAATAAAGATAGCAATACAAATCCTAATGGGGACGGTGAGTCCAGTGGATGGAATGTTTCAAAAGCTTCCAATAACTCTTCTGCTTGGGGTGGATCATCCAATGGAAATGAAGTTGGTGGTTTGGATAAAGTAACAAAGTCAAATGAAAACAACAAGTCTTCCTGGGACACAACAACCACTTCCTTGGATGGGAACCAGTCATCTGGTTGGGGTAGTCAGAAAGCTTCTGAGGATACTAGTGGTTGGAATCAGAGTTCTTCTGGCAATGGAAAAGATGGGTCGAGTAGTTCATGGAAGACTGATAAGAGTGTTAATGATGGTTCATCAACTGGATGGGGTCAAAGTAATTGGGGGAAAAACATAACTAATGAAACTGGTGGAAACCAGGGCTCTACTTGGAGCAGCAAGAGTAATTGGAACTCAGGGGGTGGTTTTGGTGGGAGTAACGATCAAGATGACACTTCTGCTGATGGTGGAAGAGGCGGAGGTTGGGGAGGAGGCCGGGGTGGGAGAGGTGACCGTGGCGGCTTCCGAGGTAGAGGGGGATCTGATCGTGGTGGCTTCCGAGGTAGAGGTGGATCTGATCGTGGTGGTTTCGGAGGTAGAGGTGGCTCTGGCAGGGGCAGGTTTGGTAGTGGAGAATCTGATAGGGGAGGATATGGTGGTGGTAGAGGTGAGGGATTTCGCGGGAGGGGTGGCTTTAGAGGCAGAGGACGAAGTGACTGGAACAACAGGGAAGACAATTCAAGCGTGGATAAATCCTATAGCTGGAGTAAAGGTTCAAACAATGATGGCGAGGGATGGAAAAGTAGTGGGGGGGGAAGCAGTTGGAGTCAGAAAGATGGTGACAATAATCGCAGCTCAAGTTGGAGTCAACCAAAAGACAACACATCCCAGGGTGGCAACAACAATAGTGGCGGGAACTCAAGTTGGAATCAACCAAAAGCAGATGCTGCATCCACTGGGGGATGGGGCAAGACAAATGATTCAAACAAAGACGCGGGTGGCTGGGGATCGTCTGGTGCTTCTGGAAGTCAAGTGTCAGGTGGTTGGGGAAAATCAAAAGAAGCCAGTGAAGTTGAAGGAGCAGGTGGAGGACAGAACAGTGCAACCGCAAAGGAGGAAGGAGCATCTGATCCATGGGGTAAAGCGGCGACAAGTTCATGGGGAAGTGGCAAAGGAGGAGGAGGAGGATGGTGAGAACGTCATCTTGGTAAGTGCACTCGTTCACAGTTATATATAACTTGTAATAGAATACATTCCTACTGTGTTGTGGTTTATCTGTTGATACAAATGATTTCTGGGGCTATAAGGCTTTTGAATTTGAGGTGAAGTAATTCGAAAATGACAATCGGGTCTTGGTTTTGGTGCAGCTGTAGTGTGGATGATGGATATGGCCAAAGAGCTGGGATGATGTCTCACTATGGAGTTGTGGACCACTGCATCAAGCATTTCATAATTTTGAGTTTGCAAACTTGGTTTATTTAAGCTTTCCCAACGTTTGGACTTGGCTTAGAAATGTAGCATGATTAACAGGGAAATATCTGAACCCCGTTGCTAATCTAGAATCAATGAATATATGCTATGCTATGATCCACCTACTTTATTATATCTTATTGCCTCCTTCCATATATTTATTTTTCATTGAAAGATCATATTTTTATTTATGGAAGGAATTATAGGTCGAGAAGGATTCAAATTTCCGACCGTTGTAATTACTGGGGGTTAAGTATTCTTTAAATAAGCATTAATATTTTATAGTCCTAGACTAGTATAATCTTCATTTTTAATGATTTTATGCACTGAAATATATTTGGTTCATAAAAACTCATGTTTATCATATAAAGTAAAGGTACTTTAAATTTATATTATTAAAATTGTAAAGGCAGGAACAACAACCGGACGCTAAAAGGAGTATGGTCAATTTATTAACAAATTTCAATTTAGCCCCTACTACTACCGTCTTCATATTTTTAGTGGCTAAAATGAAAATACAAAAAGAATTAAAAGATAAATTCGAAAACTGATGAATTGAATAAAAGCCCTAATCTCCTCCTCCTCACTTTCTCGTCGGCGGTGGCCGATTTTAGCATATCTTCTCCTTCAATTTAATCCTCTTTCCGAAACCCTAAGTTCTCTACTTTTCTCCGACCATCTCCGCCACTCTCGGACTTTGTGTCTTTGAGGTTGACTAGAGCACGACTTCGCCGATTTAGTTGCGGCGATCCCCTCGCTTGCTTCCACGGACCACCAGTCACCGCCGGAGATTGGCTGATCGGATATTAGTTGAACTTCTCTGCCAATCGGAGCGCGTTATATTCCTCATTCGTTGCTTTACTTTTACGGTGTTGATTTCTTGAATTATCTTCAGGTAGTTTCTTCCTCCTTGCCTTGTTTATGCCTTTCTACTAACTAGGTAAAGAGCGTATTTGGTTGTCTATCTTGTTACTTGTTGATTGTGAAGTGGATCGTGCTTTACTTTTAGTTTTTGCGTTGCAGTGCTTGCGGTTTTTCTTCCTACTGCTTTGTTGCAATGCTGTTGGAAGTTACCTGAAGAACAAGTAAAATGTGAAAGTTGAGTTTAGCAAGGAGATTAGAGTAGAGTGGTAGTATTGCTCTGGGTGGTTTCTATTCCTGCGTTTTTTTGTGGGTTGTGTTCTTGTTTTGGAGAGGATAACAATGTTAAACAAAATAATGAAGAGGGGGCAAAGAAAGCTCTCGAAATCTGAAACAATTGAACCCCCAATACCTACTTCATCGGCCTCCAATGTGACCGTCAATCATGCATCTCGGCTATCAGCTGCATCACCACAACCTGTGACACTTGCAACGATCCCTCAAAACCCTGGTACAGTTGAGGTCTTACCAATGATGCGGGATGTCCCAATGTCTGAACGGCATAATTTATTCATCAGAAAACTTCAAATCTGTTGTTTCCTGTTTGATTTCACTGATCCCATGAAGTCTGTACGTGAGAAGGAGATTAAGAGGCAAACCCTTGCAGAGCTTGTTGATTTGGTGCAGTCAGGGCCGTTTAAATTGAATGAGGTCATGCAGGAGGAGTTTATCAAGATGATCTCTGTGAATATTTTCCGGTGCTTGCCGCCTGCCGCTCATGAGAATACTGGGTCAGAGGGTGGAGATCCTGAGGAGGATGAGATGTTCATGGACCCTTCCTGGCCTCACTTGCAACTTGTATATGATTTGCTACTAAAATATGTGGTGTCAACAGAAACAGACACCAAGATTGCCAAGAGGTATCTTGATCACTCATTTGTACTAAAATTGCTTGATTTGTTTGATTCCGAAGATATGCGAGAGCGAGAGTATTTGAAGACAATTCTTCATCGGATATATGGAAGATTTATGGTCCATAGGCCATTTATAAGGAATGCGATAAACAACATTTTTTATCGGTTTATATTTGAGACCGAGAGATACAATGGGATTGGTGAGCTATTGGAGATTCTTGGAAGCATAATTAATGGGTTTGCGCTGCCAATGAAGGAAGAGCACAAGTTATTTCTTGGTCGAGCACTTATTCCGTTGCACAAGCCTAAATGTATTTCATCATACCATCAGCAGTTGTCCTATTGTATAACGCAGTTTGTTGAGAAGGATTACAGGTTGGCTGATGCTGTCATTAGGGGGTTGCTGAAGTATTGGCCTGTTACAAACTGTGGGAAGGAGGTTCTCTTCCTTGGAGAACTAGAAGAGATTTTGGAGGTTACACAGTCTGCAGAGTTTCAGCGCTGCATGGTACCTCTGTTCAGACAAATTGGGCGAAGCCTCAATAGCTCACATTTCCAGGTCTGCAAATCCTTACTTTTTGGTACTGTTCTGTTTACATTTGTTTCTTCAACTTGTTTTTTAAGTACAGAATTTGCAAGTAGGTCTTTTCGATCAACTTTTTTAATTCTGTAAAAAATCTCTTCTTCTATAGCTTTTGAATATTTGATCCATATTCATGTTTAAACAGCAAAGTGGATGTTATATTTCAATAGAACATGCTAGAAGATCAATAGTCTAACATTCTGTCTGAAACTAACATCGAGAAGTGTTTGTCATTACCAGGGGTGTTTTGCAGAAATATATATGAATTTTAAAAAGGGACAAGAACGAGAGAGTATGATTGACTGGAGTAAAAAAATTCAGTAGAACAGCAAAGTTTAGTTCTTTGTTGTTGTTGTAGTACATTGTAAAGTGCTTGATGAGACTTTGAATTCTGAAATTTGTTGTAATTGTTCCAATTTGTTTAGCGTGCGATCTCTTTGCTATTTGAAATGCTTTTATCATAATTTGTTGTTGATTTACACAATTTGCTTTCCTTATGCAACAGGTAGCTGAACGGGCTCTTTTCTGGTGGAACAACGAGCACATTGTAAGCTTGATTGCTGAGAATCGACATGTTATCTTGCCAATCATCTTTGATGCGTTAGAAAAGAACATACGTGGACACTGGAACCAGGCAATCATTGGCCTGAGCTCCAATGTCCGAAGAATGTTCTTGGAGATGGACCCTGAGCTATTCGAAGAGTGTCAGAGGCAGCATGAAGAAAGGGAAGCAAGGGCCGAAGAACTAGAAGAGCAACGTGAGTTAACTTGGAAGAGACTGGAAGAAGCTGCTACTCAGGTTACAGGTGAAGAAGATCACATGATCTTTGTTTAGTGATGTTAAACATATAACTTTGAATAGCCACACAACTCTCAGAGTTGGCAAAGCTCGATGGACCAGATACCCAAAGGTAGAATGGTTGAAATATTTGTGATGACTTACCCTTCTGATGCTCTGATATCACTCCTTGAAAGAAATAGGAGCGATTTTGAAAAGCAAATTAATTAGAAGAAACGGAAATGCCAGGAAGGACGAGGCAATTGTACTGTTAAGTTTTGTTTCACACAATTGCCTTTCTATTGTTGTTCTGCTTTCCAACATTTCATTGTATTTTACATCTTAATAATGGTATCAGTTTCTGTAAGCTATAACTAATTAATGGTTTCATGTTTTCTAAAGATTTCCCCTTTGCAAAACAAAAGAATGGAAGAAAAACGAGCAATGAGATTTCCTGATCAAAATTGCCCCATTGTTTTTGAAATGTTTTACTCTGTTTCTCCCCTTATTGATCGTACGAGTTGTGTAATCACAAGTTTTCCAATTTGGGTTCTCTTTAATTGAATCATGATTTGTAGTTTATACCCATACATCATTTTTTTCATTAAAGGTTAATCGCTTCAATTCACCAAGATTCATGCCCGTTCATTTTAACATTATAAAAATGAAATTACTTCACACGTAGAAAAGGACTTGTATCATTTGTTACTTGCTTTTGAAGATCTATTATTCTTATTAAAAATAGTTGTTTCGACTTGGAATCAGGCAAGTTAAATATTTTCCTCAAAATTGATTCCATTTCTTTCCAAAATATTGAGTGAGAATGGAAAAATGAGATGTTCATAGTGAAGCACCATGGTTGGTGGTGATGTACGAAATTAGTAGAATTAGGAAAGACAAAAAGACAATGTTGGGCGGTGATGACTGTGTTAGGGCGGCGCCACCGCTCCCAAACATCATCCCAAAGAAGTCACCGCCGTCACTGCTGCGGGTCCCGCCGCCACCGCCGCTGCCAGTGGTGGACCCGCCACCACTATCACTGTTGTCCCTGATTGAAAATAAATATTAACATGTGAGAAACTCAAATGTTCATTAAATATCTCATTAAGACTACAAATCCCAAAAAAAGTAATAAAATTCACAAATAATTGTGTTTAATTATTTTTGGTAGTGGGTAAGAGGGTCATTTCCCCTCCAAGAATGTACAACCCAGCAAGCAAACAGCAAAAGGTGTTTGTACCTAGCCCAGTGCAGAAGCACTGGCAATAAGCTGGCAGTCCAGTGGGCCCACATACATGTGGGCTGGACAGCATGAAAAAGGATAATCATGTGTAGTATTTTCAACAACATGAAAATATTACTAAATCAATAATTCATTTTTATTCCTTTTCTCAATGGATGATAATTACTGAAATTATTTTAAAATTTCATTTGCACCAATAGAAAATAAATAGTATTACTCATTAATTTCAATAGTAGTTAGTATTCACAGAGGTATAATAATATTGAGCCACAACCCTACAACAAAACTTTTTATTCATCAAAGTTAATGAGAATGTCTTTTGTAGTTGTAAAGAACTGAGCTTTACTATAAATTGAAAAACAATAAAGTCCAACGAAAAGTATCTATCTTTTCTATAGATTGGGGTGTAAAAAGCTGTTTTAGATTCTCTAATACATTTTCATATATTTCATAGTATGATAACTTAACCAATGCATATATTTAGTGTTCATTGTCAACTTAGATTATCTATTGCAACTATGATGTCATCACTATACACTTGGCATGCACCGATGAATTGGAACACCAGATGAAACATTGTCTTATGATCGATAGAAGATCCAAATTGGCTAATCGATCCAAGCTTTATGAAGTGCAAGATGAAACACCAAAACTCGAATAAAAAGGGAGAATCATAAGTGTGTGTACCTTGGGCCACCAAGAACACCAGCATTCATGATTAGTTGGTCAAGTAGAGTAGCCGATTTCGCATTGACGCTCGAGGCCTTGGCATATTGCATGCTGGCCCCTTCACCCGATGGCACGAAGAATGCGCCATTTACCAATATGTCCCCATTCGTTCTCCAGTTCCAATCCGACCATTCCCCCTCGTTTGTCTCCTCACGCCTTGTCACCTGTCGTACGACCAACACATCCTTCTATCATGAGCACGTAAAATGTGTGTTGCCAACAATGATCACAAAGCAATGATACAACTTATATAATAAGCAATGATACTATAATATATATACCCTTAGCCATATCCAATTCAATCACACAAGAAAGCCTGTAACGAATGCAACACACAATCGTATTGATTACCTCCTTAGCACTAGGATCGGTTGGTGCAGTATAGCGATTACCCTCACTATTAACAGTGGGACTCGAACTTCCACCAATCGCATACATTTTCCACTCAAAGTAGTCGTTGTTGACCACATGGACGTAGCCCCGCCTGATCCTCGGTATCCTCTGCACTAAACCCTCGCCAAACTTGTTAAAAGCTATTGTCACCTATTTCATCGAATCATCGTCACATCATTAGCAAAACCATACGTTTTAACAAAGAAAGAAAACACTTTTCGATCACCTATAGAAAAAGAAACCAACCTGCATTCCTGAGTCGGGCAAGTACTTATCATCGTGCCCTAAAAGCATAACCTCGTTATGTTGAGAGAAATAGTTATTCGATATAGTAATCCCCGTAGATCCCATGATTATATCCACCAAGCCGTCGGTACAATGCGACAAAGCACAATGATCAATCCATATATTCCTAGAGCCAAAGATCGATATACCATCACCATCCGATTTCCCCCTCATACCAACATGCGTAGGGCTCGACCTTATATTAGTATTACCAGATGGCATACAATTGTAAATATGCACATTGTGGATGATAACATTGCTAACATATTGCAAAGTTATGCATCCATTTCCGGTGATCTGCACATTAGCACCACGACCATCAATGGTCTTATAGTCGTTGACAATCAGCTCATGCTTGAGCCTGATCACCGTGCTCGACTGGAAGATGATCCAGAGGGGCTCGTCTTGGATGACAGCATAGCGAAGAGTGCCAGGTGTCGGATTGACTGTGTCGTGGTCGGAGGAGTCCGTGACGACGTAAATTTGGCCCCCTTTGCCGCCCATTGCCTCCTGTCCGAAGCCAATGGCGCAATCAGCGAGGCGCTGGCGATTGGCAGCCCAGTTGGGGTCACAACGCCAGCAATCGTCAATGGGGTTTCCAGTTAGGCATTGGGATTGAGCTTTGCTTATGGGGGTTTCGAGGATTTCGCGCCTTCTTGACAATGATGAGTTTACTCTCCTGAGGAAATGTGGAGATAATGTGTGACTAAAAGGTTGTGTTTCTTGATTCTTTAGGTGCAAAAATGGAGGTAGCAAAAATGTAAGCTTGAAAATGTAGAGAGTAACTAAATGTGAATGATCACTAGAGAAAATTGCTAAAAATGGAAAGAAAAAAAGAACAGCAAATTAGAGCAAGAAGCATAAGAGAAATGATACAGTGCTAATCTTCTTACAAGGGATGCTTAAGTGGCAAATTAGCAAACAGGTAGGGAGCACCATTATAGAACAGGGGAAAAAACTAAGGAAAAAATTTAGGAGTATCCAAATGTGAGCAAGATACAGATCTTTAAATGCTACAAAGATCAAAATCCAGATTATCCACAGTACTAAATCTAAAAGAAGCTAGCAAAATAAAGTGTATAAAAACATTAGATAATACTGAAATTGATGTAAAAAAAGCATCATAATGCAAAGGCAGAAACCAAACCCAGATGCAAAATTCAGGAAAACCCAACTGATCAAAGCTGTAAAGGAGCAAAACCCAGGTAGAAAAATTAACCCTTTTCAGTTTAAACATAGATATGAAAATGCTGTAATGTAACAGAGCAATGTATATACATATGCGTGTATCTATATCAGAGTTAGTACCTTTTAACCTCTTGAGCCACAGATTCAGGGTAGGGGTGCTGATGAGGGAGAGAGAGATTGAAGAGAGTAGTGGCTGAAGAGAGAGAAGGGAAGAAGAGGCAAAACAAGAAAATGCAGACATGATGAGGAAGCATCCTTACAAGTTAATTAGAAGCAGCAAAAACGTATCAAGAATTTCTTTTTTGTCTGTAAAAGAAAGGAAGATGCAGATTCTTGAAGAATGAGAGGATGAATCAATAATAATAATATTAACAATGGAGTTAATTGTTGACTAATTTAAGGACTAGACAGAAATGATATTGCGTTCTTGAAGTGAAGCAGAGTTGAGATCTTGAGGAGGCTCCATGAGAGAGAGAGAGAGAGTGAGAGAGAGGGAGATTATTCTCTCACTACATTCTTCCTAATGCAGCCTATTCAGACACTTAACAGACCCATCTCACTACTGTTTGATGAAAGATAATAATTAATTTAGAGAAGAAAATATCTCTCTCTCTCTCCAAAAATTCAGATGTCTGGATTTTACAGTGTGAAAAGGGACTCTCTCTCTCTCTCTCTCAAACAAATGGGTTTGGGTTTTAGCTGATAAAAGATTCTTTGCAGAAAAAAGGGTCTTTCATTGTTGCAATATCTATTGGTTTGTTAATATATTATTAGAATAATTGATTTTCAGTAACCATAATAATTAGATTCAATGTTATTTACATTTAGATTCATTCAAACTTTTCAGACAAAAATAAACAAAAGATTACAGTGAAAAGAACTTCCCAACCTAGAATTTGAAGAAAGACTATTGGGCATGGCACACACTTTTTCTTTTGTCACTATTAATGCTGAAAATGACTTGACAGAAACATCCTTTAAAAAAAAAAAAAAAATTCAAGAAGTGCAATTTCTTTTGCTTTTTGATCGGTTCCGGATTTTATGTTATTTGTCATTTCATCTTGTGTTTTTTATACTAGTTAATAATATAATTTATTTTGAAATATGGACAAAACATTTGATAAGTACATACTTTTGGAGCACTAATTACAATAAGGATTAGCCTTTTTGTTTGATTTTACCTAGGTAAAGGCTTATGGATTCTTAATCAATCTTTTATCAATACAATTTAATTAAATGAAACATAACATGAATTGCTATTTATTACAACAAAAGAACACACCTGATATATCTAGACACTGTCGTGTTTGTAGACACACTTGTATCTTTTATTTATTCAAAGTATGAACAACTTTAAAGTCATGTTTGTTCTAAATTTAGGAGATTTTTGCAAGTTGGAATTTGAGATTTATGAGGATTCTACGAGTATAAATTTTGAAAATTTTGTATTGTTTTGGGATTTTCAGTGTATGATTACCGTTGAGGTGTTACTTTAATATTGGAATTTGTAGAAAAAATAGATGTTGTTTGTTGGGATTTGTAGAAAAAATAGATCTCATTGAGAATAATAAAAAAATTATGATAGGATTGTAGGATTTTATAAATATGTGTGCAAACATCATCTGGACCGAACCTATCCAAAAGTGCGGATCAGCTAATTCCAGTCCACATGTGGCCTAACATATTAACAACCTAACATATTTGTTAATATTATTATTGTTTTCACCCAAAGAAACATATAGTCCAATATTCTTTTATAATTAATTCACTTAAATAAGTCGTGGATTAAATAAGTAAAGGATACCAATTAGCATGATACGTCCACCAACACTAGATATTAAAGTAAACATGAAATTCAATAAATAAATAAAACATGAAAAGTTGCAATAGTCAGATATATGCAACAAAAATCACTGACACAACAATCTTAAATGGAAATTCTCCATCAATTTTCTTGGTAGTATAAAACATGTTATTTATTGGGGACAATTATGTCCAATATTCAGACACAAAACCGACCTTGTTCCTGCAATTCAATGCCAATTTTTTTAATTTAGTTTTACTAGGTTTCAAACTTTCAACACCTACAAATGGGCCTACAAATGGGCTTTTGTACAAAAAATGTATTTCTTTAGAGGAGCTTAGTTTTTATAGTGGTCATGGCTTCGTAGACATTAATCCACTCTCGGCCCAATTTTAACAGACAAAGCCCATTAAGGAGGCTCGGAGTTTGCTCCGTATAATCCGAGCCTCCCAATCTCATTCTATTTTCCCTCCCTCACTTGAATTGATTTGTTCTTGCAAAGACAAGGCTATGAATGCATAATGCTTAATTTCCCATTCATGTACGTGTAGCATTTAAGAGAGAGAGAGAGAGAGAGAGAGAGAGAGAGAGAGAGAGAGAGGGAGGGAGGTGGTGGTGGGGGATTGAGTAGCGATGTCGAAGACGGAAGGTTTTATCATTCTTGATGCGCAAAATGCTGCAACAATCGGAGGTAATTATTGAAATCGATATTTTGATTTTTATCGATTTTTAGGGTTTTCTCACTTAGTTGCTTTGAAATTAGGATTTTTGCTTTGTTTTTGTTTTAGTGTGTTTAAAGCCTTTGGGTTTCTAGGGTTTTGTCTAGACATTCGTATATGATGGTTTATCTGTAATTTGTCTATCTGTTTGAGCAATTGTTTGGTAAAGAGTGCAAATTTCACTTGAGAAGTTTCGTTGTTGAATGTCGATTAGCGAAGCTGGATCTTTAATCTTACAAATTTAACAACTTTTGTTTGGGTTAATTTCATAAATCGGATTTGATTTTAGACCTAAGATACTGCTTCCTAAGTAGGTGTAGTTTGAATTCACCAACTTCGTGAGATAATTGTATGAATTGTAGAATTGCTGCCTCCTCTCTTTTCTGGTGATATTTTTTTGAATTTACTTCTGTAGTAGCTAGATTTTGGATTTTGAGTTAGATGGTTTTTGAGTTAATTAAAAAATTTAATTTAAATTCCAGATACAGCAAAGAAAGCAGCTACACTGCACCCTCAAAATGTGGTTAGGAGGAAGCTTGCAGATATTAGCAACCTGCCGCAAAATCAAAGACTGTTAATTCAAGAGGAGAAGTCAAAATCTATTGTTATGACCTCTAAAGAATATATCAATCAGCTCCAGATGGTAATGTTATCTGTAGGTCTCATGGTGTTCCTGTTAGGTTCAAGTTCTTGCGCTGTCTTAATTCAGCTTTATTGTGTTTGTTATTCAGGAAAATGTGGCTTTGGTGAACATGTTGGCACAAAGAAAGTATCCTTTTTGGGGTTTAATTTGGCTTGCAAATCTGTTATTTTAATGGGAAATGGGTTATATTGGCTTCTGGATTCTGATTAAGTCTTTTAGTAGTTGGTTCCTCAATGCTGTCGTGATAGCAAAATCATTGAACAGAGTGGAATTGAGCTAGACAGATTAAGAGTAAATCTCCTTAAAATGCAGGAACAGAATCAATTGTTGGCACAATCAAATACTCAAATGCTTGCGGTATGTTTATATGAATTGTGTGTTTAATTATTTGATTTTCTGAAAGCTTTAAATGCATTTTGTTGACATATGATGGTTCATTTGATTTCAGGAATTAAATTCAGGTAAAGATCGGGTAGGTGCAATGATTAAAATTTCTTTTTAGTGTTTCTGGTTTGACCCAATTTTTTAATTATCTGGAACTCACTCCTGCGTTTTTTTGGTGTTCCATCTGTTGCAGTTAAAATTGCTGCAGCATGAACTTGGGTGCAAAAGTGGTCTGCTTAAAGCAAGAAAATTGGAACTTGAGGTCCGTATGTGAATTTATGGCAGCTTCTAGTAGCAAAATTTTCACATCATGTTATATGGTTTACTCAATGCTCAGTTGCTATTCAGGGAGCAAGAATGAAACTTTGCAAAAATGCTGATGCTGAGGTACTCAGTGAACTCTGAATAATATACTTGAGTTCTCTATTTCTATATTTGACATGCACCTAGTTACTTCAGTTGTTTTGTTTTTATGTTTTGCTGTTCTATATATATGTAATGAGCCACTTCTGTCTTTACATTGCTTATAACATTTACACCAATTTGGCTCTACGAGTTTTAATCCTCAATGACTGCTATAATCTTCTAAATGTAAAGTTGATCAAGTCTCAAGTAGAAGGGGAGTCCTTAAAAGAAGATATAGATGATGAGAAACAGAAACCTCATAAGAGCAAAAAGAATTTGGAATTAAATGGTGAGTGAATTACTCAGGGAGACACCTAGTTAGATTTAAGAACTATTTTTAACTAATGTGTTTCTTGTATGCATAGGTTTGGGCTCCTCTGAACAAGACCAATCTAAGGATAAGCCCACAAATAAAAGGTTTTTGTCTGCTTTCTGTAACAAATGAAACAATTTTTTTTGTTTGATTTTCCCTCATTCTTTCACTTACTATTTTGTGTGTTGTCATAAAAGGCCATTTTCACGAAGGCAATCTGCCAGATTTAAACCTGCAGAAATAAAACCTACTGAGGATTTGTTGGAGACTAACAGCACTGAAGCTTCCGTATCTCAGTTGCCTGATGATAAAGAACAGATTGTAAATAAAAGGTTTCTCCCTGTTTGCTATAAATCTAGGAATAAATAAATAACACCCATATATGTATATTTTCCAATTCTCCTCATTTTTGTCATTTACCCCTTTCTGTGTTGTCATGATAGGCCTTTTGTGCGAAGACAATCTGCTCGGTTTAAAGCTGCAGAAGTAAAGCATGCTGAGCATTTGACTGAGACAAACGACACTAAAATCTCTGAATCACAGTTTCATGATGATACCGTCCAAGAACAAGGGTCGACTTCTGAGAGTAGAGTAGTGAAAGATGAAAGTGAAATTGTATATTCGGCTCCCAAATATGAACCTCAAGAGTTTGGAAGATCATCTCTCAGGCCATCACGAGTTGCTGCCAAAAAGGTTCAATCCTACAAGGAGGTACCATTAAATGTCAAAATGCGCAGATCTGAATGAATCACATATGCTTTGGTACTAACTTTTAGATATTCAGAAGCTAGTCACTAAAACATTAGCTTCTTGACTCCTAAAGTGTGCAACCCCTCATTCCTTGTTGTAATGTTCATATCTTGTTTTTTTTTGATATGCTGAAATTCACTTCTAACACCCTGTAAGATTTTGAATTCAATGATGAATCGTTTCTGTAAAATGACAATATGTATGATTGTGAAACTTGAAGACTTTGTGAAAACTATCAAGACAATTTGATAAGTTGATGATCTAGGGATTGAAGATGACAACATGAACCCAACTCATAGGTATCCACCTTGACTCGAGATCTGTGGAACGGGTCTGGGTTTTCTTTATGATCCCCCGCCCCAACCCAAGTTGGGATGGCTATGGGTTAGGTTTGAGATGGGTTTCAAATTTCATGACTAGAACCCGGCAAAAAAAATTGAAGCTCAAGATATGCTGCCTTGCCCAAATTATTAAAAAAAAAAAAATTCTATTTTTTTTAACTTCAATTCATTATCATTCATAAGAGGAGTGTTGACTTGTATTGCAAACAATTGTTCTCAACGTAGCTCATGTTATGGAATGGATTGTTTGCCTAAATGGTAACAATTCTCATTATGGATCACAACTTAAAAAATATTTTCCTTTGACATAGAACATTTGAATTATTCTCTTGGTATCTAAAATCTTCTTACATGAATTATAAACAAATAAGAACTGGAAAATGGGGCCCACCAACAAAAAACAAACAATTTCAAATGTTGTAATGAGGTGACAAAAAAAACTTCACAGTCAAATCTTGAGCCATCAATTCTTCGAATCTAACAGCACATGAAACCGTGTTTGCTGCACGAACAAAAAAAGGTAATAAAGTCGCATTTCAATATCAACGTCTTTGTTCACACGAAATCGATTGTATTTTATGAAAATGACTTCTAAAATCGTGCTTTAAAATTATTTTTTTGTAGATCCCAAAAATTCGAGCATTCATGTTGTGGGGTTCTATTTTGTACTTATAATCAAGACTAGTGATTGAGACCTAAGGTCACTAGGGCTTTGGAGAGTAGAATTAAAACAAATGTTCTTAACAACTAATTAATTTGCTAAATAATCCACATGCATGTATATATATATTAATAACAAATTAAGTTTTTAATCTCAACCCAAACCTTAAATTGGGAACCACAATTTGATTTATTTAGATATAATTTTTCTATTTATATAAAATGGGTCTAACAAGTTTTGGCAGGTGAGCACCAACAAAATCTTAGTTGGATAGCAAACTTTAACTAGTGTGTCCAACAAAAAGAAAAAATTTATTCCTAGTGCTCCTAAAAAATCTAACTACACTTGTTTCAGGGGTTAAATGTAAAAAAACAACCTAAATTATTATTTTTTTTAATTTTTCGACCTAATTTTTTTTTTTTTAATCAAATTGCTACCTGAACTATTAAAATTTATCAAATTACAACTTTTGGACTATTTTTCAGCAAAAACGTGAACAGGTAACACGCTTGCTGACTTCATATAAAGGTCACCTTAAATTACAAGATTACAAGAATACCCTTATATTTTCAGCATGTGGGTCATGTGTTCACATTTTCGCCGAAAAATGGGTCAGAAGTTGCAATTTGATAAATTTTAAATAGTTCAAGTTGCAATTTAATAAAAAAAAAAAAAGAAGTTTAGGTTGGAAAATGAAAAAGATCAATAGCAACTTTAGGTTGTTTTTTTGCATTTAACCCTTGTTTTAGAGACAAATTTAGGGACTAAAGCTATGGATACTTTTGTCCAATGATCCTACTAACCTAATTTATTGCCAATCTAATTAAGAGATGAATAGTCAAAATACAATGGCTAATTAAAATGTGTTATATGTGAAATTATATATGGGTATGAACTTTAATTTATAAAAATTACTAAAATATGATTTATAAATAAATTAGTCAAATTAGTTGATATTTTAAAAAATATATATATATATTTTGTTGGATAATTAGAAACTGTCGTGTTTCAAAATCTTGTAGATATTATTTGATAATTATTTTATCATAAAAACTTGCGTGAGACGGCCTTATATATAATTTTCATGAGACGGATCATTTTTACCCACAATCCTAACCCATTTACATGTGAATTGTGTAATATGGGTTGACCCGTTTCACGTAACATGATCCGTGAGACGGTCTCACATAAGACTTACTCTTGTATAAATCCAATCCAATTCCATTTCGTCTCAAGATTTATGATCATCTCAAACTATAAATGTGGGTCTTATGACTTCAACAATAAAGACAAAATTCTTTTTCGAGGGAAACTCGACATTCTTCGATGGATAATACCACAAAAGACCTTACATTTTGTCGACGAAATCATCAAAGTGTCATTTAATTGAAAATCAAAATGCCAAGCCTTCAAATTAACTTAATGAAGCCAAAATTCAAACCTTGAGAAGATTCTATATAATCTCAAATCTTTCAAAGAAGCTCTTTGAAGAGATCATGATTAAATGGGTTTCAATTAGATCATATTGTAATAAATTTTCCATTTTATTCAAAGAAAACATATGTACAATTTATCTTATTTGCTATTTTTGCATACATCAAATTTGTCGTTACAATTGCATGATAAAACTAATGTTGATCGATGAGTCATTGACCACTATACAGCTAGAACGAGTTAATTAGATTGTAGTTCAGACTTTATTTTCGATAGTACTTTATTAATCAATGCATTAGTTAAGTTGTGTTGTAAATTTTATTTTTGACTATAATTCATGAATAGATTAACTTTAGTATCTAACTTTTGTAATAAAATAACATTCAATTGCAATAATATTATTGAATTTCCATAATGATGTGTTTCTCACTTATCTTTTAAGAATAGACTTGCATGCCATATGAAGAAATGAATGAGGTAACTATTTGTAGTAAGGTAAAAAGTTAATCATAGGTTGATAGTGGCTTCTTTTTCTATTCCTAAACCATTTCTTTTATCTCAAGTAACAATGAGAATTAAGAAAAAATAAAGACAAAGATAGTTGCCATAAAGTTGCATTTGCATAATCATTATGTCAAAACGCGTTTTCATTAATCAAGCATGATTGAAATATAATCACACTAATAAGTGCTTGAAATCAAATAAGAAAATCTTACATTATCATTTGTCCTATTTGGAAACATGATATTTGCTTTTGAAATGACATTTTCTTTCTGCTCCCAATTATATATTTCGGATATTGCTTTATTATGATGTTTTGTTATTATTGTTTTTGCTTTATCATGTTTTATTAATTATTTTGTGTTAGAATTAACATGTAGCTTTATTATCGTATTGTGACACATACACTAGTCAAATAATGTATGAGATTGACTCGACTAATTTCAAACTCATGCACATGATATAATTCTCTCATACCCTTCGTTTATTTATTCATTTATGTGAAAAATGACTAACTACAGTAAAGCTGAGAATTCCACAAGTGCAAACTAATATAAAATCTTGAATTTGGACTTTTCTTCCAAAAAAAAAAAAACCATTGAGATTGGGAATAATTTGTTGTCCTTTGAATAAAAAAAAAAAAAAAAAAGGTATAATATGTCCATCTTTTTCTTCAGGATGATTGTGAAAGATGAAAGATAAGTTTGACAAAATCTCATCTACATGATAAAACTCATTTTTAAAATTCACGATTATGCCATATATAAAACACTATACATATAACTATATGAAAAACACCAAATTATGTGAAAAACACCAAACTATGTGAAAAACACCAAATTATGTAGTGAGGAATATCTTTAAAATATGAGTTAATTGCTTCAAAAATCATTAACTTTTCAAATCAATAAATATAACATGATTTTCAATATTCCCGTTCATCCATAATTAATGGGCAGATTTCGAACATTATTGTGTTGATGGGTCCTGTTACTATTCGAATATTATACCTATTCACAATAGTCATCCTTTAAATCGGAGCTCTACACCTGATCGAACATGTCAGGACAATGTCTGAAATCTTCTTGTTCGTTACGGATAAACGAGATATTGAAGTCATGTTATATTTGCTAATAGTCAAAAAATTAATTAAAATTGCAATTTTTGGAAAGTTTTTGATTTTTGCGACAATTAACCATTAATACCATCTGACATAAACATATATCTATTTATTTATTTATTTTGAAGGAAATCATATATCTTTATTGGAAGTTTGGAATATAGTAGAAAAAATATAAGTCGTGAATTGTTAGTATAGTATTATAATTTAATTAAATGAAAATACTAATCTGCCCTACTGTGAACACAAGTTAATACGTCTAAAATTGATGTTTTAACATTTCATTCATCAATATTCGATTAAAAAAAAGGGTTGAAATAACTCCTTACTATAAGGTCGATGTTGATACATTGATACATTAGTGATTGACACATTAACAATATATAAAAACAGGAATAAAAAAGGAATTAAATTGCATTTTAACAATTTTTTTGCAAGACTTGATTGCAGTAATATTTAAGAAATATATAAAACAGAGTTTGTAACATCCTAGGAAGATATGATGCATGCGAAGAATCTTGTCACTATCTAAGTACTGATTTCTCAATCCTAATTAATTACCATTCCACCTTGCCAAATATTAGCCGCAATCTCATTTTTTGTTCGCGACATAAATTAAATTATGCAAATGAAAAGTTACTAAAATGCAATTCTTTTTTGCTTTTCATAAGTCAATTTTATACATCATTTCTTTTCCCCATTTACATTGGGTAATAAATATAGCTGTTGGTAAAACATGTCACAGAAGAACTAATTTTGTTCCCTTGTTCAGTAGGCTAATAGTAGTGAAATAAAGCATTGCTCTAAATGGCGAATTAATCATTTGTTATATTTGATGTTAATATTTTGTATTTAATTACTTTTAATTCACGATATATGTTAATTAGTGATTTTATTAATATATATATATACATATATAAAATGAAGATTATTTTGGAATATCCGATGAAAAATATTGAAATATATAATTATATATATATATATATTAATTCAAACTCTAAAAAAATATATGTACATATAATGAGAGTTTAATAATCATAGCATGCTTTTTCATAACATTAATTAAGTCCTAGGTCACTAACTGAAAACGTTAATAACAATCATAGTATTTGAGAACTTATGTTCCATGAGAGTGAACAATTTATTGTTGAGCATGGGAGAAATAATTTGTTTTTGTTGTATTAAGTTTGAATTGCATATTTTTTTTAAATTGTGTTATATCAAAAGTTGCTTTGTTCTTTCATTATTGTTATTTTAGCTTGTACTCGATAGACGTCTTACATTATCCATAATGTGCTATCCACCTTCAACCGGGGAGAAGATAGTTAGCACTGAGTTTTTATTTTTTATCATTATTTTTATTTTACATTTATGGAATATGATTTATCTAAGATTTTCTCATATATCTAATTTCATGAGACAATTCAATTCACAATTTATAAAATAAAGATATATTTGTAATTGAGTTTATATTGTTTGTTGTGGATTCTTAAAATTTTAATTTGAATACCACATGATAGTATTATTTTTCATTACATCAATACATACAATATATATATATATATAATATTATGTATATTAAAATATGCACTAATGTAATGAAACGACTCAAGGAAAAATTTCACAATCAAATTGTTGGGAAATTAATCCCCAGGGGTAAAAGAATAAGAAATAAAAAGGAAGAAAAAATCAACAACACAAGATTTTAACGTGGAAACTTCAAAATTGGAGAAAAAACCACGATCCACCAAAGAGATACCACTATATGATAAATTTCTACAATCATATAGAATTTCTCTCCTTCACTCGACACTCATACACTATCACTCGACACTCATACAAGTCTACAATGATTCTCACCTTTCTCACGAGACTCTATTAAAGGAGAATACGAGAAAGGAATTTTAACTAGAATCAAACACAATACTAAAGTGTATTGATTGGTGTGTTTGAAACCAAAACACTCAGGCTTCTTAAATAACATTAGAAAGCCTCCTCCTCTTCATCTCCAAACCGATGTGTAATAAGAAAAACATTCTTTTATTTTAACAAACTCCAACACAAATTACAAAAAAAATCGATTAGATGGAGATCTAAATATATATTAGGTGTAATTTCAATTTTGGTTATTGTACGTAAGACATTTACCATTTTTTGATAATTAAATATTCGTTTTTTCAATTTTGGTCCTTTATGTTTTAATTTTCTTCATTTTGGTCAAAATTTTAAATTGTTGATGTTGTGTTGGAATTTGGCTGCCAAGTCAGAATTTTCATTGATTACGTCAGCAATTTTGAAAATTCCGATCAAAATTCGAAAAATTAAAATATAGAGGACTGAAATTGACAAATGAATACTTGATTGTCAAAAAGTGAAAAATGTCTTATACGATCAAAATTGAAATTATATATATATATATATATATATATATATAATTTGTTGAAATGGTGATTTTGTTAGGAATATTAAAAGTGATTCATGCATCTTTTTACATTTGTAGGGACGTTACAGCATTTTACATTATAAACATTATCCAAAATCTTTTTGAGTGACATAATAAGATCTGGACATTATCTCTAAGCAATAGAATTTGCAAATAAAGTAACAATATTGAGCTGGAAACATTTTCGAAACTTAAAGAATAAAATAGAATATAAATAAAAGATAATTTTGAGGACAACTAGGTTTGTAATTTAATTAACAGAGACTCATAGATTTTAAAAGTAATATAACATGATCACATACGTGCAATGTCGCTATCTCAAGAAATACATTAGCAACTAGGACAACTATGTTTGTAATTTAATTAGCAATAGATAAGTTCAATGTAAAAATGAGAAATACATTTAACTTAAAAGAGAAAAAAACCAGGTATTCAATTGAATAATCAGATACTTTTTTATTATATTCAAAATTCATATGATTTCGACATAAATATCGAATCAATTAGATATTATTCGAAACCGTAACTATTTGCTGTCATTAGTGATAACACACATGCACGAAAGATTAAAAAAAAAAAAAATCTCTTATCCACGTAATTTTGAAATATGCATATAATTAAACTGATGTATCAATATGGCTGATCAATTGTAGAGCAACAAAATAAAATATTAGTCCCTAAAAAAAATATCTGAATAAAGTATTAAGAAATACTAAAAAAAAAGAATAAGAAAATGATAGTATATGAGTGGGCCCACAGGCGAACGCGTGGTGGAGCAGTTCCCCTTGACGCAGCGTTTTGGAATTGGTCAGAAATCCAAAAATCTTTAATTTTTCGTCCAATGCTCGCTTTGTTCTCTAAAAGGTTTCCACAACGACCCCACCATTAACCTTCTACTATGTTCTTTTATTTTTTTAATTTTCCCATTATAATTAAATACATCTTAAATGAATAAGAAATCTTGGCATTTCTTGAACAAAATATATTCTTGAAAACGACTTTGTAGCTTCCATCCATGACAAATATTTTATTTTCCGGAATCATAACTAGCGGTGTAAACGAGCCGCGTCGAGACAAGTACTGTCAGATTCGAGCTTGAGCTCACTCACAAAATTTGAGGTTCGAGTTCGACTTGTTATTTGAATAATATTTTTATAAAATAGCTCAAATTCCTAAAACCATGCTTAAAATGGAAAATTTAAATTATATTTGTAAATAAAAAAATTATTAAGAATAAATAATAAATTTAACATATATTTGATTAAAATCTCAATTATTGATGTGCTCAAATTCAACTCGATTTTCTTCAAGTTGAACTCAATTTTTCTTTTCAAGTTGATCTTGGTAGTTCACAAAATGTATAATCTCATTTACACCTATAATGATGACCCAAATTTTGGAATCGGGAAATTGAATTGAGATTGATTACATTAATCTCACTTCAATAAATCTTATTACCCGATTTCTCAGCTTGAATTTGAGCTCAACTACGTTTATATCTCTTGTACAAACCCTAATCTTGAAATAATAATTCTGTAAATAGGGGTTTGATTAAATTGTGGTTCTTGTAGTCCATTCTTTTAATGTGTACCCGATGAGAGTCAAAAAAGGATAAAACATGAACATATACTCTTACAGGAAAAAGACCTAAAAATCAAATGTGTGTAATCATTACATGCATGTCTAATTTTTTTTTTCTTTTAATCTTTAACCCTTCATGTCAAGGAGTTCAGTTATCTATGAAACCTAAACAAATCTGTCTTTCCAAGGAGTATTTAATCTTGGGCGTGTGAACTTCTAGAAAGTAGAAATATGATGTTTGGATCAAAAAATTCAAAACTAATGAAATATATGTATGTATGTATTCAACATTTGATAACACTATCCCCTTTTCAGATACGTTTCATACTTCTTACATTTTTGTAATATATAAGCTATTATTTTGAAGCATGTGACACTGCAATATTTCCTTAGTATATGGCGAGATAAAAGCAATAAGCTATTTTCTGTATTAATATGGTCCAAATATCATTTATATTAAAATTATATTATTTTTATATTAAGTATTATGGAATGGCATTTTTTCTTGATCAATGTAAATGTCTCTATTGTGTGTGTTAGGGGCGAAGCTAGACTAAAAATATTGAGGGGCTAGATTACCATAATATCTATATTTTAACACTAAAAATCAACAAAATTCCAAAAAATATATCTAGATGATTAATTTAAAAAAAAAAAAAAAATTTGAGGGGGGGGGGGGGGGGGTAAAGCCGGTGTGTATATATATTTATATAATATGATACATCATCATTTATATATGTATACTAACAATGCTGAAAAAATAAAATTACAAATTTTTTTAGAATTCCATCAAGTCTAACTCAATACGTATTATAGTTTGGGTCAGTTCGGATATTTGAAAATAACCTGAACTGAACTGAATCGAAGTAAGTTAATTTTCTAAATTGAACAGAGATACAAAGGCTCTAACTTATTTTATATTAATGAAAAAATATTTTTACTAACCATAGAGGTAATATCACCACCAAGGCTCTAAATTATAAAAATAAATTGTTTGGCATTGATAAAAAATTAAAATGTGATTATATTGTTAGTTTGTTTTTTAATGACTCTAATGTAGAAAGAAATATATTTTCTTAATAAGGACCAATTTAATAATAAAATTACTAAACATAACTAAATATATAATTATTATTATTGTTATATTAAGATATAAATTAAAACGAACAATATAGATATTTATACTTAGATAACTCTCAAAAATCAATTCATTGATTCGTCCTTGATGTATTGAAAAATCTCCAAATCTGTACCATTTCTTTCCGTTTCAATTTGATTTGGGAAATAGATTTTGCAATTCAAAATCGTTTAAATTCGGTGGGGGTGGCAATTTCCGTGTGGGGAACCATTTCTATTGGATACCAATATTAATGGGGCAGGGATTTTTCGGTCGAATTGGGGAATGGAGCAGGGATGGTGATTCCCCATTTAAAAATTACGGGATGTTATGATTAATCTTGCTCTAATCCAACGTTCTTCTTTTACCCTGCAAAAACTCGAGACTTCAAATCAAAATACCTGCAAAACAAACACCGGGAGGGTTTCCCGGCGATAGGACTTCGACGCTCAAGTCAGTGAAATAGCTAGACCGTTTTATAATGAAAGTGTGTGTACGTGTTTTAATGATATGATTGTGCTTAAAATAAAATGAAAAAAATGAATATCATAAGTTTATATACTCCATGTGATACGTGGCAGTTAAAGTCACCCGATAAATATGGGAAGTGGGTGATTGATCCACGAAAATGGCGGTTATTTAAATTCAAACTTGTTCGTCTTGTTGCATCAGTTCGTCAAAACTGTTCACCCTGCTTTATCATTAATCAGTTCATCATCATGTCTGAAAATTTCATTAGTTCGTCAATATTGTCTTACAACAGTTTGCTCTACGTGAAGTAGTCTTTGTTCGCTTCTCTAAGTTGTCCATGCATGTTGACTTTGACTTTGGTCCGGTCTAAAGGAAAGAATTCGGTTCGCATCAGTTCGACCATATCAATGATGATGATATTCATGCTTTCCACTCAATCTCTGACCCCGAAACCCACCCAATATCATAGAAATGGGGATTCTCTGTTACTCGTTTAATATTATTTATTAATATATATATATATATATTAATAAATATATTAAAAAATTCATAAGTCATT
The DNA here is from genome assembly GCA_954870855.1 of Scutellaria minor. Taxonomy (NCBI): domain Eukaryota; kingdom Viridiplantae; phylum Streptophyta; class Magnoliopsida; order Lamiales; family Lamiaceae; genus Scutellaria; species Scutellaria minor. The sequence goes on from OX940728.1 coordinate 1,625,341, forward strand.
AACTCCTCACGGTTCACGGCTCCAGCCTCCATCAATTCCAATAAAAATTACTCCCTCCGTCCCGGAACACTTTGCACACTTATTTGTGCACGGTTTTTAAGAAAAATTGAATGATTGCTTTATAAATGAGGGTATAAGGGTCAATTATGTAAGAAAATGACAAAAAGTAATAAAGTGTTGAGAGATAAAAAGTAATGTCATTGTGTGTAAATAAGTGTGTATTGGGAGGGTAATAATTATGGTAAAATTTCCATTTTAGGGTGTGCAAAATGTTTGAGGACAGATTAAAAAGAAAAGTGTGCAAAGTGTTAAGGGACGGAGGGAGTAATTATTAATTTAATATCTTAAATTGTAATTAACAACTCAAACCCTATTTCCTAAATTGCAAGTTTGCAACTCACACTAGACACCACACCAACCACTACTCAAATTAAAGTTAATTTGTTAGATTGTGTTGTCATTTTAATTACATATTTTATATTATTGTTTTAAAAAGTAGATTTATAATTTCTTGATATTTGATGTTGGATTAATAATTTTAATTATTTTGATATTAATTTATTAAAAATTGTTTTAGATTTTTTTTTAAATTTGTAGAAAATCAAATTTGGGAACCCAATCCCTCCGAAAATCTGTTCCCCGAACGGTGAATCCCCATCCCCGTACCAAATACCCAAAACGGGAATGGTAGCAGGAATGGTATTAGATATAATGATTTGGTATGGAGATATTGCCAATACCATCCCCGAATCCGCCCATTGCCACCCTAAATATCAGTTGGATTCTGCGCGCTAATCTCTAAAATCCATGTACAACCCTTATATTGGTCTTAGAAATATTTTGTGGAGTAGTTGCCATTAAAAAAATTTGAAGGGTAAGAAAAATATATTGAGTAAAAAAAGAAAAAGTGATAGGGGTAAAAGAATTTTTTTTGAAGAGTTGGGGTCATGGCCATCCACCCCATATACATGAGGTCCGTCCAACATAACCTATTTCAAAACAAAAATATTTAGCATATATATACTCAGTCTCAATAAAATATAATTACTTTAAAAAATAAATCGAAGTATGATAATTTTTACACTTTACAATTCAATTTTTTTTTTTTTTTTTAATTCCAACTCAAAATTACAAGTCTTTCACGTTACAATCTAAACCCCATTTTAATCACTTTTCCGACCAATCCAATCACGTTAGATTTTAGAAATCTCCCCCTTAATAAACAAATAAATATATATCAAAACTTGTAGATTAAATATTTATGCAGACAAATGTAATTTTAAAAGAACCAATGGGAGATTCAATAGAAAAGGAGATGCAACAATGGAATCATAAAGAAGGGGACATATCATGGATTCACATTCCACTCCACTCTGATTCCCACCCTAACCCCTACCTTCATATGGGATATTTTCTATTATATTTTCAATTGAGATTATTATATTTTATTTCATCTTGTATTTCATTCAAATTATTAAACCATATATGGTAAAAATTAACAATTTAAAATACAAGATATAATACTATTTTATAACGAAGAATTTTAACTTCTAGTTAACCTTATGTCTTAAATTCACAGTAAAAAAAAGATCTTACATTTCACTGAAACAATGTAAGCTAGTTACGTCAACACATATATCATGACAAGAAAAAATAATGTACAACGAGATAAAATATTGTTTTTCAACCAAAAAATCTCAAGTATTTAACCCTATATCTTAAATTTACGATAAAAAATATCTCGTGTTCCATTAAAACAATGCAAACTAGGTACTGATATCAACACACACATGTTGAGATGATCAACCAATTTAAAATACAAGATAAAACACTAGAAAGAAAAAATTGTTGAGTATGTAGCCATATATCTTAAATTCAAAGTAAAAAGGGTCCTCGTGTACTAAGAATCTAGTAGTATAAAGTTAAGCACTAGGCACTCTCTGCCTTTCCATGCTTTTGGCCTTTTCTGTTTCTCTCCAACCATATGTCCCATTACTAAACAAAAGTACCAAAAGGATAAAAAAAAGAAGCAACTACTTGAAAACCTTATAAGAAAGTGGAAACAACCTCATTAACATTTCCCTTTGTGTGGTCTTTCTTTTCCTACTCTTGGCTAACATTCCCCCCCAAAACCAAAAAAAAAAACTCAACCAAATGGAAGAACAATGCAGTCCTCTTAGCTGGGCTTTCTACTATCAAGAAGAGGTAAGACTCCCATTTCCCTTCAAGAATCAAATGTTTTAAGTCTTTATTTTGCTTCCCTTTTCCGGGTTTTTCGAATCGAGTACTGAATAGCCCGTATACGTTTTTTTGTTAAAGGGGGTTGAGGAATTGAAGCAATCTCTCTTGTACTCAACTTTGGAGCTTGAGGCAGCTGTTATTTCAGCCCATGAAGAGATTTCAAGAAAAAATGATGAGATTCTCCAACTCAAAGATTTGCTAGCGAAAATCATCAAAGAAAGGGATGAGTTCCAATCAAAATGCCAACAACTTGTGTTGGAAAAACAATTGCTTTTCCAACAAGTACAAATCTCTAAACACCAACAAGATTGCCCAATCTCAAGTGGCACAACTAGCAATGAAGATGACAACATTGACCTATCATCTCCCTCTGATTGTGATGACAACATTGTCGTGGCATCATCACCGCCGGGCAGCAAGGACACTCTACCGCTTCCACGAGCGCCACCTACTCTAGACCTGACCGACAAAATCCCGGCCAGGAAGCCCCTGCCCGAACAGGGCAAGTTCTTGCAAGCTGTGATGGAAGCGGGCCCGCTTCTCCAAACTCTCCTCCTAGCGGGCCCGCTCCCTCAGTGGCAGCATCCGCCACCTCAGCTTAACTCTGTCGACATTCCACCGGTGACAATATCATCTCCAACGGCGAAAATCTTGCACCAAGATTCTTGCCTCATTAGCCCCACAAGTGGTGGATTCACTAACAAAAGGGCCATGATAGCCAATAGGGAAAGCTCAGATTTTTCACCTAAGGCCAAGTTTCAAAAAGTTTGTTCACCAATCATCATTTGACCACCCCAACATAGCTCATAATTAGCTATCCATAGCACAAAATTCTATCCTTTTTCTTAGGTGCAAAAGGAAGTTTGAGAGAGATGATCAAAGTAACATGAATTGTAGGATTCGTCGAGTCATTGGGCCAACTTCGTGCATTAATTTCTCAGATTGAGACATAACTACTGCTCGAAGATATGATTGCCATGGTTGTGATGGCAATCAAGGTACCAATTAAAGTTTGTACATTTTAATGGCTTGTGTTAGAGCTTCATTACTAATTTTAGGGAGAAAGAGAGTGAGAATTGAAGAGGGTTTAACCCTTTTTAGCTTTTGGTTTGGGATGGAGACTTTGAATCATTTTTCTACTATAGTTAGTCTAATTTGGCCCCATCGATTATCAAATGGGCGATGCAAAATTCTCCAATTGGTGGAGAATATTGTAATTTAGGGGATTTATATATATAATTATATATAGATAATTATTAGTGTATCTTGATAGATTATGATGTTGTAGACCAGCAGTCATCATTGGAGAGATTGCTTTATTTAAGTAAGAATTAATTAAAGTTGTTGCTTTTTCATTATATCGTTTTCTTGCTTTATTGTCACAGTTATTTTAAAAGTCATATTTTTCTTTATTTGCTATTATTTTTTTAAATGTCACCTTAACAAGCAATCAAAGATACCAACTAACTAATCTTGCTTTTTCAAGAATTGGTACCTACCATGCATGGCCTGTGTCTGCCATCAAAATATCATCTCATTAGACCCCATTTCTTTATCAAGCAAATAAATAAAATTAATTATATATGCAAATAAAGTCAACTCAGAAGATCATAATCTAATTAGTACTATTACTTTTCTTAATGTTTTTAATTTATTTAATAACCCACAAACGATGCAATTTTTTTAGGAATGAGAAAGTATGAACTAGTGTGGAGAGATTATGATCAGTGACTTTATATTTGTTAATTTTATCATGGATAAATATCAAATTTGATTTCCATGTACACACATAAACGCAGATATCTACTTATTTATGTCAATTTCGAAAAAAGACTCAAACTAAAGGATCAGATTTGATATTTTCCCTTTTATTATTTTGATACTTACCTATTTATACTCGATTTCTATACACACACACACATAAATGTGGGTGTCTATTTATTTATTTCATGAGTCAACCAATCCAATGACCAAATTCATTAGCGGATTTGAATTTAAGAATAAAATTTTATTATAATGATGTATTGGGGTAAATGTGACATATAAAATTAGTCTCATAGCATCACTAGTCCCTTTCAATTTAATAATAGTAGATCGATTTGCAATTCATTCATCCAAGAATATAACTAACGATATCATTCCTCATAAAAGCAAGTGCTTCACAGTCTTTTCATGTCTTTTCTATTCCCATTCTGCCCCTGCTTAATTATTGTACATTCTTCTACTCATCTATTTAATACCCTCCAAGACTTGTAAATATTCACACCCCATTCAATCAACCATTATAATCAAGCATATGTTATATTCCCTATGTTCTAAATATTGGAACGAGTTGAATATTAAATATGGAAAATGTTATATGATATCAAAGCCCCAACAGATTTGTAGAGAACTGATTAATGGTTATCTACATTACTTGCCCCCTTTCAATTTAATAATAAGGGATGGATTTTTATAAGACTACAATAAATGGTGTTCTTCCTCATAAAAGCTGGTGCCTGCTAGTCTTTTTCATGTATTTTTTATTCCAATTCTACCCTTAGTATCTTTCTATTGACTCTTACATAAAAAATGTAGAGAGAGGGAGAGAGAGAGAGAGGGAGAGAGTCATACTAAGAATATGCATTTATCCAACGCAGTGATGTAACCAAAGAGAAGCAAAACCTAAAAAAGAATGAAAAGAAAAACATGTCTCTAAAAAAAGCCTAAAGTTCTATACTCTGATTATGCTACTGCACATGAGAAAACAAGATGATCATCGAACACGTGGATTGAACGAACGAGCTTCACCCTCGAATGTCTTCATTTCTGAACCAACCCCAGGTGGAATCCTGGACTACAAGTTAAACCAAATAAGAACATTCATACAAAGTATTCATAATTTAACTTCTAATATTGGATATGGAACAAACATGTGAAACAGCAGTGGTGTCTGATTCTTCATCCGAAGGCTCGTTGTTGCAATTGGTTTCAGGGCCATGTGAAGCTGTTGCGCCATCGGTTTCAGGGTTGTAAACAGAAAGGGGCACTGGATTGAAGATTGGTGGAACATAATCTTGACACTGTTCAGCCTACATTTTGGATTCATAAAAGAAACGGTTTTAAGGTGTAATAAAGAATGCAAATGATTGATTATATTCATCATTGCATGTAAAATATCGATTTACCATTGCCTGGCATCTCTGAAAGGCTTGATATCCCTGCAATGAGAGAATAGTATGAAGGATATTAGCCTTAGATGACGTAATAACAAGACTCTTGAAACAATTACTTATAAATGAGACAAGACATAATCGTACCAGCATTCTTGACTTTTCTATTTCCTCTTCGAGTAATTGCAACTGCAAATAAGGAATACAATAGGAATCATACAGGAGTCTGCAAATGGTTTGATAATAGGATTTATGAGTATAAGAATGGTATGTAAATGTTGAACCTTCCTATTCTTTATGTACAATATCCCTTCAGTTAATCGCTCTTGAAGCATGAGCAGTTCGCATAAGCCCAAGTCTTTGAGGTCTTTACCTAGAAATTTCCTGCAATCAGAGCCAAATACGCGAATATAATATAAATCTACACAAACATCTTAGCAATATTAAGATTACTGAAGGAAATCGTACCACTGCTTTATTTTGACCTCTTGCTCTTCCCGTCTCAGAGCATCAACCTCCTCCGTCACTATCTCCTCGTCTGGCTCCTGATTATATTTAAGAAAACAGGACATATTGTTTTTAACAATGTCAATCAATTAGAGCTTATGCAATGAGGTCACACGGCATTCTCTTAAAAACTAATAAACAAGAAGGTAAAAAGTTAGAAATAGCTTCATAATTTCACAGCATCTATAATATCAACCTTCATTGTCAATCGCTTACAGCTATCAAACTACAACAAGCTATCAAACCATACACATAATAAACTTATGTCCTATGATCACTCATTGGAGCTTCTATGCCACTCTAAGTCTAACACGTATTATAATGTTATATATAATGATTCAAGAATACAGAAATAAGTGGATGATATATTTAAGTAAAATGTAGTTGATAGACATACCTCTGGGATGAATTCCAATGTAGGATAATTTTGAGACTTCAAGCACATGTTGAGTCTTGTAAGTATTTGATCCATGCTGCACCAAGATCAGACATTTATGGTATTCGCATAACGAAAAGCTTTTACTAAGATGCCTAAAAACAATCAATGTTTCTAAGCACACATTAATGAGCTAGTTCAAAGTTTATCTGTTTGGAATGGTGGGAATATTGCCTTCACTTTCACCAATCAAGATAAAAAAGATTCAGTTAAAACATCCAATAAGAACTAGACAGAGGCATATCGATCGAAAACATGTCAATTACAAACCACTCCGATTAGCAACTCAATTCAGATTAATCAGAGAAAATTGGGGAGACTTTCAATTACTGCAATACTACTAAAAACAAACAACTGATGAAAATCTTGACAACTCAATTAGAGCGCAAAAAACTATTGCCTTTTCTTTTTTTTAAATCTTGGGAGTATCTAAGCAAAGATTTGGTTTCTTGAATTCACCAATGAAAAAGACAAAAGTAATAAAACACCAGTAGAATTGGGATTAAAATTCAATCCAAGAAAACCAGCAAGAAAATCAATCCCCAAGAAACAAAGAAAAATAATTCAGAAAAACCAAATAAAAACTGAAGTTCCCAAACAAAAGGTAAAAAGTGATTACTTGGTACTAGCAAATTCGGAGACCTTTCCATTGGAGTTAATAAGGATAATGGCAACTTCAGCCTCGCAAAGAACAGAAAGTTCATGAGCCTTCTTGAACAGATTCTCACGCCTATTGCAGAATTTATCTCGTTTTTTTATCCTATTTTTCATCTCCTTCATCACACTATTGGCTCGAGTCATTTTCTCTCTCCCAAAACCCCCCAAGAATCACTAATCAAAACCCCCCCAATAAACCCAACTCCTCTCTCTCTTTCTCTCTGTTTTTATGGTTTCTTGACTGCTTAAAACGGAAAGCAAAGATGGTAGTTTCTTAATAAGAAAAGAGGGGGGCGCTAAAAGGAGAAGGAAAGAGGTGTTTATAAGCCAACGAACAAACTAACACCCAAAAGGCAAGATTTTGCATGGCCTATTGATCAACATACTACATGATCCTCTCTCTTATGGAAACAGCTTTCAGCTTTTCAGTTATAAATCCTACTACGATTCTACCTCTATTTACACAAGAACTTGCCATCTGTTATGATTGATTTAGGGTTAAATCAATACGAGTCCCCTCATCATATAGGACATTAGAAACCCCCCTCCAGCTGTTTTTTTTTAACCGTAGGAAATAATATCTATATATTAATAAATAAATAAAACAAATCATATATAATTGGTATAAATTATAATTCTACTCTAATATATAGTTATTATTGAATTAGGGTAAACTCAACAAGAGTCCCATATGTTATAGGAAACTAAACGAATACATCTAAACAAACAAATTAATCTAATTTATTTAGCTTATAAACCAATCTCCTCAACTGGAAGAGTAAAATCCCTTTCTCCTTATTTCAAAAGATGCGAAGAAACAAACAAATAGGAGCTAAATCACCACCCATTATCCAATCGCATTCCAATTGAAAGAAACAAACAATTACAAGCTCCAATTAGTACCAACAATTAAAATCCGAATAAAAGAAAAGGATAAAAATAAAAAGTGTGATAAAGGAAATCCTAATTGAAGTAGAAAAACTCACGAGAAAAGCGGCGAGTTCCTACATCTGCATAAGCTTCCCACCAGATATCCCAAATCCGAAGAATTCCTCTTCGAAAAAGAGATTATTCTCAAACTGGAATCTAGGTTTGGAAGTAATTGGAGAAGGTGAGAATGCAACGATATGTTAATCCCATCACACCTTCTTCACGATGATTTCTTTCGATGAATCGCCATTCACCAACCAAAATCGATCGCCATTATCATCACTCAGATTGCAAATCCCGTCTTCACTGATCCTCTGCAACTCGACTCCATTCTGCTGAACTTTAGCTGAAAATGGCAGCAGACTGATGCGTTACGCTGTGTGAATATTAATGGGTTCCCAATTTTCAGAATTGCAAATATTTAATTATATTTTATTTAATCGCCCCACTCTTCATTTTTCGCAAAATACGATTGGAAAATTCTGAAAATTAATGAAAATTTCATTGATGGCTGATGGTTTTTGTATACGTGTGTATTTGAAATACTATTATTTTCATTTTAAATTAATTTTAAGTGGGTTTGATATTTATTAATTTCAAAACTTAAATTTTAAATTATTTTATCCAAACACAACTTTAAGATAATTAATGGTCATCTATACTATACTAATAGCAGGTAAGTTGGAAAAATTTACCGGAAATGCCATTTTCCCGCTCAAAAATGTCACATCACAATGCTGACTGAGTAAATATTTTTTTTTCTTTTAATATTTCATGACTCAATAATTTTTAATCTATCTTTCTCTCCAAGCCTCTTGAATCAAGCTTATCCTACAAGCCATTAGATTGTCTTTTTCTCCAATGATTTTAAATTAGGCTTCTCCTACAAGCCATTAGATTGTCTTTCTCTCCAAGACTCTTGAATTAGGCTTTCCCTACAAACCATTGGATTATATAAGTAAAGATGTGTGTGGTTGTTTCAACAAAAACACTTTCACATATATGAGATGGTCTTCTAAATTTTCGTCGTTATAAATTTTAGTTCTCCTATTTTTTCTCTTACTTTTTTCTTCTCTGATCTATGATGAAATTTTTGTACCTTCCCAATATCAATTGTTAGGAGTTTATGGTTAGGATTGATTCATCCATATGAAAATTTGAGTTATATCAATCAAGGTACATACCTCAATTGTCTGTATATTCATGAATTTTCATTTTGATTACCCTGGAAAAATGAAAAAAAAAAAACTACCAATTCAAAGAATTGAGAATAAAAGTCAAGTATTTATTGGGTTTCCTTTTGGATGATTCTTCTGTAGGAGCACAATTAACTTTTGAAAATTCACAACAAGCCAACAATTGAAAAAAGAAATGAGCTAATTAAATATAGTGCGAAGGAATTTGGTCTCATAATCAGTAATTTGACATTCTAAATATTGAATTAATTGAATTACAAGTTAGAGAATTATATAAAAAGAGTTCTCCTCAAAAGATAGATACGGTTTTATAAAACAATCGGTGAAACAACTATTCCATAATCAATAGACATATATATACGGCTTTATATTGTACTATTATAAATAATGTTATTCAACGGTGTGTATATATATAAATATATATATGATGCTCATATATTATGTAATTATGATTAAAATTATACTATATTAAAGTAATTGAATTATATTGCAAGACGCGCAACGCGCGGGTACACTGCTAGTTTTACAAGTATGATTAATCTAATAATTTATATTTTCATTCCAAATCTTCGGTTATATCTGACATTTTGTCTCGTATTAAAATGTGTATTTAAGAATATGAGATGAATAGCATATTGAAATAGATGATTGTGTATGCTCAAATGTAACATCAATCAAATAGTGTGCTTCATTTGAATCAAAAGCTTAATGCATATTCAAATTCTAAACATAAATATTTGCTACAACAAGGTAATGTGAAATTGAGATATAAAATAAGATCAACAAAACATTATTTGAGTTGATAATTTCCTACATTATTTCATCTTTTCAACCACAAAGGTCATCGATGGCTCTAACAACTACACTTTTACGGTTTGCCAGTCATACATTTTCTGAAAGACATAAGGTTTTCGACCACCAGAAAAGTAGATTCCGTCTCTCCTCGCTTCCCAAATGCATATATCAGCTTTACATCGATCACTCTTTTTGGATGTAAATACATCAAAAGTGACTTCCTTGTTACCCCAATAAAGATGGCAAAAGAATAAAGTATTCCCAAGATAACTTTCACAAAAACTCCAATTATATTCATGATTTTTTTGGATCAAATGATATCCAAGATCGTCATTTTTAGATTGACAATGTAGTTCGAGGAATGGATCTGGAAGTCTATTGATTACATGGACAGTAAATTTACCAGTAATTGAGCAACGCCGATCTGTTGATGTACACATTGAGGTTGGAAAAATATAGACACAAAATATCAAACATGCTATTAGATTCTTCATCATGATATGAGTGAATATCTAAAATGCTTCTTAAAAATGTGAAATCCAAATCTCAAGATTCAAGATATTTTTGATAATAGGTGTTGTTGATTATATTTATAGGTCTCAAATTATCATTCACCATAATATGTATACCATATATTTATATGCTATCATATATGTATATAAATTGAGAATTAAAAATATTTTACTATTTAAATATCTTAGGCAATAACTTATTATTATACCTAATCAATTGAAAACATAATTTTGGTCAGCTAGTGAAATTTCATTAATGTTATCTGCATAGATAATATACATTTGGTTAAGTAATTATTGATACAATAATTTTCTTCTATATTGTCAATTTTTTATGTAGTCCCATATGTCAAGCAAGCTGGCAAATGGTTTTTCACATAAAAATTTGAATGCCAAGTTTTATTAAATTTCTATTCTAGTCACAATGATCCAGGGAATCAGGAATGCATTATGATTCTAAATTAAATTGCATATTATAATTAATGTCATGATATTAATCATAAGGAGAACAATTAATAGCCATTATTATATCCTCATAATATTATAGTACAATGTTTGTTCCTTAATTCAGCACGAATTTAAAAGTGCTGTTAACCACTTCTCATGATTCATTAAGCCTGGTTAAAGACTCAGAAAACTTTGAATGTCGCCAAAAAAAATAAAATATATAGTTAAGCAAATCAAAAAATGAAAAAAATTAAGTATTTTAAGTAAACCATAAAATATTGGGAAATCAAATGATTTATTTTTAAATAATCAGAAAAGAAGTAACAAATTTTGTATTTGAAAATCTAAATATTAATGTTTTGATATTAGTAGAAAATTGAAACTTATTTTTTATTTTCACCCTTAAATTAATTTCAAATATTTTTTAAGTTAAAACTATGTAAATATTAACAAGATATAAGTTTTTTTTCTCTCTAATTTTTACCCTAGATTAATTAATCCTATATATTTTTATTAATTTTTAACTTTTCAAAATAATTTATAATTTATAATTTTCTGATTTATTTAAATAATTTTCATTTAATTTTCAGATATTTCATAGATTATTTTAATATATTTATATTTATTTGTGATTTTCAATATATATATATATATATATTGGTATTTTTAAATTTAAAAATAGTTCCATATTTTTAAATGTTGGCAAGTAGGACGATTATGTGGTGCAACCATATTATTTTGTTTATAAGCGTTACATTTATAGGTCTCAAAGTATTGTTTACCTATCATATTGGAATTGAGAATTAAAATTATTTGGCAATTTAAATAACTTGGGAAATAACATATTATTGGACCTAATTAAGTCAGCTGATTTCTTGTGCCTGCTGGTAAAATTTCATTAATGTTATTTGCATCGGTAATAAATTTCGGTAATATTGATTCAATTATTTTCTTTTATATTGTCCCACATGTCAGCTAGCTGGCAAAAGATTATTTCATATCATAAAGACATTCTAAAAATTACTCAAATTTTTGTTGATATAGTAATTATTGTAAACAAGTAATTCCTTTTAAAGATATATATCTAATCACAATAATGAATAATCCATGAATGCAATATGATTTCAAAGTATGTACAAGAACTGTCCATTTACACTAAAAAAAACCATTTCTTGTGATGACAAATTTAGTGACAATCAAAATATTATCACTAAAGATACATATATAGTGATAAATATTACTTTTGTCACAAAATAACATAAGTTGTGATCATTAGTGACAATTTTTCATGTTGTCACTAATTTTCATCACTAAAAATTTGGCGCCAAATCAAATAGTTTACCGCCAAATTTCTTTGTCACTTATGCAAAGTTATATAGTGACAACAATTTCAATCGTCACTAATTATCCAATACTCTTTTTAGTGTCAACCTATGATTGTCACTATAAAATTGATAACACCAGAATATAGCACACTGAAAAAATTATTATATCTATGAGGAATGAATAAAATTTTCTCGAGTAATAAAATATTACTTTGCATAATTTGCAAGATAATTATTATTTTATTTTTATTCTATATTAAATTATTGTCACTAAATCTATTTTCAAAAGTTACAATATTATAGGTCAAAAATTGAAATAAAATAAATACATGTAAAATATTATTACATAAAGCACTAGTGGTCTAGTGGTTGGAGTACCACCATGTCACTCGGGTTTGAATCCCAGACAACGCGCAATGTTTGACATGATGATGTGACAACCTAAAAAAATATAAGGTTGACGACATCATAAATGTGACTATCTGAAATAACATTACAAGAGATAAGATTATATATATAGTATATCTCTTTAAAAAAAAAATCTAAAATGCTTTTTTATAAAAGTGAAAGCCAAAACTCAAGATTCAAGATATTTTGATAATAGGCATTGTTGATTATATTTATAGGTCTTAAATTATTATTCACCTACCATATATGGAATTGAGAATTAAAAGTATTTTACAAATTAAATAACTTAGGCAATAACTTATTATTAGACATATATAATCAAATTGAAAACATAAATTATGGTAAGCTAGTTGATTTATTGTGCCTGATAGTGAAAAATCATTAATGTTATTTGCATAGATGTTATATATTTTGGTAAGTATTGATACAAATATTTTCTTTTATAATTTTAATTCTTTTTATGAAGTGTTTGATATATCAGCAAGTTGGAAAATAGTTTTACAGATAATTAAAGACATTCTGAAAATTTAAATGTCAAATTTTTACTAATTTTTTGTTTTCTTTCTAATCAAAATAATCCAAGAATAAATTACGATTCCAATTAAATTTCATAATATTATTAAAAAGTCATGATATTAATCATTAAAAGAACTATAGCCAATATTATTCCTTCAATAATATCAATAAAGAACAATGTTTGTTATTTGACAGAGAATACCAGGAGTTAGCCAATTAACTTGTCTCTATTTGGGGATACGAAAATTTCCAAATTGTTCTGCCAAAGAGTAGGAAGGGTAAAGTGTTGATCACTAGTTGTAATGAGGAAGTGGCAGATGACGTGTGGACAGCTGAGGATTGTAATAAATTCCAAATTGTTCTGTCAACGAGTAGGAAGGGTAAAGTGTTCATCACTAGTCGTAATGAGGAAGCGGCTTCATATTTGAATCCCTTGATCACTCACGTATAGAATGTCACCCGAACTAGAAATGTGAAGCAGAATTGAAGAAAAGATCTCCATATAAATTCATAACTAACATAAAAAAATACAATATCATTAGAAATAACGTTTCGAGATATTTCAAAAAAAGAAAAACATAATAAAGAAACCATCCTCAATGAAATTCAAAACTATCCATTAAAATTCCTAACTAAAAAAAACACTCACAGCTAGCTCACTAACCTACATAGTAGTGGAGAACATGTACATTATTAACTTTCAAAATCAAAACATGTATAAACCTACATAGTAGTGGAGAACATGAGCATTATCAACTTTCAAAAATCAAAACTTGTCTAAACAGACATAGTAGAAAACATGTATAAAACAGACATAGTAGAAAACATGTATAAACCTACAGAGTAGTGGAGAACTTGAGCATTATGAACTTTCAAAAATCAAAACTTGTCTAACATACCTAGTATGTATAAACCTACAGAGTAGTGGAGAACATGAGCATTATGAACTTTCAAAAATCAAAACTTGTCTAAACATACATAGTAGTGGAGTACACGGGCACAATTATCTTTCAAAATGAAAACATGCATGCAGTGGAGCTGTATAACTCCCCACAAATTGTCTTTTTTCAATTAGGACGATAAATATAAATATTTTGGATTCAAGAAAATATTAAAGTTGATATTGGAATAACTTTTAGAAATTAAGAATATTTATAACTTTTTTATAAATATTTACTAATCTTTAAAAAAATTCAATAAATTAATCCTCGATATTTCCAATATCAATGTTGGTTATGTCTCAATAAATCCTAATATTTTTAAATCAATGGTTATAGTAATTTTCAATAAATCCTCGATATTTCCAATATCAATGTTTGTTATGTCTCAATATCCTCAATATTTTTAAATCAATGGTTATAATAATTTTCAATAAATCCTCGATATTTCCAATATCAATGTTTGTTATGTCTCAATAAATCCTCAATGTTTATAATTCTCATGTTAATGAAAAATATATTTTTGCTCGATATTCATAAAATATCAAAAGATATATATCTTTAATTCGAAAGTAAAAATCTATATATAGGAAAAATTTACCAAATATTAGTATAATGTAGGAAAAAATGATAATAATGTAGAATGAAAATCAATATGCAATCAAAATATTTGAAACACTAATTGTCAATTAAAGTTGATTATAATTGTATTTCAAAAGTATATATAATATAAAACTATTGTGTTGTTTGAAAATAATTTTAAGTTTAATATATACAATTAGTTTTAACACAAAAACTTCTGTGCAACTGGTGCACCAGTTGCACGGATACCTTTATGTTATAAATGTAGTACCTTTATGTACAAATATCTGTACCTTTTAAAATGAACATGCATAAATGTATTATATTTATAACATAAAGGTACTACATTTATAACATAAAGGTATCCGTGCAATTGATGCACCAGTTGCACAGAAGTGTTACTCTAGTTTTAATAATCATTCTATCAGGTTGAGGATTATAGCTTTCGAATTATTATTTAATAAATTAATAAATTAAGATAAACTTAGATATTACAAATTGTTAGGTTAAACTGTTAAAATGACTCGTTTGGATAAATATACCCTAATCTTTTGCAATTAAATTTCATATATTATTAAAAAGTCATGATATTAATCATAAAAAAACAATAGCCAATATTATTCCTTTAATAATATTAATATAGAACAATGTATGTTACTTAACTCAAGCTGGCATTGAAAAGGGTTGTTAAGTTCTCTCATGATTCATTAAGCTTATTGTTTATATGGGTTTATTGGGTAATAATTCAGAAAATCTTCGCTACTAGAATAAAATATACTTTAAATAAATCAAAGAATATTTAAAAATCATCAAAAATATAAATATATTTAAATAAATCATAAAATATTTGTGAACCAAATGAAAAATATTTAAATAATCAGAAATAAATTAATAAATTCTGAAGTGGATAATAGTATCATTTTAAATTGATCTCGAAAATTAATATGATTTGTTGAAGATTATTCAAAATTATATTAAAAGAAATACAAAATTATATACAAAATTTTAAATTTGTAACCTGATAATGTTGCAATTAAGTTTCTTAATGCTTATTTTTTACAGGGATCTTTGAGGTGCTACGTTGTTGATACTACACAAAATATATAGATCTATCGATCAATAATATCTATACATATACACATTTGCGAATATGTCTAAATCAGATAAGCAAAAAAAATGTGCTTTATTTGACTCAATTTCAAAACAAACACCATAATTTTAAAAATAAATAGTTGCTATATCAAGATAATTTATAACAGATAGACTTATTGCCAATCATACATTTTCTTAAAAATTGGTGGTGTTGTGCCACCAGAAAAATAGATGCCATCACTCTGTGCTTGCCAAAGGCATGCACCTCGAACACATCGATCGCTCCATTTAGATCTAAATGCATCGAATGTAACTTGTTTATTACCCCAATAAAGATGACAAAAGAATAAAGTATTACCGAAAAAACTATCACAAAATTGCCAGTTGAAATCCAAAAATTGCTTGACAGTATGATATCCAAGATCGTCATCTTTAGATTGACAACGTAATTTGAGTGAATCTGGGAGTAAATTGTACACATGTACAAAATATCTATCACATTTAGCATCTGATATTGGTGTACTCATGATTGGCGTTGGAAAAATGCAGATACTAAGAATAAAACATGCTATTAGGTTTCTCATCATGAGATGAGTCAATATATATCTAAAAAGCTTGATAAAAATGTGAAATTGAAACTCAAGAAGAGTCAAGATATTTTGTTTATAAGGGTTGAGTATTTATAGGTCTCAAAGTATTTTCATGACCTAGCATATTAGAATTGAGAATTAATAATATTTGGCAATTTAAATAATTTGGGCAATAACTTATTGTTTGACCTAATTAAAGTGGAATGCTAAATTTTAGTAAGTTGGCTGATTTGTTGTGCTTGATAGTAAATTCATTAATGTTATTTGCATATATGGATAATACATTTTGGTAATAGTAATACAATTATTTTCTTTTATAGTGTTAATTTTTTTAATGTAGTGTCCGTTACATATGAGCAAGCTGGCAAAAATTTATTTCGGATTATAAAGACAATATTCTAAAAATTTGAAAGTCAAGCTTTTACTCAAAATTTTATTGATATAATGATTATCAAAAAACAAGTAACTCCTTTTAATTAAATATATACATATATAATCTAAATAATCCATGAATGTAATATGATTCCAAATTGCATGCATGTTATGTTTGAAAATTATATTAAGGGCAATAATAGCCAAAAAAAAAAAAAGATTCATAAAGTCGAATAGACTTTAATTGAAGTTTTGTCCAAAATGACGGAAATCAAGGGCAAAAAGATTAGTTGATTTTGGTCACTTTATCGGATGAAGATCGATGAAAAATAAAAAATAGGAACGATTCCAAATTGCATTGAAAATTGATATTAAACATAAGGACTAAAAAAACAAAAAACCTTTCATGAAGTCAAATACACAAACATGCACTTTAATTGAAATTCCAAACAAATTAGGTAATTTCCGTTATTTTGGATAAAATTTTAATGGAATTGATGAACATTGATGAAAAATTAAAATTTGGAGGATTATTTATTTACGAAAATGATAAAATGCCTACGTGAACAACTTTTGATATGTCCATCGACATGTTAATGTGTCCATGGTGGACATTTGGAAAGTGAAAGTAATGCCCTCCGACATGTCAATGCACTCACGGTGGGTAGGGTAACATTTTGATTTCATCTACTGATTATATGGAAAGTAAAATTAATGAGTGTTCTGGATATTTGAAAAGATTAGAAAACTTGCGTGATCAGGTTTAAACTCTAATCGTCACATAATCTGCATCTTTATAAAGTTGAGATACCATTTGAGCTACAAGGTTCGTGGATAGGGTAACATGATTGTATTCATTTATGTATTTTTTTTATTATAAAGTGAAATCCAAAGCTTAAGATTTTCAATATATTTTATTAAAGCTCCTATAATATATTTATAGGGCTCCAAATTAGTTAATCATGTTTGCCTACTAATAGAAATTTACATTAAAAGATATTGGCTATTTAAAAACAAATTAGCAAGATTTATTAATTGAAAACCTCACTTTTGACCATTCATCTGATTTCTAGTGGTATGTGTAGTAAAATTCCATTATGATATTTGAATTGATAATATACATTGGTACGTATAACTGATACAATATTTTTTAATACTATTTATTTTTTTTATGTGTAGGTCTTGCGTGAGATCGTCTCACATGCAATAAAATCGTACATGGTCATGTCTTGGGATATAGTCAATTGTGCACAAGAAAAAAAAACATATTTATAGCTCTAAAACACATACTTATAGTTGAAAAACACATATCTGTACATTGTGTTGTCGCGCATAGTCGGATCGTGTCCCAGGACACCACAGTGTGCGAGGAAAAAAAAATTATATCTAAAAAATACATACTTATAAAAAGGCATATTTATACATTATTGTTGCGTACGATCGATCGTGTCCAAAAACACATTTGTACTTGAAATTGTTGCACATGAGACGGTTCCATCACCTGGGTTTTGTGGGTTTTTTATATACACTTATATTGAAGGTATTGTATGATATGATCCAAGAGAACAAGAAGCAGTACTACAAATCCAAAATTTCTATATGTTTCCACTACTTCGTCCCAACTTGTTCATTGGAATTTGAATCCTCCATTGTATGCAGGGGTGGAGCTAGACTAAAAATTCGGAGGGGTTGAACGATTTTGAGGGGCTAGATTACTATAAAATATGTATTTTAACATTAAAAATCAAAAAAATTCCTAAAAGTATATATAAGTAATTAATTTTTTAAATTTTTTTTGGGGGAGCTAAAGCCCCCCTCACCCACCATGAGGCTCCGCCCCCGATTGTATGGTTTTTACAACAAAATTCACTAATAGTATATCGTAAAAACAACACAACGATTTTTATTCATGAATTCAACTAAATTAAAACACCAATTATCTCTAATTCGAACACGATATATCATATATTACATCAAACACAAATATTTACCATTTAACTACACACAACTGAAATAACCTTAGGAAGATCCATAATTTGCTCCTAATTATCCTCCTCTTTAAACAAAACAATTATTATTTAAAAAAATTGTAAATAATCTCCATTCTTTTCCACCTCCCTTCACCACCATGAGCAGTGATCAAACCCCATCACCGGAAAACACCACCGCCAAAACCCGCATCACATGGTCGGATTCTTACAGCAAAGCTCAGGTGGCCATCGAAGCCCTCTCCGCCATCCTCCCCACCTTCCCGCCCCTCCTCTCCTCGTCGGAAACCCCTGCCTTCTCCCTCCTCCACGACCCCGACGTCGCCGCCCAGATCTCCGTCTTCCTCCACCGCCCTGACTCCGGCGCCGTCAACGACAACGTCTGTGCGTGGCTCTACGACACCTTCCACTCGAACGAGCCCGACCTCCACCTCGTCGTCCTCCGCTTCCTCCCCACCCTCGCCGGCGTCTACCTCTCACGCGCCGGCCACAAGCCCCTCCCCGGATTCGAGTCCGTCCTCCTCGCCATCTACGCCCACGAGACCGCCGCCCGCCAAGGCCAGGCCGTCACCGTCAGCATCCCCGACATCGCCCACTCCAGCGTCTACCACGAGACCAAACAGACCCCCAAGAACGCCTCCACCGAGCTCCACCTCGCCGTCATCTCCGCCAACCTCGAGCCCCACGGCACCGTCCGCTCCACGCGCCGAGCCAGGATCGTCGGCGTCGCCCTGGAGCTCTACTACACCAAGATCTCTCAGATCCCGGTTGGATCGAAGCTCGAGTTCTGCGATTTCTGCAGGATTTGGTCGGGCCAGGACGACAGAGAGGGCCGCGCGAAGATGGAAGGGAGGAGGGGGAGGATCAATCTGCCATGGGAGCTGCTTCAGCCGATTCTGAGGATTCTTGGGCACTGTCTGCTGAGGCCGGAGAAGGATGAGAAGCTTTTCACGGCGGCGTTTTCTGCGTGCAGGTGTCTGCATGCGAGGGCCATGCATGATATCAACGCCAAGGCGATCATGGCCACGGAGAGTCTTGTCAAGCTTGCGGAAATGGCGGTTAATCCCATTGATACTGTTGATTATACAGAGATAACTTTGAGTAATGTAATTACTATTTGATTTGTTTTGGTAGATAGCTCGCTAGGGTTCTTCATCAACTAATACTTTTTTATTTTTAATAGTTTATTAGATTTGATCTTCTCTATTGAGGAAAGATAATTCAAATTGAATTTCAACATAAATGTTGTTCAACAAATATTGAGTGATTTATTTGTTATTGTGGAATTACATTAATGATGTTCAAAGTTTTCTCCAAATTACATTAATGATTTGTTAGATAACCTTATTGCATGTATTGGAGTGGAAAAATTGGATTTTGTTTGATTAGATTAATCAATTTTTAAGAGGTTATGGAATACTCATATCTAATAGTAGCGTTTGAAGTCTCATGATGACTCGTGGATATAACATGTCTTTTTGGGAATGAATCTCATTTGCTTAACAAAGTTTTGCTAGATGTGTAGGAGGTTAATTTCATTGAAAACGACATATTATATACAAATGGTTGTTATTATTTAACGAATGAAAATTATATGAAATGTCTATTTTCGTCAAAGTTTTTTCCTACTATATGATCTCTAGAGATGGTTGTAAAAGAAAAGATAAGAAGCTGCGAGATAGAATGCCGAATGAGCATTCCAAGCACAATGATCAATTATGAGAGGATAATTCGTTAGTGGTATATGAAAAAGTTGAAGCTCATAATGTTAGTCTGCGTTATTTTGCACAATATGATTGTTAAACATGATGAATAAAATAGTTATGAATTTGTACAATAGATGATGAGTCTACATAACCAATACAATGCATTATTCAAGAATTCGGAGATTACTTCCGAAGGAATTCCAAACTGGTAACACTCAATTTCATCACCAACCTTATGCAGACTTAATTGATCATATATTCATATTTAGACATAATTCAACAATGATCAACAACAATGAGTTTTTTTTTTTTTTTTGGACATGTTTCACCATAATTATTAATTTATATATATATATATATATTTTGCTATGTTGTAATGCATCTTAAATTGATAATAATTCATTTATTTTAAGTATGATGTTTCAGATGAAAAATAAGCCAAAAATAATTTTAATAAATAGTAATCATATTAATAACAAAAGGATGGTTATCTATACTGTATATTAAAGTAAGAAAGTTGGTAAAAATTATAAGATTACCACTTTCCTGCCTAAAATTGTCATGTCAATAAAATAAAATAAAAAAAGTAAATCTTACTTGATAATTAAACTATTCTTTAATAAAATAAAATAAAAAGATCAATCTTACTCTAGAAGATATTTTATAATATATATAAAGTTAAGAGATGGAGAAAGAGATACATTGATTTCTCAAATCTATGTAAAACAAAAAAATGGAGAAAAATATAGTGGATGAAGAGAGAGAGATACATTGATTTATCAAATCTATGTAAAACTAAAAAATGGAGAAAAATATAGTGATTTCTCAATAAAAGAGAGATGCATAGAGAATGAAAAAAAAAAAGAATGAAGAAAAAAATAAGAAAAAACCGTAAATATAATTATTTCTCAAATCTATATAAAACTAAAAAAATAAAAGAACACAAGATTTGCTAAACATCCAAAGGTAGAAAAATTCTTCCAAATCTTATTGTCTAAAGAAAAAAAGAACAATAAGAAATTGTAAATATAATGATTTCTCAAATTTATATGAAACTAAAAAATGAAAGAATACAAGATTTGCTAAACATTCAAAGGTAAAAAAAAAGTTCTTTCAAATCTTATTGTCTCATATCTTCATCTAAGGAGATCCCACCAAATTGTCTTTATACACTAAATACAAATTGAACAAAAAATTTTGTGAGAGATAAATGAAAAAATGATATAAGAAAACTATATGTAATGATTCAAGTATGACAGTGAAATATACAAATTATAAAAAAATATAATAGGAAAGATTAATTATTATGATTGAAGGAAATATTATTGTATATAATAATTTTAATTTGATGAAAATATAAATCAACAAATAAAATAAAAATGTTTAAAAATAAAATTAACAATTAAAATTATTTAAGTTATATGACTATTCGTGCAACACACATGAGTAATATAAAAAATCATTTGTATATGATATATGTTAAATTAAAATAATAAAAGATGTTATGAATAACCTGTTAGTTTATGCAACTTTATTATATTATTACAAATTGCAAATATTAACACAATAAATAATAAATCGCGCATCGTGCGGGTGGACTGCTAGTTTTTAGTTAAAGACTCATGAAAAACAATATCAAATAAGTATAAATAATGTCAAAAACTATAAAATTTATGAATAA
Source organism: Scutellaria minor (assembly GCA_954870855.1). Taxonomy (NCBI): domain Eukaryota; kingdom Viridiplantae; phylum Streptophyta; class Magnoliopsida; order Lamiales; family Lamiaceae; genus Scutellaria; species Scutellaria minor. Next base: position 1,647,412 of record OX940728.1, read on the forward strand.
AATGAAATGTAAATTTATTTGATGTAAAATATGAATATGAATAATATGTGTGCGTGTGTGACTGAACGGATTTTGAAGTGGAAGTTGGAAATGTCTGTGTACCGTTCATGTTCATCCCCTCTGTTTCTGTCCACTTCCCAGACCTCCAATGCCCCTCTTTTTCTTCACCGTTCTCTCACAATTCCGACGAGTCTGACTCGGCGGCGACCCGGTGGCCGTCGCCGCAGCATTCTCAATCTCACTGCTTCCTCTGAACTCCGCCTTCCATCAGCCATGGCCACCAATCAGGGCCCCACTGCTTCCTCCTCTGTTCTTCAGGTCTGTCTCTATTCTTTAATTTGTGATAACTATGTTTCGAAATTCGAATGACCATTTACTTTTGCTGTACTTTTATTTGGGAATTGGAATACGATCAGAATGTGCTTCGAATTGGGTGATTTGAGCTTTAGAGGTGAATAACCCTACTGTTTAATTGGCGTTGTGAGGATTTTAAGAGAGAGAGATATTTTTTGATAGAGTGAATTCTCTTCTTAAGGCCTGCTAATTTTTTTCTAACTACTAGAATTCATGATGATCTTTTGACATTTCAGCATTCTGTGAGGAAAATTCAATTGAATGGACCTTTCCTATAGTAAGAAAACAATGGAGTTATATGAAACTTATGGTTTGTTGGATAGCAATCTTATGAAGTCATTTACATGAGTAAAAAAGCATAGCCATTAATGCCTGTGATACAAATTTTAGAACCACAGAGAGCTTCTTCTTTATCACTCTAAAATAATGGCAAGGGTAAAGCAAAAATTTGCATGAGGCCTCTGTGATTTCTGACAAAATGTTTATCATCTTTCTTGGTTTCAAGGTTTTCTTTTCTTTTCTTGTTTCCTCCTTGGTCAGCAAGTGCTCTTGCTTTTCTTTATCATTGCAGGACAGCCTTTCATACTCTCGAGCATTTTGGGTCAGTACAGAAATTATTGCTTGGGATGTAGATGCTGGAGATGGGTCATACTGTCTCTATAGCAGTAAAAATGCTACTCTCTCTGTAGTAAATGGGGAAATTAAAGGTTTTCACGTCTCTAATAATGCCTTTGAATTATATTCATTCTGTGTTGGAATACAAATCTTACGCTCTTTCCTCGTGCAAACAGGGTATGATGTTAAAATTAAGCTTGAACAAAGTAAAGATAGGCTTCCGGAACATGTGAGACTTTTATTGATGAATTTGTTTCATTATAAAAGAGAATTTATAAATATCACAGTCAAGTGTAATAAAAATGTTAGATTTTCTGTAACTCTCTTTGTTATTAGGTGATTGAAAAATTTCCTCATATCCAAGATTTCAAGCCCCTTCAAGTCCCTCCAGCTCTGGATGTCAAAAGTTTATTAAAGCACCAATTGACTATTGCTGCTTTAAGCTGTAAGTGCATTATTTGTGCTCTCTAATTTTAACATCTCATAGAGGGGCTTGTTAGTGGTCTGCAACGTGTTAATACGTCTGGAGTTAGCTCAATTATTTTTTAATTCTTTCAACTGCATTGTTGACCACTTGGGTTTTGTCATGTAACCTTATATGAATTTATGTCAATATATGAAAGCTTTTCATAGAACTTGTTGATCTCAGAATAGATTCTGCAACTTGGATTGAAAAAGTTGACTCATAAAATATTAGCTGCTGGTATTTATGTCATCTTTTTCTCTCTAAAAGTTCCTTTTATATATACTTCTTTCTTAAAATCAGAATATTTCCTCACTTGTCTGATTGACTCCTTTCTATATGCAGCTCGTGGAGAATGTACCAGCATTACCAGTCTGCAGTTACCAGGAGTCATAGATGAACTATTCTCTTATGACGGTCCTCTTGGCACAATTTTTTCTTCCGAAGCTATTTCTATGTATCTTTGGGCACCCACTGCACAAGTTAATACATTATTATATTTTTTATTTATGTTTTTTTCTGCTTGCAATATTTCCTGCTGGAATCTCATTCAGTGATTTGATTATGTTATGATATAAACAGAAGGTGCGCGCACTGATCTATAAAGAGTCTGACAGTAATGATCCCTTAGAAGTTGTCCAGCTTGAGGAGTCAACTGAAGTTTGGAGTGCTAAAGGGCCTTTGACTTGGGAGGGCTGTTACTATGTCTATGAAGTTTGTGTCTACCATCCCAGCACCTTGCAAATTGAAAAATGTATTGCAACCGATCCATATGCAAGAGGGTACTCTAACTATATTTTCACACAATTGATTGGTGAAAATAGTGAGGGACTTTTGTTTTAAGTTCTAACATGCTCTTATCTTTTTTTTTTTTTTTAAATGTAGGCTGTCAGGTGATGGAAGGCGAACCCTGTTTGTCAATGTTGATTCCGAGGCTTTGAAACCTGAGTCATGGGATCATTTGGCAGATGAGAAACCAAATCTTCTGTCATTTTCTGATATCAGTATTTATGAGTTGCATGTAAGAGACTTCAGGTAAATAACGTACCAACCTTGCATCATAAAATACTTTTAAGTCCTCATTGAAGAGTATTAAGTCATACAAGTTTTGAGGTCCCTGAGGATTTTACGGTTTGTGACATTGTTCTTGAAGAGTTCTTGTTCTCCATAAGAAATCTGAGTTAATTTGATGATAAGTTAATGATTTAGCAATGAGGAAATCTTCCGTCATGCCATTTTCTTTATCAAGTTGTACGGTGAATGATCTGGATTGTCAACTCCTCTTTTTTTCTGGCGGAGATTGTAAGATGCAACATCAAGATCAACCACTTTATCTCACCAAACACTTATTGAGTATCAATGCCTTCTATTGATTTTTCTTTCTTTATTTGTTTTTTGATGCAGTGCCAGTGATGATACTGTTCCATCTGATTCCCGTGGTGGCTACCTTGCCTTTACTTGCCCTGTAATCCTCTTGACCAGTTTCTAGCATTGGACTCATATCTTTTCATCAACATCTTTTTTTCACTTTATCTCTTAAGTAACTGTTTACATATTGGTTACTACATTCGGTTGACCTCATCACCCTCAGTTTAGTGGTATTATTAAGTTCTCTTCAGGTCTTTCTCTAACTACCGCACTTGTTAGAGAAATAATAAAAACTTGAGAAAAATACTACTAGTTGAAGCTGTAACTATTATAGTTTGCATTTGCTTGAAGGACTCAGCTGGAATGCTTCATCTTAGAAAGTTATCCAATGCCGGTATCACACATGTTCATCTGCTGCCAACCTACCAGTTTGCTGGTGTTGATGACGAGAAAAACAAATGGCAGCATGTAGGTATGGGATCATTGTTCATGGTGCTTTTTTTCAGTCTGTGCAGTTTTTCTCTAAAGTAAGTCGCACTCTAGTTTCTCCATTCTTTTGGTTTGTTATTGCTTGTATAGTCCCCCAATTAGAGATTATCAAATTATGATGCAAAAATCTGAGGGCATAGAATGCATCTACTTTTTATTTTTTATACAGGTGTTCATTTATATGTTTATGTAAATTCATCTACTGGTTTCCCCTTTGTTTGAACTCCGTTCTTACTCACAGTGTCTGCTTGTTAATTGCCAATGATCTAGTTAACATCCTTTTCTCCTCATTTGACCTTGAATATTTAATCAACTAGGCACATAATTCTTTTTTTTTTTCCCTCACATTTAGGCATCTTTAGTTGCACTATTTTTTGTAACCAGTAAATAACAAATAATGATGGAATCCTCAGAAGGTTTTCTAATCTTACGGTTGATGAATGAAATTCACAATCCTCTTTTGGATTCATATGTTCATTTGTTTTCTTTCTTTATCTGGATTTGTGTTTTATATGCTGTACAGAATGCAAATCAGGATTGGTCTGACCTTAACTCCCTGCCTTTTTTGTTAGACCATATTAGCAGTTGTAGTTGACCTTATTTTCCATTATTCTCTTCATTCTTTTGGCTGTTTTGAGTGTTTCATTTCTTTTCTTGCTCTTCTCTGTGTGATATGAGGCCTTAAACAGATTTCCAGACGCTCAAATCATTGCCACCTGATTCTGATGAACAACAGGCTTTTATCACAGCCATCCAGAATGCAGATGGATATAACTGGGGGTGAGATTCTTTGTCTGAAGCAGAATTCATATGATGTCTTGTGTTTTTGTGCTTCTCAACTGAATTTATTTGTTTAACACTGATTTGTTGGGTAAAAAAAGCTATAATCCTGTTCTCTGGGGAGTCCCAAAAGGAAGCTATGCAACTGATCCTAATGGGTCCTCGCGCATAATTGAGTTCCGCAAGATGGTGCAGGTATATGTTTGATTAACTAGGAGATTATGGTTTCCCATAACTTGAATTTGAAAGCACAGAATCATGGATCTGGTCTTACTTATCATTTTTATTGAGGTCTATTAAAAATGATGCATATGATGGCAGGCACTAAACCGCACTGGTCTTCGCATTGTATTGGATGTTGTTTACAACCATTTACATGCCAGTGGTCCCCATGATGAGAACTCTGTCTTGGATAAGGTTAATAACCTTAATCATTCTAATGCTAATCTTAATCATGTGACTATCTATAAATAAAAATTTATTGGCCTTTATGATTATGCATAAAAGAGGTATCTAACATTGCACAATTTCATCATCAAAGGTTGGTGCCTCATCTATCATAACACCAAGTTAATTGCAGATTGTTCCAGGTTACTACCTTCGAAGGAACCTTGATGGCTTTATTGAGAATAGTACATGTACAAACAATACAGCTAGTGAGCATTACATGGTTGACCGGTTGATTATCGATGACTTGTTACACTGGGCTGCCAATTACAAGGTGACTATTTTCTTTTAACATTTACATTATTTATCTATCATAAAGCTTGTGCCAGATTAGTATTATTCCGAATTTCACTTTACTAAAATATGTAACTTGAGACTACCTTCACTAGATGATGTCAATGTGCTTAGGTTATTATCACATTTCCTAACACGTTTATTGGTTTCACAAATCATAGTTGCACCATTTGCAAAGAAAGTTGCTTTGTTCTTTAAAGCATATATCTCCAATATTGGGCTTTTGTATTCAATGTCAAGTGATTTTATTGCTCTTACATATCTTACCTCCCTAAAAGAATGTTAAAAAAAATCAGTATTAAATCAACCCCTGGACCTTGGGTTCTCCTTTGTCTTTGTCTAGCTAGAAAATAATCTTGAAAATGTTTCACCAAATTGCATCCTAAATGACCTTTATGTATTTAAATCATCAAGGACATGATCGCTCATACCTATGAGATATTTTTCTCTTTTTTTTTTTTTGACGTTTCTTGTGAATTGTGATTATCTGTATTGCAGGTTGATGGATTCCGTTTTGACCTCATGGGTCATATAATGAAGCGTACTATGGTATGATTTGCATTCCGTCATATACTTCTTTGTCAGAGAACTTTGTTTAACATCCATTCCAAATCAAGAAATTATACAATGATATTCTAGAATTCCAAACTGTTCCATGAAAAAACCTGTTCTTGGCAAGGAGCAAGGCTAGGAAATTTATAGCTTTTAATTCTTTAAACAAATTCAGGAACGTAACATCATGTCCCTCATCATGTGGTAGCTGATTTTACCATAGTCAAGTAAAAATATGATAAACTGGTTACCTATAGTTAGTAGGTTTTTATCTTGACTGCTATGACTATGAGAAATCATTGTTATTGATTTAATAAAGAGAAAACATAGAAAAAAAAAACACATTTTCCTTTCTTCTTTTAGTATGGTATGAATTCTAACATGCATCTCTACTTCAGGTAAAGGCCAGAAACATGCTCCAGAGTTTATCGAAACAGGATGATGGAGTCGATGGCTCTACTATCTACTTGTAAGGATGGAATACCTAACTCTATTCTTTGTCTTGGTGAATATTTGTACCATTTTCCATTTTCAGATATGGTGAAGGATGGAATTTTGGAGAAGTGGCCAAAAATGGGCGTGGCGTAAATGCAGCTCAGTTCAACCTTCCCGGAACTGGAATTGGAAGGTACAAGTCCCTATCCATCTTCTAGAGTTATCTGGAGGTAACATCAAATCAATTTCTTCAACTAAATCCTCAAGGAAAACAACTTAGCTGCAGCATCTTTTTGAATCGTATAAAAAAATATCACTTTCAATATTTCACTCAAGTGTTTTTGTATTCAACTTTATGAATAATTATGAGGCATGCATTCAGCTTCAATGACCGGATTCGAGATGCAATGCTTGGTGGATCTCCATTTGGACATCCCCTTCAACAAGGTTTTGTTACAGGTTTGTCTTTGGAGGTAAATATGAATTTTCCAAGTGCGATAAGATCTTGATAAATGTTGAAATTCATGGTTTATGTTTAAAAATACTTATCTTCAAATTTTTAGTTTACTGTTTTTTTTTTTTTCTTCAGCCCAACGATCATGACCATGGAACCAAATCTACAATGGAGCATATGCTAGCTGTATCAAAGGATCACATCCAGGTACTGTTGAAAATTACTATCAAACCATTTTGAAGTCTTTCCGAAACAATTCTATAAGAAATCTATCAATGAATTTGTCATTGAACTTGTTTTAAAAAAAAATTAGATGTGTAAAGAATGACCATCTTATAAGTTATATCTCTGAGCGAAGAATCCGCTTCAACTTTTTGTATACAAGCAGGCTAGTGTTAATATCATGAACATAGGCTTCACTCTGATCTTAGACATAATTCTTGCGTTCGGTGGGAGATGATGATTTTCGTTATTATATTTGCCTTTTTCTGCCTAAAATTATTTCCCCATTCTTGATTATCTGGTTCTAATTTTTTTCTAAGGCAGGTTGGAATGGCTGCTAATCTGAAGGACTTTGTTCTAACTAACCATGAGGGTAAAGAGGTAACCATATTCTCCCACATACTATGATTTTATTTGCCAATTTTCACTGATATGAGTACTAGTCAAACTCCCAATATTTCCAAAAATTTCCAGGCTTTAATATCTGATTTAATTCAATCAAATATACTCATAAGCCCTGTTTTTAGTCTCTTAACAACCTGGATAGCTCTAAATAGAGGTTGGAAAATATTCGTTAGTTTCATACGAATGAAACATAAAACTTAAAAAAACTTCTTTTTACATTTTTTTCTCAACAAATCCCGGCATTTTCTATTCTATTGAATCTCCCACAAAGCCTTTGTTTATTCCTTTTGCCCCCAACAGGTTAGAGGATGTGAAGTTTTATTGCATGATGCAGTACCTGTTGCCTATGCTTCATCCCCCATAGAAACAGTAAGAGCTGCTATTCTAATTGATAAAATTTCTTCGTACTATCATCTACGAGCTTCTCAACAGTCAAGCTTTCCTTCTATTATCAGTTGTTAGAAAATTTTCTGTTCTATGTACAATTGCTTTTATCAGAAACTTAAGCCAGCAGCCGTTCACATCTTCTATTATTGTTTAATCTTATGGAATTAGGTGAATTATGTATCTGCTCACGATAATGAGACCTTGTTCGACATCGTGAGTTTAAAGGTAACTTTTCTCGTTTATAGGTGTTTGCATAGTAGTTCAGGTCCTGACATAGTACTTAACACTACTCTTAGTATTTATAGACTCCTGTAAATATCTCTGTGGATGCAAGATGTAGGATGAACCACTTGGCAACCAGCTTAATAGCGCTTTCCCAGGTTTGTCTTTCTATCTTAGATAAAATATACCTACTAAATATTTTTTAACTCCATGTTTCTATAAACAACACAAATGTCCTCCCTATAGTCAAGACAATTGCAGTACCGTAAACTTACCAGTCAAATTTGTTGAGTATATGCTCTACAAGGGGTGCAAATGCAAAGTGGCATTTTGTTATACTGATTTCATTGTTCACAGGGAATACCTTTCTTTCATGCTGGTGATGAGATTCTGCGCTCGAAATCATTAGATCGTGACTCATATAATTCTGGTGATTGGTTCAACAGGTAAGTCTTACATCATGTGGTGCGATGATTGCTTTAAAACTGTATAAATCTTTCCCATTCAAAAATTATGTACTCCAAATTCTTTTTCAGGTTAGACTTCAGCTACAACTCTAATAATTGGGGTGTTGGTCTTCCGCCGAAACAAAAGAATGAGCATAGTTGGCCACTGTAAGCATCACTTCTCTTAATCCTACTACATGTTAAGTAGTTCATTGGATCCATTCTAGTGTGAAATTACTCAAATCGCAATGTAGTATATTTCTCTCAGCAATTTTCATCTGGCTCCTTTTTCTGTTCTCTTCAGAATCAAAACCCGATTGGGAGATCCGTCCTTTAAGCCTCAAAGGAATCACATCCTTGCAGCACTTGACAACTTCTCTACCTTTATTAGTATCAGATACTCTTCCCCACTTTTCCGTTTGGATTCAGCAAATGCAATTCAGGTTAGAAAACATAATCAGGATAAAAAAAAAAAATTAACTTTTTATTTTAAAGAAAAAAGTAACCACATTTCCAAAGCATAAGTAATCAATCTAGTATTGATCATCTTTTATTTGATTCATTCTCATTGAGAACCAATGGCACTAGCAATTCACTATTTCAAATTTCAAATCTTTATCCAGAAAAGAGTACGATTTCACAACACTGGTCCATCATCGATCCCTGGTGTGATAGTCATGAGCATCGAAGATGGCCATGAAGGAATTCCAGGGCTTTCTCAGCTGGATCCCATGTTAGTAACAACAATAACTTTCTCTACAACTTTATTTACCCGATTCACAATTATACTCGAACTAATAATATCGTATATTATGTGCTCACAGCTACTCATACATTGTTGTTTTAACCAACGTGTCCCCAACTGACATCACATTCACCAGCCCACCTTTGAGGGGGAAAGCTCTACAACTCCACCCAGCACAGGTTCTTGTTTTATCCCTCCCGCAATTTTCTTGACATGAAAACCGTTCACTATACAAAACGGTTTGTTAACCTGATAGCCCTATGCACAACCTCTAACAAATGAATAGCTGAACTAATCCTTCAAGAATGGTCCAGGTGAATTCAAGTGATGACATTGTCAAGAGCTCGACTTACGACTCAAGCTCTGGCTCTTTTGGAATACCCTCAAGGACAATGTCCGTTTTTGTCGAGCATCGAGCCACCTGAGGGACTGGTCCTTGAGATCCTCTAACCAGTACATTTTATCGGGTGTATATGCACCTGGTGGAATGCAACGATTGTAGGATGTATTCCACCCTGAGAGTGCACATGCAGATTTGAAGAAACTGAGGATGTTGTCATAACTGAATATGTTTTGTATATTTGTTAGATACCACATGAATCATGATATATAGCTTGGATCTGCCTGGGCTTGGATGTAAATGTAATAAGCATTTGAATATTTGATCCTGACAATGACTAATACATTATGCATATGATAAAAATATATATTGATTTTAAATTTTCCATAAAATTTAAAATAATAACAAAATTTAATCTAATTTTTTTCAGAACATACTAAATAAGCTTACTAAGTGGGATATCGAAATACACCATATATTAAAAGCAAGTATTAACCGTATTAGTGATGAATAAAGTTTAAAAACTTATTTTCCCTACTACAGTAAAAAAATCGTCGTTACTGTTATGTCAATGACAATGGCAAGTCAATCTCTAACAAACTTTTAAGTTCTTTAGCTATAAATGAAATGCAGTGGGCTTGAATTTTTTGGTGTTATTTTCTAATTGATGTTTTCAAGTTTAAAACAATTTTTTGTTTTTGAAGTAGAAACTAAAATGTAAGTAATATTTTTTAAATAATAAACTAATAAATTAACCAATCTGATGACCCATGTTGATCACGTAAACTGGGTATTCTCTGACTCATATGAAACTCCTTCTCACGGGGTATTCTCTAACTCATATGAAACTCCTTCTCACGTGTAAGTTTTGCGGGACTTTAAAATTATTTAATCTGATTACCTATATTTGGTGCAAAAAATTATCATATATATTCAATAATAATAATAATAATAATAATAATAATAATAATAATAATAATAATAAGGGTGTTGACTTTCAAGACCTCTCACATTCACTAATCACCCCACACTACTCTTCCTCCTATAAACTTCCTCCAATCTCCACTTCCCTCCTACTTTCTCTCTCCTCCTCTTTCTCTCTCCTCCTCTTTCTCTGCTTCTCTCTCTAAAAAAAACGCAGCATTGAACGCACCCAAAGTTTCTGCATGGTGGTAGTAGTGGCAGCGAAGGAGGACGAACATGGAGGGGGCGGAAGAAGTGGCGGCGCCACCACCACCTCATGATCATCACAACAACCCCATAGCCAAACGCAAACGTACAAAAAGACAAAGGCTTCTCTCTCCCATCCCCTTCACCATCATAACACCACCACCCTCCGCCTGCGCCACCACCGCCGCCGCCCACCACCACCTCCCCCCCATCAGTCCGACGCCCTACACCGCTTCCTCGGAAGAGAGCACCACCACGGAGGAAGTCAACACCGCCCGCTGCCTCATCCTCCTCTCCCAAGGCAGAAGATTATACGATGACGCTGCCACCGCACGCGGCGGCGCGTGCATGTACACATGCAAGACGTGCGGCCGGTCTTTCCCCTCGTTCCAGGCCCTCGGCGGCCACCGGGCCAGCCACCGGAAGCCCAGGAACGAGAAAACACTCGCCATTTTCTACGACGATGAAGATTATAATTTCCATTCACCCTCATCGATCTCATCGTCCAAGAACAGAATCATCTCTCCCAATTCTCTCTCTCTTCAGCTCAGCAGCGTCTCCACCTCCACCTACTCCCTCAAGTCATCCCCTTCTCCCAGAATCCATGAATGCTCCTACTGTGGGGCCCAGTTCACTTCGGGCCAGGCCCTCGGAGGACACATGAGGAAGCACCGGGCCGCCGGGCCGATTCGCCGGCCAGCTTTGAACATTATTCCACCAGAACCCTCAGTTGAGCCCGAGCCTGAGCCCGAAGATTTAAAGAAGGGCAGAAACGAGCTCGATTTGGATCTCAATCTGCCGGCGCCGGAAGATGATGAGAGAGAAAGGACCCGAAAGAAACAAGTGAGTGGTTTTCATGTCCACCATTGATTGATTGCCATTGTTTATTTTGGAAGGTTAGAATTTTTTTTTTTTTAATATTGACCTTCCAGATTGTTGATACTAGCTTAACTGATATTATATTTTACATTTTTTAACCTACTTTCTGACCCTTTTTTTGTTTTTTTTCATTTTCATAATCACTTTGTAAATTCGGTTTTTCATAATTTATTCATATGTATGTTAGTTAATTGTATATGCAAAGAAAAAAAAAGTTCATATTTCTTACAAATACAGCTTTTTATAGTCAATTGAATGAAAGTTTCAATTTTAAAGTTTTTTTTTTTTTTTTCCTTTTTCGTGATCTATATATCTAGATGGCAATTTTTTTGTGTGAGATTGTCAACACATGAAAGGATAAGGATCAGTGCAAACAATTGCTTAACAATTCAGTCAATTGGATGGTCAACAGAGTCAATTTAAACTTGATTTTTTTTATATATTTATCCTATTTAAAAAGTATTAACTTTAACTTTAAAAATATTACTTGCCCGAATTTAAAGTAGTACCTTTGACTTCTAAAAGTATTACCATTTCTTTTAAATTTCATTCTTGAAATTTTTTACTTCTTATTTCTTTTATAATTAATTCTTATTATTACATTAGCTTTGAAATATTACTGTATTTCAAAATAATACCTTTAAAAAAATCAGATCATCTAAAAATTATATATATAATTATATTACATAGTATTACTATAATCATGAAGAGTCTTAATGTTTGATTATTTTACGGAGTACATGAAAGTACAAGTTCTAAATTATATGTGAAACAATTTTTTTACCCTTTAACCTATATATATATTCTAAATAAAATGGAAGCATGAAGAGAGACTACTTAAATTCTCTCAATAAATAAAAACAATAGGAAAATATACAAGAAATTAAATCAATTTTATTCATGTTCATAAGCTCTAAATTGGTTGACAGAGTGAATGAACAATTTTCTACCAATCATATTGTTTGGTCAAGCCTACATTGGGGTCTGGATCTTGTGTATAGTAAAAACCATCAGCCTTTGCTATCCACCACGTGAATTTTGTGGAATACTGAGTGTTTTCATTATAAACTTCGAAAGCTCTGGTCTTCGAACCCCACCAAAAACGACAAAAATATAAGGTATTTAAAAGAAGACTCCTACAGAAATTCCAGTGAAATTCTTGATTGATATTAAGCATGTGATATCCAAGATCATCGTTTTTAGATGCGCAATGAATCCTCAATGGCGGAGAATTTTGAGGGAGATTATTAACAACATGAGCATGCAAATCCCCTGAAGGTAAACACGCATCCACAGATTCTTGAAGCATACTGATTTTCAATAGGAGAAGTAGCAAGATCACGATGCTCTTCATGGTACTCTAATTTAGGGTTTATGTGTGATAGTTTAGGATGTTGGTTTTGATCTTGTTTGGTTTGTTGATCAAAATATTGCTTTATTTATAGCCAAATCGATGAATTGCTTCAATAAGAAAGGGCGTTAAATTAGGGTACGTTACACTCTGTATTAGGTAGTATATTTAATTTTTTGAATGTATTATCCATATATAAAATAAGGTAGTCGAAACAAAATTCCTACAAAATCCCAATAAAATTCTTGATTGATTTTAAGTGTGTGAAATCCGAGATCGATCGGCATCTTTAGATGATCTGATTTTTTTGAAGGTATTATTTTAAAATCTCACACAAGACATACTCAATTTTTTGTGTGAGATTGTCAACATATGAAAGGATCAAAGGATCAGTGCAATCAACAATTCAGTCAATTGGATGGCCAACGGAGTCATTTTAAACTTGAATTTTTGTATATTTGAAAAGTATTACCTTTTACCTTCTATAAATATTACTTACCCTAATTGAAAGTAATACCTTTGACTTTAAAAAATATTACAATTTCTTTTAAATTTCATTCATGAAATTTTTTACTTGCTATTTCTTGTATAATCAATTCTAATTATTAACTTGGCTTTGAAAAATATTACTGTATTTTAAAATAATACCTTCAAAAAAATCAGATCATCTAAAAATTGTAAATATAATTATATTACATATTCTTACTATAATCATGAAGAGTATTAATGCTTGATTATTTTACGGAGTACATGAAACTACAAGTTCTAAATTTTATATGAAACGATTTTTAACCCTTTAACCTCTCTCTCTCTCTCTCTCTCTCTCTCCTAAATAAATTGAATTATGAAGAGAGAGACTAACTAAATTCTCTCAATAAATAAAAACAACAGTAAAAAATACAAGAAATCAAATCAATTTTATTCATGTTCATAAACTGTATATACATATTAATATTCTTGATAGATTGAATGAACAATTTTCTACCAATCATATTGTTTGGTCAAGCCTACATTGGGGTCTGAGTTGCTTGTATAGTAAATACCATCGGCCTTTGCTATCCACCATGATACTTGTGTCGATTTCTCCGTTTTTTCGTTATAAACTTCGAAAGCTCTGGTCGTCGAACCCCACCAAAAACGACAAAAAAATAAGGTATTTGAAAGAATACTCCTACAGAAATCCCAATGAAATTCTTGATTGATATTAAGCGTGTGATATCCGAGATCATCGTCTTTAGAAGCGCAATGAATCCTCAATGGCGGAGAATTTTGAGGGAGACTATTAGCAACATGAACTTGGCATTTTGATTTAAGTATACATGCATCCACAGATTCTTGAAGCATGCTGATTTTCAATAGGAGAAATAGCAAGATCACAATGCTCTTCATGGTAGCTAGCTAGGTCTAATTTAGGGTTTTATATATGACAGTTTAGGGTGTTCGTTTTGATCTTTTTTGGAGTTGGTATTTGTTTATCAAAATATTGATTTGTTTATAGCCAAATCGATGAATTGCTTCAATAAGGAAGGACGTTAAATTAGGGTACGTTACACTCTGTATTAGGTAGAATATTTAATTTTATAGATGTATTATATCAATAAATATATCGATACTCATATGGTGAATTTTACACACGTTTATGTGTTATCTACCTATATGTGACATAAAAGAGAATAAAAAATGGTACACATGAATGATGCATGTATTTCTTATTAATTATATCTGCATATTAATATCTGCATCCCTGATTTTAGGCCAAGGTAATTAACATACCTTCGATTGATTTACATCCTCTTTCATAATTTTCGCAAATATATCCGCTAATAATATTAAGATGATTATAATAATTCATAGCTGATATCCTATATAATATAATATAGTAGTTTAGACCCTGATACACGAGATTTATATAAAAAAAATTGAAATAAATTATAAATGAATTTAATAAATAGTAATAATAGTTAGTAAAATAATGGTATAATCTCAGCTAATATTTAAATATTAGTAATGTTCGTAACCATGTATTTCCTGAAATTTGTCAAAAGAATAAATTTACAAAATAGATAAAAATAAACTAAAACGTATAGAGAATAAAATAAAAGTAAATTTCTCATGATTAATTTCAATAATGAAAATTAATATGTAAAAACAATATATTATTATACAAATAAATACTTATTTATGGAGTTGATACGCAAATTTCATGAATAAATGTATTATATTGATATATGTATCTATAGAATTTAATTTTTAATTTTTATCATTACTAAAATGTAAGAAACACTTTCTGACCTTTTTTATTTTTCATTTTCATAATCAATTGGTAAATTTGATTTTTTGTAATGTGATATTGTGTATGAATAGCCAAATAAGGTATATAACAAAAAATTATTTCTAGCCAAGGCTATAAGAAACATGTTTTTTAGCTAAAAAATGTATTTTGGACTAAATTACCCTTCATTCTCTTTCCTCTTGATTTCCTTAGGAGGTTTGACCTAATTTCATAAGGTTGTGTTTGGATAGAGTGGTTTGAGATTTAGGATTTGAAATGAATAGATTTGAAATCAACTCAAGTTGGATGAATTTGAAATCCACCCAAATTATTTAAAATAATTTAAAATGAAAGTGATGGATTTCAAATCCTCATCTATCCTAACACCACGGGTGGATTTGCTATCATGATCAATTTTAAATCCATCCAAATTATTCAAAAATTAGTTTAAAATGAAAATGATAGATTTCAAATTCACATCTATCCTAACACCACTGATGGATTTGCTATCAAGATCAATTTCAAATCACTCCTCAAATCCACCTATTCAAATGGACCCTAAAGGTAAAAATGTCAACTTTGGTTATATTTAATGTTTTGTTATCTTTTGGTTACTTTTGTGGTCATTCATATGTATGATAGTTGATTGTATATGCAATATATATATATATATATATATATATATATATATATATATTCATGTTTCTGTCAAATACAACCTTTTTTAATCAATTGAATGAAAATATCAATTCTAAAGTTGTTTTTTTCTCATGATTTATCGGCAAATTTTTGTGTGAGATCGTTACATACGGAAGGATCAGTGTGATCAACAGGCTTGTCAATTCACTCAATGGATGGTCAATGACTCAATACTCAATAGTCATTTTAAACTTAAATTTCTATACATTTGAAAAGTATTAGATTTAACTTTTAAAAATATTCGTTATCTAAATTAAAAGTATTACTTTGACTTTCGAATATTACTATTTCTTTAAAAATTAATTCTTAAAAGAGTTTACTTACTATTTTTTAAAATTAGTTTTAAATATTACCTTGACTTTGAAAAATATTAATTGTTGTAATTTTAAAATATCACTAATTTCTCAAGAAATTTGGATCGTTTAAAATTATAATTATAATTGATACTCCCTCCATTTCTTTTTAAGTGACGTTTTGAAACTTTAAATTTTTTCCTATTTAATTGATGTTTTGTGCATTATTTCCATATATACCCCTATGATTAATTAATGCCTAAATTAAATACATTGTATAGTACCCATGTTTTCAATAGAGACATGCACCAATAATAATTAATGGTCAAAGAAAAACTTAATTAATGAGGGGTATATTAAGAAAATAAAATTATTTTTAACCTGTGTGTAGAGCTGTATATGTAGGACGCCACTTAAAAAGGAATAGAGGGAGTATTACATATTCTTACTATAATCATGACGAGTATTAATGTTCAATTATTTTACGGAGTGCGTACGTATAATACATATATACGAGATAATCCACCAGAAATGTACAAGTACTATGCAATATATGCTTGATACATACATAATATATTAAAAAGTGATTTAATGTGAAAGCATTTTTTTACCCTTTTAACTACTTATAAAAAATTATATATTCTAAATAATTTGGAAGCATAAAGAGAGACTACATAAATTCAAGATAAAAATCAACCACTGGAAAAAGATTCCAGAAAATAAAATTTCATCATTCATAATTAAACCGTTAATACTACATTATTTTGCTTGACAGATTGAATGAACAATTTTCTACCAATCATATTGTTTGGTCAAGCCTACATTGGGGTCTTTATTGCTTGTATAGTAAATACCATCAGCCTTTGCTATCCACCATGATATTTGTGTGCATTTTTCAGTTTTTTCATTATAAACTTCGAAAGCTTTAGTTTTCGAACCCCACCAAAAATGACAATAGAATAAAGTAGTCGAAACAAAATTCCTACAAAAATCCCAATGAAATTCTTGATTGATTTTAAGTGTGTGAAATCCGAGATCGTCATCTTTAGACTGACAACGAATCGTCAACGGTGGAGAATTTTGAGGGAGACTATTAGCAACATGAACATGGCGATCTGATTTAAGTATACATGATGCATCCACAAATTCTTGAAGCATGATGATTTTCAATAGAAGAAATAGCAAGACCACAATGTTCTTCATGGTAGCTAGGTCTAATTTAGGGTTTTATATGTGATGGTGTTAGTTTTTTTCTTTGGAGTTGCAACTTGATAAAAATATTGATTATTTATAGCCAAAACAATGAATTACTTTAGTAAGAAAGGACTTTATTTAAGGTATAATTAGGGTATGTTGTGCTCTGTATTAGGTAGAATATTTAGTCTTATGAATGTATTATCAATAAATATATGAATACTCATATGGTGTATGGTGTATTTTTACACACATTTATGTGTTGTCTATTTATATATAAAAGAGAATAAAAAATGGTATACACATGCATGATGCATTTATTTCTTGTTAATTATATTTGCTTATTAATCTGCATCCCAAATTATAGGACAAGGTAACCTACCTTCGATTGATTAATTTATATCCTATTTGATAATTTCCGCAAATATATCTGCTAACAATATAAAACGATAACAATAATTCATAGTTGATATTTTATAATTCAAAATATATATTAACAATTTAGAATTCAAAAACAATGTAGAGTCGAGGAAGACCACTCTCTCCATATAGTGAGGTACGTCTCGATTAGTGATTATGATTGATTTATCATCCCTAAATGTGGACATTGATAGGGGATACTTAAGGATGACAATCCGACTCGCAACCAAAGATATATATTTATATAGAATTTTTAAAGTATGATTTTATATATTATCTATATAATTGGCTGGAAAAAATGGACAAAAAGTCAAATAAAAATTCGAAATTCATGTCGCATAAGGAATTAAGGATATGTGAACATGTCGTTCAATTGGTTTTTTTTTTTTAATATTTATTTTAATATACTCAATCCATTTCAAAATGAATATTGTTCTGAAAATCAAAATTTCTTTTCAATTTAAGTGTCCATTTAGCTATTTTATCACTTTTTTTTCTAAGATTTCTTAATTTTAAAGTTACATATTTATTCTCTCTTTAAAATTTATACTACACTTTCATTATCTCAAATTTCCATGAAGTAATTGAGGGAAATAGATAATCATCTTAATTAATGGGTTGGGAAGAGATAGATATTGTCTGAGTGTATTTTTGTCAAATATTTATGTTCTTTAATATGTGACAAAAGTTCGAAAATGATACTCAATTTTAATATATATATATATATATATTAAAATAAAATAAAATTATATGAATTAATTATATGAATGACTCTTGCATAAATTATTTAATATTTTTATGGGTATTAGGTAATATTTTTCTATATATCAGGTAATACATTTGTTTTATATTATGTAGTATATGCACATAATACAAAAGTATAATTAACTAATATATATATAAATATTATCTAATATACATGAAAGTATAACATGTTGCACGACCAGGAAAAAGAGCATTGGTGGCGCTAGAGAATCCTCATGTTTTTTTTTTCAAAAACCCGACCTGACCCAATTCGGATCATGTTCATGTATTTTATAATACAAAAGTATTACCTGATATAAAGAAAAATATTACCTAATACACATAAAATGTTACATATTTTCTTATAGTCTGACCCAACCCAAAATGCACCCATATACCAAAGTATTGCCTAATGTATATAAAAATATTACCAAATCTACATAAAAGTATTACATAATTTTTGATAGAGTTTATTACTTTTTTCGTCCATTAAGTTAGGGGGTCTGGACATGTAGGACTTTTTCGTTTCGGGCTAGCAATTTAGGACTTTATGTTTTCAATTTTGGTAATTATTGTCCAATTTCAACCCGAATTGTTTATTTGGACTAAAATTGCACGTTTTTTTGCACGTGACCCCCCTAATTCGGTTTCTGCGGGCTCAATTCGCTGATGTGACGGGTTATTTACCTATGTGACATTTGTGTATTAATTTTCCTCGCCCACGTGTAATAAAAAATGGGGCCCAGTTTGTACTTTCCCCAATTCACCAACCCTAAATCAAGATCTACTGTTTATTGATGTGAATAATCAAACATAAACTTATATAATTTTTACAAAAACCATGTACACTTAAACAACCAACAACATACTATATGCACCACCAATGATAATAATCTCAAAAAATGACCAATAATATTCTAGAGTAGGTGAGATTTCTTGCAATGAGCAATGGCGGCTTCAATGGAGCCCTCAATCTCAGTAGCACTGCTGCTCCTCCTCAGAAAGTGCACCTGATCATTCAGAGAGAATGACAACAATGATGACGAAGCTCCAAACGAAGACGCCGACGATGAATATCGTTTAACGGCGTCGGAAAACGACTGCAAATTCTCCTCATTTATGTCTATGGTCATCTTCATTATCGAAGCTATTGTTGGAATTTTGGAGGCCTTCAGGTTCTAAGCTCCTTCAATGGCGTCGGAGCAAGGAGATTTGGAGAATCTTCAATGCTGGAATTGGGTTGCTTATTTTCTTCGAAATTGGTCAACACCACTATTTCAGGTTACACATTTGGGGATTTTTATAAGGATATTCAGGATTGAGAAGGACACGAGTTATTTTTCGGGAAATTTTGTTGAAGGGAATGGAGTGTTCTTCATTTTTGGAAATTAGGGTTCAGCGATTTGGGGATGAATTTTCCCCCTGGACAAAGTCCCGTTTTGTTTAATTAGTGTGATGTGTCAGTGGTGAGCCCCATTTAATAATACACATGGCAAAATGAAATTAAATGAAAAATTCCACCTCGCTAAATCACGCGCCACCTCAGCAAATTGAGCCTGATCAAGGGTGTCATGCATGTGCAAAAAACGTGCAATTTCAATCCAAATATGCAATTCGAGCTGAAATTGGGCAATAATTGCCAAAATTGAAAACATAAAGTCCTAAATTACCAGCCCGAAAATAAAAAGTCCTACATGTCCAGACCCCCTAACTTAATGGGCGAAAAAAGTAATAAACTCTTTTTGATATACAACCCGATCCTATCCATCTCACGGAATTGAATCCTTGATACGGTCTCACCCAAGTTTTTACCTAATTATATATTCCAAGAATAATTAATTGGACTGTTAAATGGAAAGAACATAAATCAATTTTTTGAAAAGTCAACAAATGTTGATATATAATCTAGACATGCTCGGTAAAATCATGATTAGGAATTTGAGGATTATAAATGTTTTAAAATATGGAGAAACAAATTGGATCCTCTATTTTAATTAAGTTGGTATTTCATTTTATATTCTATTATTTTTAATTTATGTAGTGTGTAAATTGGTGATGTTATCTTTTACACTTAGCGTGTGATGATTATTTTGAAATATCAGATGAAATATAATATGAAATAGAGGATTCTCTGATCAGGAGAGAAGACATACCGAGCCTTTTTGTTCTGGCTATATAATACTAGTACCTATTTCTGTTTCATTCCATAAAATATGATTAATAAACAAAAATAAGAAGAATATTTAATTACGCAATAGAAAATAATAATTTTGACACAAAATCACATAAAAATTTTAAAAGATAAAGATATCGTTTAAAATTATAATTTATAATATAAATTCATACTAATATCTAATAAAGAGTGTTGATGTTCAAGTATATATATATATATATATATATATATATATATATATATATATATATATATATCATATTAAAACCACCAAAAAAACAATATAAATACGAGAATCAAGGCCATTCTTATTCATGAGCTACAATTACATCATTGCTTCTCTCTCTCTCTCTCTCAAAAATAAAAAGTAAATTATTGCTTGATACAGTGAATGACCAATATTCTGATTTTACCAATTATATAATTTTATCAAACGGCCTTCATGTGGATTAGTATTGTTGTTAAAGTAAAAACCGTTACTTCTTACTATCCACCATGAGTAAGGAGAAAATGATGTCACATTTCTTTCGTTATAGGCATCAATAGTTGTGTACTTGCGATCCCATCGAAAATGACAATAGAACAAAGTGGTTGGAAAAAATTCAGACAGAAACTCCAGTGAAATTCTTGATTGGTATAAAGTGTATGATTTCCAAGGTCGTCGTCTTTTGATGCACAATGAATCTCCAATGGTTTGGAGTTTTTGGGGAGATGATTGACTATGTGAACATAATTTCTTTTATGAGGCCAACATGGAAATGCATTGGAATATTCTAGAAGCATGCTGGTTTTCACCAGGAAAAATAGCAAGATCATCACTATGCTCTTCATGATGATGATTTATATAGGGTGTTTCTTTAATAGATTATTTTTGGAGATGTAGATTTGTGGAAACTACTGCCTTATTTATAGTCAAAGAATTGCTTCAATTAGAGAAGATCATTAATTAGGGTACATGATGTAATTGATTGTGATATTCATATAATTTTAGAGTAGATGTAATAATATGTTATATTCATATAATTTTAGAGTAGCTAGGTTTAAGATTATACTTGACTATAATAATATTTTTTTAATATTATTTTTCATTGTAATAATAATAATTTGTGATATTTACATAATTTTAGAGTAGCTTTATTCACATTTATAAACTGTAAGTAAATATAATTGCTTGACAAATTGTCGCTTTATTCATATTATTGCCGATACTCCGGTCCATTTAGGCCCAAAAACCACTCTTGTGGTTGGATTAGGAAAAACCGGTCAAAGCCGAAAAAATCGGTTCAACGTCAAGCATCATTTTTAATGATATAAATTGAATATCATTTTAGTTAACTAGGTAATGTGGTACAAACTTATCCCAATTTAAAAACATTTTTGTTAACAAATCAATGTGGGACAATTTAATTTACCCGACACTAGCCTTATTTATAATACATTAATTCAATGTTATTTTGGCTTGCTAATTTGAAAAAACTCTCTTATACTTTTTTTTATTTTTTTTCAATGTGGGACAACTTATAATATTATATTATGTATAAGTTAAAACCAATCAAAAAATATTTGTATTTTGAGAATTTCATTTTTTTTTTAAGAGAAAATCCATATACCATAAAATTTAAATTCTTTTTAATTTTTTTAAAAGTCAATATAGTTATGTTATTCTATTATATATCTAGTTTCATATGTTATGTTATGAATTTATGGTTAATTTAAACTATAATTTATACTATATTAAAACATGATTTTATTATCATCATCATTATTGTTATTGTTATTATTGATGTTGTTGTTTACCAATTTTTATTAGCAACTCCCATAAGTGTACGGTGTAGATTATAGGAGTAATGAGCAAGATAGATTTCACAGTTCAATAATAATTTTCTAAAGCACGTTATAACCAAAATACTAAAGTCCTATCCGGATGAAAAACATAACGTTTTTCGTAAACTTATGTTTTCTCTTAATTTTCTGCTTTGACGGAAAGAGTATTGAGAAAAATGATCAACATAAACTTTAAGTTTTAGCTCTTCTTCTTATCTTTCCAAAAAAATAAAGAGCTCCCAATTTGAACTTCTAATCAAGAGATAGGATATTTCTCCCAAAAATGCGTGTTTAAACTCATAGTCAATGTCAATCAACTTTCCACCTACTTTTAATATTTTACTCTGCAAATGATTTCAACTTCATTTATCGTAATTTCATGATTTTCCTTATCGTTGTTCAGTGATTTCTTCCTCATTTCGTAATTTCACTCGAAAGTTGCACTTTTTTATCACTAAAATAAGAAATTATGCACAAACTCATCGAATACAATTTATACATGAAAATTATATAAATCACTGATAAAACGTAGTTAAATGTACTCAAAAGAATACATAAGTGTATGTTAAATCATATAAAAAATGACACTTCTCAATTATCATCATCATCATCATCATCATTATCATTATCATTATCATCATCCTCCTCCTCCTCTACAAATTTACAAAATATTACATAATATGGTATATTTAAGAAAATATTGTTTGATTTCCTTTAACCGGTTGGACCGCTGGTTGAACCGATCCAACCAGTTGAACCTTGGTCAAGTCAGTTTTGATCATCGATTCGATTCCACAAACACAGGTTTTAGCTATTTTTGTCATTTTTTTCCAAGATTTCTTAATTTTAAACTTATTTATTCTCTTTAAAATTTATTTGTTTTCCTTATGTCAAATTTTCATGAAATAATTAGGAGGGAAAGAAAGATCACTCTAATTAATGGGTGGGGAGAGATTAATCTTGTTTGAGGGTATTTAATTTTATCAAATGTTGATGTTTTTCAATATGTGATAAAAAATCTAAAATGACACTTATTTTAAATCAATGAAGTATATATCTAAAAAATATGAGTTATGTTTTTTCCAAAAAAAAAAAAAATTGAAAATTGGGTAGTTTGAATTAATTATATACTCCACGAATAATTAATTGGATATTAATTAGTTATAGAAAGAACATAAATTATTTTTTTGAAAAGTAAAAAAATGTTGATATATAATCTAGACATGTTTGGTAATATCATGATTAATTAGTAGTGCTAAGAAATTTGAGGGTTATAATTAAATGTTTTTAAAAATAGAGAAGACCTGGGCCTTTTTGTTCCGGCTATACAATAGTACCTATTTCTGTTTTATTCCATAAAATATGATAAATAAACAAAGATAAGAAGAATATTTAATTACGCAATAAAAAATAATTACATTTTTGACACAAAATCACATAAAAATTAATAAAAATAGATTTAAAATTATAGTTTCTATTACAAATTCATACTATATCTAATAAAGAGTGTTGATGTTCAAGCATATATATCATATGGAATTCAAAATAAAACCACCACAAACAACAACAACAATAATAATCCAAAATCAAGGTCATTCTTATTCATTAGCTGCAAGTACATCATTGCTTCTCTCTCTCTCAAATATATAAAAATAAAAATAAAACATTACTGATTTATATATGGAATGACCAGATTTCTAATTTTACCAATTATATAATTTTTTCGAATGGCCTATATGTGGATTAGTATTATTGTTCAAGTAAAAACCGTCATTCTTTACTATCCACCATGCGTAAGGAGAAAATGATGTCACATTTCTTTCGTTATAGACATCAATAGTTGTGTACTTGCGATCCCATCGAAAATGACAATAGAACAAAGTGGTTGGAAAAAAATTCAGACAGAAACTCCAGTGAAATTCTTGATTGGTATAAAGTGTATGATTTCCAAGATCGTCGTCTTTTGATGCACAATGAGCCTCCAACGGTTTGGAGTTTTTGGGGAGATTATTGACGATGTGAACATAATTTCTTTTATGAGGCCAACACGGAAATGCAAATGCATTGGAATATTCTAGAAGCATGCTGGTTTGCACTAGGAAAAATAGCAAAATCATCACAATGCTCTTCATGATGATGATTTAATTTAGGATGTTTCTTTTATCTATTCTTTTTGGAGATGCAGCTTTGTGGAGACTATTGCCTTATTTATAGCCAAATGAATTGCTTCAAATAGAGAAGACATTAATTAGGGCCCATGATGTAATCAATTATGATATTCATATCATTTTAGAGTAGCTAGGTTTATCTAGTGTGGATTCAACTGTACTTTGCATATATAAATGTGACTAGGATTATTGTAAGATGTCAACCCAAAAATAGAGTTTGATTTGAGAATGGAATTGATTTTACAAAATTATATATATAGTATATGTATATATGTAGATTAAGAATAAATTTATGTAAAATATACCATCACCAAGAGCACTATTGTATGAATGAATCATATGTGTGTAATATGTAAAAGGAAAAGAAAATTTAATGCTGCAGGCATGTATTATATCTGATGGAAAAGAACATTTAACGTTGCAGGCGTGTGATATTAATTCTAATTAATTATATTTGCCAATATGAGTAAATTAAAGAAGAGAAAAATTAATGTTGCTGTGTGATATTAATTCTGATTAGTTATAATTGCCAATATGAGTAAATTAAAGAAAAGAAAAATTAATGTTGCAGGGGTGTATTAAAAGAGATTCAATTTAAAGTCATCTGTATAAAGGTAAACTGTGATAAATTCAGTTTTCCCCACAAACTTGCATTAGAAAATATAAAATCTGAAATATTGCATTCGTAATTTTATACAATTATAATTTAAAGTGCATATACTAAAATATAAGTACATAATCATAAAACGGAGAAAAATATTCATACATAACATGATAAATAACAAAATCATGTATTATAGAAAAATGACATTGAATTAAACACGATTTGGGCCTTATAATTATAACAAATATTGTAGAGAACTAATATAAGTAAATTCAAGCCAAAGTAAATCATAATGGTCGTAAATCAATAGAACTTTTATAAAATTTTGATAGATGACTACATTATGATCTATTATTGTCATGACTTGCTAATAACAATAAGTACATTATTGCTTGACAAATTGAATGATCAATTTTCTCCTTGTTGGTTTAATCCCAATCATATTTTTTCTCCAAGGGATACTTGAGGTATGATTTGTCTGAATAGTAAAAGCCATCAGCTGCTGCTACCCACCATGTTACCGGTGGCGATAAGTCGTAATCTTTTTCATTATAAACTTCGAAAGCTCTACTGTTCGAACCCCACCAAAAATGGCAAAAAAATACGGTATTTGCGAAAAAACTGGTGCAGAAATTCCATCGAAATTCTTGGTTGTTGTAAAGTACATGAAATCCAAGATCGTCATCTCTAGAAGCACAATGAATCCTCAATGGAGCCGAATCTTGAGGGAGATTATTGACAACGTGAACATCGTGTCCCGATGCAGCAAAGCATGCATCTGCAAATTCTTGAAGCATAATGGCTTGCACCAAGAAAAATAGCAAGATCACAATGCTCTTCATGATTTATATGTGATAGCTTAGGGTGTTTGTTTTATTTTTGGTGTTGATTTATAGAAACTATTGACTTATTTATAGTCAAATGAATTGCTTCAATAGAAATGTGTCATCGAATGGTACATAATGTTTTGAGAAACTATTGACTTAAAGTGAAATGAATTGCTAGCTTCAATGGAAATTTCATTAATAAGGATAGAAGGATATTAATTATTGTATACCAAATGTAAACTCAGTTGTAATTTGCACATATATATGCATAACGTATGTGTGAGTGTGCATAAATTAAGAATAAATGTATGTTGGATATATACTATCATAGATTGTATATTAACTGTTTTAATTTTATAAGAAAGATCAATTCAGAATTCATAATCTACCAAATAAAGATTTATTTGTTAATGGGTTTGAATTGATGAAAATAATAGACTTCTATGATTTTATATAAGTTATTGTGTATCTATATAAAAGAAGGGAAATTTTAATTAATTGAAGATCCGGATTTGGGTAATATTGTTTATATCCATTTATTTGGTATAGTGCAATCTATATCTATATTTATAAAAAAGAAAATTAAATTTAATGTTGCAGGAATGTATTATATTTGATTGAAAAGAAATATTAATGTTGCAGGGTGAATTATTTCTGATTTTATAACTGCTTGATTATTTGAAATTTCTATTTAATACTAAAGGAAAATATATCTAAATTCTTATAAAGACAGCTAAATATTATGATATTTCTAATTTCCCATCCAAAATTGCAAGTAGGCTACCGAACATATCCAAATATAGTCTATTATTTTTTGTGTTGGTAAAAATGGAAAGAAATACAATATATTATTTTATTCATTAAAATCTTATTGCCACCTTGTGGCTTTGGGCCCCCACCCCGTAATTTGCTAAGGTGATCAAAACAAATGGTATCAAAGCCTCACACAAGTACTACGAAAAATAAAGTTGAAATATATTATCAAAAGATCTAAAAACTATTTAAAAAAAAAAAAAAATTGAAACTCTGAAAGTTATCTAAAGCATATATAACAAAAAAAAAAAATCTGTGGAAAAGATTATAATTCTGTAAAAATGTTTTAAGCGTTCTTCAAAATGAATAAAGTCAGAAACAGTGAATAAATTTTGTCAAAAAATCATGAAGGGTTGTATCCATATATTAGCCACATAATCCACTTAAAAAAAAAATCATTTGAAAATCATAATTAGTAATAAAAAATTCATACTACACATGATTGGAAGCTTAAAGAGAGACTATTGCTTATTCAAATAAATCAATCAATGAATGATAAGTACATTATTACTTAATACATAGATGAAACAATTTCTATTTTCCATTGTCCCAATCATACTTTTTTTCCTCGCCTGTACTAGGGTTCTCATATTTCGAAAAATAAATACCATCACCCTTTGCTATCCACCACGACTGATGTGTGTGTGTGTTGAAAAGGCTTTCTCTTTGTAAACGACGAAAGCCTTCTGCTTCGGGCCCCACCAAAGATGACAAAAGAACAAAGTAGTCGGAAAAAGATTAGCACAGAAATCCCATTGAAACTGTTGATTGGTCGAAAGTGTATGAAATCCAAGTTCAGTATCTCCAGAGGCGCAATGAATTCGCATTGACGGGGAATTTGGAGGGAAATTATTGAGCACGTGAATACGATGTTTTGCTGTGGCAAAACAGGCATCCACAAGATCTTCAAACATGCTGGCTTCAACTAGGAGAAATAGCAACAAAATTTTCTTCATGATTTTGGGTTATAATTGTTGATTAATTTGGTTTTTAATTCATGTTTGAAATATTGATTGTATAAAGTTTTGATTTTTTTATAGCCAAATGAATTTCTTCAATAAGAAAGGACGTTAATCAGGGCAGATCAATGTGTTCTATATTTGGTAGATTTAGATTAAATATTTATTGTGAATTTTACTCACATTTCTATTAGTGTGTCTAATCTTTCTATTATTCTTTATCAGTCTTTAACTTGTATCGATTGATTGATTTATATTCCCTAATTTATTTCCGCTAAGAATAAGTTAATTATAATTAGAGTTGACCATTTACGCATAAATTAATTTCATTTAGAAAAAAATGGTTTATTTGAAAATTAAAATTTGATGGCTTATAAAATAATAATTTTATTAAGAGTGGGGCTATACACACCCCAAATATACTAAACACACTCCAAAATTTTACTTTTATACTTTTCATTTAAAAAAAAATGGGGTGTGTTTAGAAAATTATGGAGTGTGTGTAGTCTCACCCTTTTATTAATTGATCAAAAAAAAAATTGTAATTTATAAAAATTAAAAAATCTTTTTTGTGATGGAGAGGAATATAATAAATAGTTGACTTTTATATTATCAGTTTTCCTTTCCAGCGAGATTATTGCTAACATATATAACAAAAACTGATGAATTTGACATAATATCATATTGAAAGATACTATTTACGTAATATATATAAGGTTACTGAAATTTATAGATGGAAAGTTTCCTTATCTTATAAGTTTAGTGATTGAATATCTATAACAATATTAAATTAGATACCAAGTAACCTACAAATTAGACACGAATTATCTTTGTAAAATTGAATAATTTATAATAGTGCATATATATATATATATCTATATATATATATATATATATATATAAAATTTCCACTTCTATTCGGTCACTATTTAGTGTCAAATAACATCTGTCACTAAATTTACACTTTCAATTTACAAATTTCTTGTAACACCACTTTTACCCTACCCACCGTGGATACATATAATGTGTACTACATTGATGTGTCATAAATCCAAAACAATCATTAATTTCAAATCAAAATATTTAAAAGGATGAGATATTTACACACGGTGGACAAGGTGGTCATTTTATCATGTTCTTTTCTTGTAATAATTCAAAAATTGTAATTAATATACAAATATTTATATATTATAATGAAGAGTATTGATGACCAAATATTGTAATATGTGTAAAATGTGAACAAAATGTTGCACCTTCAAAGTACGACCGTACCAGTACTAATAATAGATCTGAAATATGGTTAAAATCAGGAAAAAAAAATCAAAAAAAACTTGTAAAATATGATCATTTTTACACTTTGTAATCTAAACTTTTTATTTTTATCATTTATATCTCTCAAAAATTTATGTATTTCACTTTACAACCTAAGTTCAATCTCTAATTGTTTTTCAATCAAAATGAAACTTGAGTATAAAATGAAAATATAACACATCGAATAATTCAAAAATGATAACAAAATAGCTAAAAGAGATATTCTAAAAGAATCACGGCAACAAAAGATAACAATGTAAGTACATTTATTTTATGAGAATAATTATTAAGTACATTATTAATTAATTGTTGCATAGAAAAATGTCTCACTAATTTCTAATTGTTCCAATCGTATTTTTTTGTAGCGTAGCTCCGGTCAGCATTCTCGCTAAAAAAAATACCATCACTTTGTGCTATCCACCACGAATCATGTGTGTGTGTTGAAAAAAACTTTTGCTTAAAAGCAACAAAAGATAGATTCTTCGATCCCCAACTGAGACGACAAGTATATAAAGTATTTGGAATATAATTAGCGCAGAAACTCCATTGAAATTCTTGATTGGTCGAAAGAGTGTGATCTCCAAGATCGTCATTCTTAGACTTACAATGTACTAGCAATGGTGGAGATTTTAGAGGGAGATTATTAAGGACATGAACATGGCGTTTGTTTGTAAGAAAACATGAATCCACAAAATCTAATTGGAGCATGCTTATCTCCACAAGGAGAAATAACAACACAATTTTCTTCATCGTGGATCTCTTTTTTGGGTGTTAGTTTTTTCTTTGGAGTTGTTTGTATATATATTTTTGATTATTTATAGCCAAATGAATAAGAAATTAAATTCTCCAATAAGAAAGGACATTAATTGGGGTGCATTATGTCTCTATTCAATGAATTTTAATTAATTAGGGCATGTATTATATATGTATCTACTCATTGAATTTCTTAAATTCATTGTGTGATTTTCTCGAAACATGTATAATTTAAGTAAGTGTGTGTTGTATTATGTGAATGAACAATTAATACATATTACATAGGTTATGTATAATATAGGAAACACAAGCATAAAATGCTATTGAAAATCAAAAGAAAAAGAACAATGTTATTTTATCTCCAAAAAAAAATAAAAAATCCAATGCTATAAAAAGATATTTCATAAATTTTCTTTATTTTGGATTTTTAAAGTATAATCTTTAATAAAATACTAACAACTTAGTTACTTTACCTTTTGCACTTTTCTCATTTATTTGCATTATGAAATTAGTAAATTATTCCAAAATCATGTAAATAATCAATCTTTCCTACTAAATATGAAATTATTACTAGTATACAACATCTTGACCTCTTTGTTAATTACAATTTATTCACTTAAAGAAAGAGTCATTTCCGTTTGTCACAATATAAATGAGGCCTCATTCTGGAGAATCAATTTAGCTCTACAAGACTTTAGAACATTTAAATCACAGAAATAAAATATACAGCATCAAAGAGTTCTGTTTGAAAAATCAAAACTCGATTTTAAAAAGTTTTAGAGATGATAAAAGAACAAAGTATTGGTTAAAAAGGCACAGAAACCTCATTGAAATTGTTGATTGACTGAAAATGTATGAAATCGAAGTTCGGTATCTCCAGAGGAGCAATAAATTCACATTGACAAGGGATTTGGAGGGAGATTATTGAGTACATGAATATGATGTTTTGATTAATTTGATTTTTTATGTTTGAAATATTGATTTTATAAAGTGTTGATTTTTTTATAGCCAGATGATTTTTTTCAATAAGAAAGGGCGTTAATCAGGGCAGATCAATGTGTTCTATATTTGGTAGATTGAGATAAAATATTTATTGTAAATTTTACTCACATTTATATTAGTGTGTCTAATCTTTGTATAATTCTTTATCAGTCTTTAACTTGTCTCGATTGATTAATGATTTAAATCCCTAATTTATTTCAGCTAATTTCCGCTAAGAATAAGTTAATTATAAATTAGAGTTGACCATTTACGAATAAATTTCATTTAGAAAAAAAAATGTCTTTTTTTGAAAATTAAAATTTGATGGCTTATAAAATAATGATTTTATTAATTGATAGAAATAAATATTGTAATTTATAGAAAAATATATTTTTGTGATGGGGTGGAATATAAAAAATAGTTGACTTTTATATTATAAGATTTCCTTTCTAGCGAGACTATTGCTAACATATATAAGGTTACTAAAATTTATAGATTGAAAGTTTCCATAGTGATTGATTGTATTATAACAATATTAAATCATATATATATATATATATATATATATATATAAATTTCTACTTCTATTCAATTCAGTCACTATTTAGTGTCAAATAACACGTCACTAAATTTTCACTTTTAATTTACAAATTTCTTGTAATAGTTCAAAATTATAATTAATGTTCAAATATTTATATATTATAATGAAGAGTATTGATCACCAAGTATTGTACGACATGTTATAAAATGTAAACGACTTTTATATGCGTGATATGTAAACAAAATATTGCACCTTAAAAGTAACACTGTATCATGAGTTCTAATAATATATTCGAATATTATGGTTAAAGTCAAAATAAAATTAAAAATTATGATCATTTTTACACTTTGCAATCTAAATTTTTTATTTTTTCCATTTGTATCTCTCAAAATCTATGGATTTCACTTTACAATTTAAGTTCAATTTCTAATTCTTTTTCAATCAAAACCAAGAGTATAAAATGAAAATACAACACATCGAATAATTCAAAATGATAACAAAATAGCTAGAAGAGAGACTCTAAAAGAATCACTGTAAAAAAAGATAACAATATGGTACATTATTTTATGAGAAGAACAATTAAGTACATTATTAATTGTTGCATAGAAAAATGTCTCACTAATTTCTAATTGTTCCAATCGTATTTTTTTGCAGCGTGGGTCCGGTCAGCATGCTTGCTAAAAAAAATACCATCACTTTGTGCTATCCACCACGAATCATGTGTGTGTGTTGAAATAATTGTTTCCTTAAAAGCAACAAAATATACATTCTTCGATCCCCAACTGAGAGTACAAGTATATAAAGTAGTCGGAACAAAATTGGCGCAGAAACTCCATTGAAATTCTTGATTGGTCGAAAGAGTGTGATCTCCAAGATCGTCATTCTTAGACTTACAATGTACTAGCAATGGTGGAGAATTTAGAGGGAGATTATTAAGGACATGAACATGGCGTTTGCCTGTAAGAAAACATGAATCCACAAAATCTAATTGGAGCATGCTTATCTCCACAAGGAGAAATAACAACACAATTTTCTTCATCGTGGATCTCTTTTCTGTGTGTTAGTTTTTTCTTTGGAGTTGTTTGTATATATATTTTTGATTATTTATAGCCAAATGAATAAGAAATTAAATTCTCCAATAAGAAAGGACATTAATTGGGGTGCATTATGTCTCTATTCAATGAATTTTAATTAATTAGGGCATGTATTATATATGTATCTACTCATTGAATTTCTTAAATTCTTTGCGTGATTTTCTCGAAACATGTATAATTTAAGTAAGTGTGTGTTGTATTATGTGAATGAACAATTAATAAATATTACATAGGTTATGTATAATATAGGAAACACAAGCATAAAATGCTATTGAAAGTCAAAAGAAAAGAACAATGTTATTTTATCTCCAAAAAAAAAATAAAAAAAATCCAATGCTAAATAAGATATTTCATTAATCTTCTTTATTTTGGATTTTTAAAGTATAATCTTTAATAAAACACTAACAACTTAGTTACTTTATCTTTTGCACCTTCCTCATTTATTTGCATTATGAAATTAGTAAATTATTCCAAAATCATGTAGATATTGAAATTATTACTAGTATACAACATCTTGACCTCTTTGTTATAATTTATTTCCGTTTGTCACAATACAAATCAGGCCTCATTCTGGATAATCAAATGGTATCAAAGCCACACAAATGGTATCAAAGCCTCATTTCAGTATAGAACAGATTCTTAACAAATGGTATCGAAGCCACACAAGAACTATGAAAAATGAAGTTGGAATATATTATCAAAAGAATCTTAAAACTGTTTAAATAAAAAAAAATTGTGAAACTCTGAAAGTTATCTAAAATAATTAAATAAATCTGAAAACTACTATAAAAGATTATTTACGATTTTTTTTGAAATATGTATGATTTATTTAAATTATTTCTTATAGAAAACGAAGAAGGAGATGTTTTTTGAATTATGTATAATTTATTTAAGTTATTTCTTATAGAAGAAGAAGAAGAACATTCTGTGGAAAATATTATAAGTCTGTAAACATGGTTTAATCGTTGTACAAAATGAATAACGTATGTTAGAAACAGTCATTAAATTTTGTAAAAATCATGAAAGGTTGCCTCCACATAATCCACTTACAGAAGAGCAATAATAAATTTTTTTCTTAATACCGAAATTTCCACATAATTTATGTTTGAAATATAGATTGTATAAAGTTTTGATTTTTTTATAGCCAAATGAATTTCTTCAATAAGAAAGGACGTTAATCAGGGCAGATCAATGTGTTCTATATTTGGTAGATTTAGATTAAATATTTATTGTCAATTTTACTCACATTTCTATTAGTGTGTCTAATCTTTCTATTATTCTTTATCAGTCTTTAACTTGTCTCGATTGATTGATTTATATCCCCTAATTTATTTCCGCTAATTTCCGCTAAGAATAAGTTAATTATAAATTAGAGTTGACCATTTACGCATAACTTTCATTTAGAAAAAAAAAAGACTTTTTTTTAAAATTAAAATTCGATGGCTTATAAAATAATAATTTTATTAATTGATAGAAATAAAAATTGTAATTTAAAAAAAAATATATTTTTGTGATGGAGTGGAATATAATAAATAGTTGACTTTTTATATTATAAGTTTTCCTTTTCCAGCGAGATTATTGCTAACATATATAAGGTCCCATAACTATTATATAACATATATTTTCATTTTGGGATTGAATATATTATAGATGGAAAATATAACACATCGAATAATTCAAAATGATAACAAAATAGCTAGAAGAGTGACTCTAAAAGAATCACTGTAAAAAAAGATAACAATATGGTACATTATTTTATGAGAAGAATAATTAAGTACATTATTAATTGTTGGATAGAAAAACGCCTCACTAATTTCTAATTGTTCCAATCATATTTTTTTACAACATGGATTGGGTATTCTTCATCGGTGAAAAAAATACCATCACTTTGTACAATCCACCACGAATCCCCTGTTTTAGCAACTGTTTCCTTATAAGCAACAAAAGATACACTTTTCGATTCCCAACTGAGACGACAAGTATATAACGTAGTCGGAACAAGATTGATACAGAAACTCCATACAAATTCTCGATTTTTCGTAACAATGTGATCTCCAAGATCGTCGTTCTTAGACTTACAATGAACTAGCAATGGTACTGGAGAACTTAGAGGGAGATTATTAAGGACATGAACATGGTGTGTGGCTGTAAGAAAACATGAATCCACCAACTCTAATTGGAGCATGTTCATCTCCACGAGGAGAAATAACAACACAATTTTCTTCATTTTTTAGTGTTAGTTTTTTCTTTGGGGTTGTTTGTAAATATTTTTGATTGCTTATAGGCAAATGAATGAGAAATTCTCCAATAAGAAATTAAGGACATTGATTGGGTTACATTATGTCTCTATTGAATGAATTTTAATTAATTATATGTGTATCTACTCAATGAAATTTTAAAATTCATTGTGTAATTTCTGTAAGTGTATGTTGTATTATGTATAATATAGGAAACACAAGCATAAAATGCTATTGAAAGTCAAAGAAAAGAACAATGTTATTTTATCTCCAAAAATATTTCATAAATTTTCTTTATTTTGGATTTTTAAAGTATAATCTTTAATATAAAATTATACTAACAACTTTGTTTCTTTATCTTTTGCACTTTCCTCATCTATTCGCATCACGAAATTACTAAATTATTCCAAAATCATGTAAATTATCAATCGTTCTTAATAAATATGAAATTATTACTAGTATACAACATCTTGACCTCTTTGTTACCATTTATTCTCTTGAAGAAATAATCATTTCCATTGTCACAATACAAATCAGGCCTAATTCTGGAGAATCAATTTAGCTCTACAAGAATTAAAAACAATTAAATCACAAAAATAAAATATACATCAAGATCAATATCAGTGTATCACAACCCCGCCTCTGGAGCTGGTGCTGGTGCTGAAGCATCAAAGAGTCCTGTTTCGAAAACCAAACCTCGATTTTAAAAAGTCTTAAAACGAAAACAAAATAGGATTAATATCAATTTTAATATTGTATGTAAGATACTTTACTTTTTTTTTTTTTTACAACCAATTATCTATTTTCCAATTTTGGTCATACATGTTTCAATTTTTTTTTCAGTCTCTTTTTTTATCAAAATTGTCAAAATTGCTGTCATGACTGTCGGAATTTGGATGTCATGTCAGATTTTGCATCTCTGATAACATATATGTGTATAGAACGGATTCTTACCACATAAGACGAGGTTCTGAGGAGGCGGGCGCTCTTTGGCCGGGTTAGGATCGTCGTCGTGAACCCTAATGTAGAGCTCTTGGCCCATATACCAATGCACCAAGTTTTGTGATCTCAAATTCCACATTCCAGGGTTATCAAGAAACACATACACAGCACTCCATCCTCCGGGGTACACTTGCACGGTGGAACGAACCACCGGATCGTATAAATTGTATGTACCACGCGATTCAGGTGTCCAATCCCCGGCACCAAACCTATTCATAGTGTCCAAAATCGAAAGTTAAAACCATTACCAACGAGCAAAAACAAACCCAATTTAGCCTTACCCTACAACATAAAATCCGAAGCCATCTAAATGCCAAGAATCAATCTCATCACTGAGATCATTCTGGAACACGATTTCTAGCCATCCCTTGTGCACTCCTGTCACAACGGATACTCCATACGATGCAGCATTGTTGCTCGTGTGAGTGGGGAATTCATCGAGCTGGTAAACTCCGGAGCCATTTCTGAAGTGATCAGCAAGCTTTAATGGAGTAGATGGAGTTAAATATGACACATTGTTCACCAGATAGCTCTGTACACCGTTGATTAAACCTCTTGATCCATGGAGAATGAACGTCTGAGATAACGTTATATTTGAGACATTGAAAGCGCCTTGTGGATTAGGCCGTGCAGCACCAGCAGTCAAGTTCCATCTACACGACAAATATAAAATGAGATCATTCAAGAATTCTTTGCTTCATAAATCAGAAAAAGATTAATATGCGGTTTACTTACCTGATGGATTTAGCTTGATTGATTGAAAAATCTATGTCGAAAGGATCAGGTCCATCTGGGACAGGGCCCTGAGCAGAGGAAACAGAGTTTTCATAGTGTAGAATCCCTTTAGCAACAAGGGAGTCATTAGTCTCATTAATCTGGTACAATTTTGGGGTGGCAACCATGTAATAATCGGCTTCGTCTTGATTGGCAGTGACAAGAAGTGAATACGATTGTCCAACATGCACGTCTAGAGAATCGAGCACAATCTGGTTGGTGTAGGAGCCTTCCGTCTCCACAAGCACCATCTCGTGGTTCTGAATCCTAAAGTTGAAGCTAAACTGCGTTCCCACGTTTGAAACTCTGAACCGATAAGTCTTTCCTATATACATAAGATCAAATGATCAAGAACTAAAGAAAAGTTATCTTTATAGCTTCAAGAAAGTGAGATCACTCCTACCTTTGGTGACATTGAAAGACTCGTACGATATTGAATCAGGGCTCCCATAAGGCCCTTTTCCATTCATCAAAATAACACCAGGGTAAACATGTGAACCATCTTCTTGTATCAAGATCCTAGTATTCTGTTCATAGACAATCCAAGAAACTCAAAAACAAAACCATCACATAAGAACAAACACAATACATACATACATATACTATGTTACCTTGTAATAGTCCTCCATCCAATCACCAATAAGAAGATCATATTCAGCTTCTGGTTTAGCAAAAGGGACGAGGATAACATTGCGATTATTAACCCGAATAGGCCCATAACCTCCAGCGGATTTCTGGTAATTAATCGAGGGGAAGTAAGTGTAGCTGCCAATCTGATCCTTTGTTTGAAAAACGTAAGTCCAGTTCGTTCCAGGTTCAATCGGGCAGTTAGTTCCTGAAACTCCATCCTGCCACGAATTCAGCCTCTGTTGTATGCCATTCCTTAAAAACCAGATCAAACAACACAACCATCAAACCTCATTTTCTTCACCATTCAAAAAAAAAAAAACGCAGCAATCTTACCATGTAAAGAGCAAAGGTTCATCCATATTATTAAACACATTAATAATAACAACATCATTAGTCGTGGCATTGATCAGTGGCCCGGGGAACATCCCATTGATCTTAATAACCTGCAATTACATTACACACACAGACATTTTATCAAACAAGTGATATGCATCAGATGTATGTACACATAAACATACACATATACTTACAGTGAGATTACCCGACATGGGATAGACAGAGGTTACATCAGCTGTGACATTCCATTCAAGATAGATGTCCAAGCAATCTACTCCACCAAGAAGAGCAACAAGAAACACAGAGATGATTAGCATAGCAACTCTTGGGCTCGTTGAGGGGCGAAAACAAGCCATGATCGTGCTTCGAATTGAAGAGAAAAATACAACAGTTTAAGGCTAATATAGTGGCTAATTACAATGTGCCGGCGGCATATGAATTTGAATAAACAATGTTTGTTTTTATTACCAATTCAACACAAGAAACTCACATTGCTTTGAAGAAATCTATGCTGATATCTGTCATCTGCATACGTTGATTGGTTCAACAGTAACGCCAAGAAAACTCAGACAAATTAAGGGCTAAAAGCATTAAATTTATCCAACTGGCATGCCTAGTAATTTACCTCTTTCGTGTGTAACTGCAGATCAACATGCTGCGATGAATCTCTACCCTGTTTTGGGAGTTACTGCATGGGAGCAAGAATGCAAGATTTATACATGCATTAAGAGGTAAACCCTGTGTAATTGACCTAAATTTGATTTTTTATGTTTTTTTTGGATAAAATTAATCTATTTATCTAGGCTATGAATACCTTAATGATTCATTTTAGAGGGAAATTTTTGATGTCTTATGTTGGTTTATCGATTTTTTTTGTCTTCAAATTTCAGAAAAAATATTTTGCATTTATTACATTTCCAATACTAATATTTCGATCCTCAAATTTTGGAAAAACACTTTCAAGCTCACTATATTTTTTAAAAAATGTTTTTTTTTTCCACAACATATGATTTTTGTCCACTAATTTTAATTAAACTCCAATTGTTAAATCAATATCTATTAACCTGAATCAAATGAGATTATTAATGTGATGGAATATAATTTTCACCTTTGGTAATTTTGGTTAAAATCAACATCAGTCGGTAACTTTTATTGGTTGTGGCAAAATGTGAAAAAACAACAAAAAACAAAAAATTTGCAAACATACAAACTAGAAAAATGTTAGTCCAACCGCCATAATTATTCTAATGTAATTATCTTCTTAAGATTGTTAATAAATAAAAAGCCAATATATTTATTTATTTAGTGAAATGGAAATTCCAGGCGATCAACCCGTTGACCTCCATGTAATTCTTATATGCATGTATTGATATACAGTATGATCAATTTATGAAACTATGTACAAAACTGTGAGTTTACTTGAAAAGCTTAAAAAGATTAAAAGAATGTAGTGAAACAAACTAAATTTAATTTACATATGACAAAAAAACAAAATGCAGGCAACAATTCATCATTCCCTCAATCAGAAGCATTGCCACCAATATTCAACACCAAAGCAACCTGCAAAAAACCAGGGCCAGATCGTTTATTTGCTCGTTCATCGACTAAGAACAGCAATTGTCACTACGAAGCGCCTCGGAAAACTGTTTTTGCTTTAGCATTAGATTCTTTACGGGCATAGATCCTTTCTCCAGCAGACTAGGTACCTCAAGTATCTGTAATTCAGTCGTAGAATTTAGCCAAATAATTTGCCTATGAAATGTTTATAATGGTCTTAAAGAAGGATAAATCTGTTAGGTTTTGACAATCGATTGTCTTAGTCGACGTTAATTATCACTGCATTCACCATTTTTCATAAGCAAATGAAATAGGAAACATCGATAGATATGTAAGAAGCGTATATACCTTAACGGTAAGCTCTTTAAAGCATTGTTTCACGTTCGCTTGAGTTTTAGCACTACATTCGAAAAACAAACATTGGTGCTCTTTTGCAAGAGCCATCCCCTCCTCCATTGTAACGGCCCTCTCACTATCCTGAAAAAACAGTATCTATATTATCACTAATGCATGACATTTATAAATCGATGCATGAGTATATTGAGATGAATAATGGATAAACTATAGTGAGTTATGGAACGTACCCTATCGACTTTGTTACCAACTAATATCTTTACACAATCGGGATCCGTGCAGTAACGCTCTAGTTCCTTTGTCCACGTCTTGCATAGATTTGTAAAGGTCTCTCGTCTCGTTACATCATAGACTACAAAGAGGTCATATCAAACTTCAAAGTCATTGGTTTAGAATGTACCAAAAAACGTAAATAGATATATGAGTTGTGAATCCATTACCAAGAATGATCCCATGTGCTCCTCTATAATATGAACTCGTTAATGGTCCGAACCTTTCCTGCCCAGCTGCATCATAATATAACCTTTATAAATTACTATGCAACAAGTCAGAAAACATAAAAAAGCATATGAAAACCAGAGTATTAAAACAAATACAAATGTTGAGTTCGTTCTATTCACGTTTTTAGTACACCCAACAAACGCAGTCAGTATACAAAACAGGGGAATCCCATACGACCAAATATATCTGACAAGTCGCACTATATTGCACTTTATTTCCCCTTGATGTGGAAACATAACAATATGGTCTTATTGTCTTTGTAGTATTAAAATATTGACTTTATCGTATTAGTTGTATCCATAGATTCGAAAAATTCAGAAAGAAAGATCAAACGAATAAAGGAAGCCTTTTAGTAATATGTCCTTCTAATGATAAATAAGGATGGACATATTTACTCATAGAAAGTAATTCATACAGAATAAATCTGCTTATCTTCGTTCTAACAAACATAATTCCAATCACTAGAAACACTTTCGACCAATGCATACTTTCTTTAGAGAAGTTCTTCAAGATCACGATTTTGAAGCCTATCTAAGTCGCTTAATGTCATAATATATCGAAAAATCCTTCCAAATAATACTACTACTCTGCACCTTAAGAACAAGAAAATTAATCTCTAAAACAGCCATACAAACTGCAATATGTATCAATAAGATTCTTGTTAATTATGTTATATTTGAATTACCTGTATCCCAAATTGTAAGTTTCAATCTCTTTCCAGCAGTAGTTAGCAGCTTTATCT
This sequence comes from Scutellaria minor, assembly GCA_954870855.1. Classification (NCBI taxonomy): domain Eukaryota; kingdom Viridiplantae; phylum Streptophyta; class Magnoliopsida; order Lamiales; family Lamiaceae; genus Scutellaria; species Scutellaria minor. The sequence goes on from OX940728.1 coordinate 1,687,633, forward strand.
TGAAATCCACTCCTGAAAATGATCACATAATACTCAAGCTTCAATCTTTATAATTATATCAAATCAAGAACTCTAATCAAACAACTTATTAATAAACCCCATCAAGATTTTCATATACCCCTCAAAGATTACACTAAAACAGACCAAGCCCACAAAAGGAAAAGCATAGAGAGAGAGAGAGATACCAATAGTAGGAGAGAGATTATGAGGAAAGTGTTGGCAATTGGAGATGAAAGAAAGCAAAAGACTGCTCTTTCCAACACCAGAATCACCAATCAACAACACCTTGAAAGAGTAATCATAGTTAATCCCACCACAGCTGATCTTTCTTGAACCCATCTTTCCTTTATTCTCTTACAACCCACATCCCACCGTTCAAAACAAGAAACCACTACTCTCTCTCTTCTCTCTCTTTCTCTCACATAAATCTGAGACAAGGGTTGGTGTGGGTGATGACGAGGTTTTTAGAAGCATGGGTACTAAGTAACAAATGTCTTCTTGTCTTTGAGACGGTTGTACATTTGATTGTACACGCGCCGGCACTATGAGAGATCCATGTGGGACCCCACATCACCTTCTTTTCCCGGGTTTTTTTATTTTTTTGGATTTTTCTGTTAATATTTTTGAATCTTGAAAGATTGCTTCCGTTTTCAATGAAGTTTGAATTCTTGATCAATTTTTGTGGGGTACTGATATCAAATCAAACATGATTTTACCAATTTCTCGACTTAGAAGATTTTGTACGTTTGCTCATAAGGGCTTGTTTGTTTACCAACAAAGGCTGAAAGAGTGAATTAATTGAATTCCTACTCTTATGAAAGTGTTTTTATCAATTTAATTCATAATTTATTTTTTGTCAATTTAATTCATAATTTATTATTTACAAAATAAAAATTAATTAATAAAAACAAATCTAAGCTATAATTAATAGTTTTATCCCATAAAATTACATTTATGAATGTTTTTTAGAAGTGTCTGTATCTCAAATATGTAGTAGGATAGAGAGCAATTGTCAATTAGCATGTTTGATTTTATCTTATATATATATATATATATATATATATATATATATATATATATATATATAGTTGCATGGATTTAGATCCATGCAATTCGAATCGACTCAATCAGGCATACGTTTCCACGTGTTGGTACGCATCCCCACGGGCCCTAAAAGGGCACTCACATCCTTAATATACTTTCTACATTTTCTGAAAAAAAATTGTATCTCTTTTAGTTATAACGTTCATACATTTATGTTATGACATTCGTACGTTTACATAATATTACCCTAACATGTAATACCTTTTAAACTTTAATTTATAATTTATTTTTTGTCAATTTAATTAATAATTTATTATTTACAAAATAAAAATTAATTAATAAAAACAAATCTAAGCTATAATTAATAGTTTTATCCCATAAAATTATATTTATGAATGATTTTTAGAAGTGTCTGTATCTCAAATATGTAGTAGGATAGAGAGCAATTGTCAATTAGCATGTTTGATTTTGACAATAAACTTTTAATAATGAAGACCCACATATATTTTAAACTTGATAGGCTGAAAAAAGATATTTTTTCAAATACTTTAATTATACAAATTTGTTATCTTATATATATATATATATATATGTATATATAGTTGCATGGATTTAGATCCATCCAATCCGAATCGACTCAATCAGGCATACGTTTCCACGTGTTGGTACGCATCCCCACGGGCCCTAAAAAGGGCACTCACATCCTTAATATACTTTCTACATTTTTTGAAAAAAATTGTATCTCTTTTAGTTATAACATTCATACATTTATGTTATGACATTCGTACGTTTACATAATATTACACTAACATGTAATACCTTTTAAACTTTTTAGTTATGTAAATTATACCTTTTAATTATCTAGCCATGTCTTTTAGTTATATTAGTTGTAAATTTATATATTACATAAAGGTACGACTATATTGATATAAAGGTATAAGTAATATTACATAAAGTATGAGTAATATTGCATAAAGGTATATATGTACAAATTGTACTGAAATTCTTTTTTTCTTTTAAGTTAAAGTATTACATGAAGGTTAAGAAATTTTTTAAGGTCATACTAATATAACATAAATGTCAACACATGAATTAAAAAAAAAGGCAAAAAAAAAAAAAAAAAAGATTCGAATCGACCCGATTGCACTGTCTACTAATTATATAGGAGAGCAACTCATATATACATATATATATATATATATCTTGAAACAAAACAAAGAGATATTCTGTTATAATTTTATTAAATAATTATTTAAAGGGTGAAAGTGGAGAAATTGGTATATGGAGTGTTACAAGTCAAAAATTTTTAAAAATATGTATCCATTTTCCTCAAATATATATAGGGAAAAACACAAGAAAACTCATTTATGAGTGCTAAAATGAATTCATAGTAGAGATTCCAAAACCCTCCACTGATTTAGACAACAAATTACTTTATAGGTTTAGTTCTTAGGTTAGGATGTGTACAAGTATAATTGTGTTTATGGTTGCTCCAATGAAAATAAAATGATTTATATTGAACTCAAAACTTCCTTGGCTCAATTAGACTACGAAACAATTAAGCAAGACCAATGACTGCAAGCCCAATAAAAGCCTATTTTGAGACCAAAACACTCGCATGCTATTTTTACGTATTAATGCCACCATGAACCCGAATAACTCAACCCGACCCAAGATCATATACAATTTTATCAGCAACGCTCATGACATGTTGATTATCTACAAATTGGGTGTGTTCTAAAACACTATAAATATCTTTAATTATAACAAAAAAAAAAAAAAAAAATCTTTTACTTAACTTTCCACCTACTACTTGTTTTAAGCTTTTATTCGTCATATCAAACATTCGAACTAGTAGTAATCATTGGTAATTTAAATTCTTTTATTGTCTCTAAACTAGCATTCATGTATTATGTGGTCACAAACAATGAATAAGAAAAAAAGAAGTATTATGTGCATGTATCTTTGATTCGTTCCAATGACTCATGCAAAACCATGAGTACTAAACTACTAGTTAATTAAGACCAACAAAATTGTTAAAATTGGACCATAACTATTATTGATTTTTGAATAATAAATTCTATCATTGTATTTGAATAAGTTTGCAATTATCACGACATATCTTGCTATTCAAATATTATACTCCCTCCGTCTCGGAAAACTCTTCACACTAATTTGGGCACAATTTTTAAGAAAAAATGAATATTTTCTTTATGTTTGAGGGTATAAGGGTCAATTATGTGAGAAAAAGACAAAAAGTAATAAAGTGTTGAGAGAGAAAAAATAATGGCATTGTGTGTAAATAAGTGTGTATTGGGAGGGTAATAATTGTAATAAAATTTGTCATTTTTTGGTGTGCAAAGTATTTGGGGACAGATTAAAAAGAAAAGTGTGCAGAGTTTTGAGGGACGGAAGGGAGTATTAGATTATCAATTATTGATAATTTATTTTTATAAAAAGTATAGTATTGGAAAGTTATCATTTAATTACTAAATTTTGTTGCGAGGAAAGTTATAGGCGATTTTATGAAGGTGAAATAATAGGTTTTTTAAAGTATTTAAGCTTAATATATTTTCCTTCTGAATTTTTCGTATATAATAACTAGTCAATTATGCGTTCTCAAAAATATTAATATAGATATTTAGGTTTCACATAATAAATAAAAATAATTAATGGCTCTCTCCAACAATATAATGTCCTAGATCAAATTCTGCAGACATTGTGAAACTAATATCCATAAATAGATGTGACACATACTATATATATAATATATAATATTTCAATTAATTCCCAGTAATTAAAGATTTAATAATAGTTTAGTTATTGTGATAGAAATGAAAGGGTGGCCGACCTTGAATTACCTCCTTCAGAAGGAAAGCCAATTGATAGATTTGAAAAAGATAAGACGAAAATAATAATAAATTATACTATAATATAGATTACAAATTTTGAATATTTTTGACTAGTCCATAAAAATTTTAGGAATATTTTATATTGATTTATATATTCCAACAGAATTTGTTTTTGATTGATGGATTAAGTTTCAAATTTATTGATTAAATAACAACTTGAAGAGGGATACTAACTATACTTTTCCAAATACTATTAAAAGAGAGTAGACAGTAGATATGGAAAAATAATAGAATAAAAAAAAAAAAAACAAATTACAAAGAGAAAGAAGGATAATCATTTAGACCAGTTTATTACACAGAAATTCTATATTTGCAGTTAGTGAGGTTAGGTGGGGATATTTAAAAGAGTGAGATTGTGAGAGAAGGTAGATTGGAGATTAAGTGGGAGCATACATCCGATTCCGATCCTATCTTGCTGCTTATACTCAACTCTTCCAGATTTTTCATTGCTTTGAGCTCTTGAGGGAGGCTTTTGAGATTCCAGCATCCAACGAAGCTCAATCGTTTGAGCTTTGGCATTGCCCCTTTTCCCATTTCTATATCTTCTATTCCCAAAATCATGTCGAGCACTTGTAGCATAGGGAAGCCGCCTTCAGAGATAACCATTTGCTGACCATTGTATGCTCTATGTAAACTAAGGTAGAATAACTTTGGTAACTTCTCTAGTATTGGCATTGGGTCTTCTTCATCCACTTGAACAGAGAAACACCCACTCTTGAAGGCCAAGGTCAAGTGAGAAAGGTTTGGTGGGAAATTAGTGGGCAACATATCAAAATTACGCAATTCAAGTCGAGTGATACGGTGCAGTGTAGCAAGCCCCTCCATGTTTAGGGAACCACAGTGTCTTATGTCTAGACAGAAAAGATTTTCCATCTTAGCTAATGAAGTGAAGAGGTTGCTTCCATTGGATAGGTTTCTCACATCTATACCCAATTTGCAAAGACTAGTCATTTCTGATACCTGCTCGATTTCTGAATCTTTCAACATAATGCAGCTGAATGTCTGCATATTCTTCAAAGTGTTTAGTTTCAGAGGGGTGTTAGACCAGGCTAAAAATATTCTCAATCCCAAGTATCTTAACTCAATCAACCCACAAATTGTTTTTGGTAATTTTGACAAACGACAACCTTCCAAATCAAGTATCCTAAGGAGTTCAAAACTCTTCCAGTAAGATGATGGACTAGCATCAACATCTCCATCGATGAAAACAGAACGAACATGTTTATTCTGATCAAGATGCAGACACCATTTCTTGGTAATGTAGATAGCACAATGACGAGGTTTATACAAGGATTGAGAACTACCTTCACCACCATCCCTTAATGTTTCAAACCTCATTTCCTCCTTTGCTTTACTCATGGATAGATCACGAATGAGATCATGCATTCCACAACTTTTTACCCTATCATATTTCGTCATCTTCTTCACTTGAATCATGTTTTGATTAATCAACTCATCCAAATATCTCATTGATATCTCCTCCATCGTTTCTTCTCCTTCCTGCTGGATGAGGCCAAGTGCAATCCATATATTTACCAACTTTTTTGCTCGGATATCTGCGTCCTCCTTGAAGAAGGCTAAACACAAGAAGCATGGTTTGAGTTGTGAAGGCAAATTCTGGTAACTCAATTCTAAAATAGCTGATACGTTATTTCTTCCACTTATTCCCAAATGAGAGTTTATTCCTTTCAACACTTTCTCAAATTCAGATTTTGACTGTCTATGCAGTTTGGCCAATATACCACCAACCACACAGATTGCTAATGGCAAACCTTTACACTTGTCCAAGATTTGCCTCAATATATTCTCCACTTCTTCTGGACATTCCCCATCATCATTCTGATCAATAGCTGCCCCCTTCAACAATAGCTTCCAACTTTCTTTTGGGTTTAACTCTTTCATGGAATGAACATATCGATTATGTTGTGTGATGACCCGATCACGACTAGTAAGCAACAGTTTACTGCCATTATCTGTTCGAATAACAACTTAATTATTCAGTTAAGAAGATAATCACTATATACAACGTTTGTGGCTAAACAAATAACTAGATATGTTCGAGTTCGACTCCATTTGACACTTGAATAATATTTTTAAGATACGGAATGCTCAAGCTCAACTCAATTATCTTTCACTCGAATTCTAAAATTTCCAAGTCGATCCCAAGCAATGATGGAGTTAGAAATTTTGTTCAAGGGATATCAGCATTAGAATAAAAATTAGATAATATACGTAAGTATCATGCATTCATCTACATTTTCATTTTATAGTGATCACATGTTAAACATTTGATTTTTATTATTCTTTATTCACAAATTTCAAAATATAGATAATGGTTAGATTTTAATATTTTCTATACTTCTCGGAACTTACCTATGCATTTTTAACACATTTGTATTAAATGTTTGATAAATAAAATGATAAATTTCAAATATTGGATGCATAAAAATAAAAAGACTGGTGACCACTTATATAATTTACCAATTTTAGTTTTTTAGAAACCTCGCACCGACATTCTAAAGGTTGAGTATCAATTTCTTGCAAAATGTAATTGTAGGGGACTCACATATAATTAAAAATAATAATATATATTGACTAAAAAAATAAATGAATTATAAATCAGACAATTGTAACTCAATTACACCTTAACATTAAAAATAAATAACTTATTGCATCATAACATTTTCCTTCCATGTATTTTTTTTTGTAAGTAATTTCAATTATTAAATTATTACAACAATTATTTAAAATTTGAGGGGATCGATTGCTCCTTATCCCATGTATCTCTGTCTATTGCTAGTACATCAAAATTATATTATCTCATTTACACTTTTATGAACGAGATATGAATCTCATCCGCATCTCATTCCCGTTTGAAGGTAAGTAGGGGGAGAATCCCCCATCCCCCGGGATTCCTACCTAATTTTCTAAGGGTCACAATAAGAATGGTTCATTTCGAAGATTTTTTCATCTCTATTTATAAGTTTCTTTTAAGTGTTTGACAAAAGTATTGATGTTTTACCCGCAAGGTTAGGTTATTACCCACGGATAAGCAGGTTAACAAGTAGGGTATGGACGGCTAGAATTTATCTGATACCGTAAAATGCTTCAAATTTAAAGTTCTTAGAGAAAAGTGAAACATTTCAAAGTTTTTACCAAAAAGTGTAAAATCACTTATAGTTCAGATAGAAAAATGTCATTTACCAAAAAGTGTAAAATTACGTATAATACACGTTATTGCACATGAGATATTATAACTATATGATTTATAATTAAGTACTATTTTTTAAGATATAAAAAATTCATTAACTACAACAGTTCTATATAAGTTCAATCAAGAATTAGTTAAAAATTATCAATAGATGTTTGTGAAAATTCAAAATAAAGCTTAAAATATGAATATTGTATATATAATTAAAAAATCTAACTAATTCCCAAAATTTTAAGAATCTTATGATTATTAAGTAATATAGAATTTCAATTTATTTGAAAAATCGTATTTTAAATGTGAATTTTCATATATTTTTAAAATTTTTATGTTTATTAAAATCGATTCTTAGATTATTTTTTTTTAATGTTTGAATTTATTAAAATCAAAATTTCTAAATTTAATTAGGAAACTCTAGAATTATGTTTATAATTTTTAATTAATGTGGTAATTTCAAATGCTATTGATGATTTTATAATATTTATTGTTCATATTTTTTAAGATAAAAAGTATAAGGGAAATATTTAAAATAAAAGGAATAAAGGTAAAATGATATATGGATTATTTGATATAGGGAAAATATTTAAAATGAAAGGAATAAGGGTATAACTGAAAATTGAGTACAAAAGTTAACATTGTTAACACTTCTTTGATGGAAAGGTAGAGTGTGCAGTATTTATCAAATCTCATGCGTAAACCACGGTGATGTTTTGTTAACAGAGAGCAAAGTGATGCCGAATTTACAAAATTAACATTGTTTCTACTATCTCTTGGTTCTACTTCTTCGGTTGTGTCTTATGGTGAATGCGGTCATTCACCATGTTGCAAACGGCCACCTCATTATTATAAATGTAAGTTTTGTATTCATTAACACATGTATTTGGTCATTTTATAATTACTTGAATAATTTTTGTATTCTAATTTGTTATTTTCTGTTATTTCAATAATATAATATTTTAATTACAATTTTCAAAATTATCAAAAATACATTCTAATCTTAATATTTATATATTAAGAATTGACTTAGTAAATGCTTATTTTATCAATTATTTTTATTGATTAAATTTTATAATATAATAATTGAAATAATTAGATTTTATTAGATAAATATATATATTTTTAAAAATTTCTAGACATTAACTTAAGTTACAATTTTGAAATTTCTTGACTAATTTTTTTAAAATTTGGATTTATTATTTACATTTATATATTTAATTAAAAATTTATTTAGGTCAACGAATCACTTCGATTGGAAATTTCTAATTATCACATACTTATTCTAAAGAAATATTGAAAATAGATAATTAATTTAAATTGTAGGAAGTAATTAATAATATATATATATATATATAACAATTGCCCCCTAAAAATAGAAATGTCAAAAGTTTTCCCACTCTTTTTCACTTCCTAATAATAGAATTATTATTACTATTATTATTATTATTATTATTGTTGTTGTTGTTATAGTTGAATTTATAGTAAAATTCTAAAAATATTGACTTTATATATATATATATGAATCATATTATAAGAGATGATTTAACTTTCCAATTATATATTTATATATATGGTAAAAAAATCATAATATATGAATTAAATAAAAAAAGCTCAATTTTTTTACTATTCATAGATATGATAGTTATGTTACATATAAAATTCACGTTTGGAATATAAGAAAACATGGAGTTAATTACTGATTAGATAATTGTCTCAAAAAAATATCTTTTAGATAATTAATTAGTATTTGGTATAGATTCTTACTTTTTTTTTTAACTTGCTAAGCGAAAATATAATAATCAAAATATATGGATTATTAAATTTTTATCAGGAAGCAACTATAAATGTTTGGAAACCCTAATATTTTCTCTATATACAAAATTTTCACATGTATACTGATATGATTTGAATTATTAATTTATTCAATATATTTTTTCATGTTTTATTTTGGAAAATCTATATGAGTAGTCTAATTTGGAATAAGGATTAATTCAATTTTCATAACAATATATATATATATATATAGATCATCCTTCAACCCGAATCATCAGATAGTTTTCTTTTTTTAAATTTCATTATATATGTTGGTGTGTTGGAACAATTTGATTCGTCAATTGCAGAAATTGAAAAAAAAAATATTTATCCAGATATATTGCAACTACCCAAAACTTTGTTTAAAGTTATAATTAAGTAGATGTTGTGATTTTTTTTCTAATAACTAATCCTATAAAATATGATATTATTTCCCTAAAAATCAATTTAAAATTTTATCTTAAACACCTACCATATTGAATTTTTTTATTTTTCTTTTACACCATTTTCTTTAACATACACAAAATTCACAAAAAATAATTTATAATTTTTTGTTTAAAAAGTTTTTTTAAAAGATAAATTTTGATTTTAAGGCATCTAAAAAAAGTTATAAAGATTTTTAAAGGTATGTTAAATTTAGAAATTTTATTTTGGAGTAACATAAAATAATATTGCTATTTTTACATTTACTATGAATAAGTTATTGAACATACATTTGCATAAGTTTTTTTCCAAGACAATTGTGACAAAAACAATTAGTAAACTAATCAGACCATAGTATGATAGAAATAAGAATAAACAAAATCATAAATTATATGGGTAATGGATTAAATTAAAATAACTTTGAAGAATTATATTGTTTTTCATGATCAACATTTTTATATAAAAAAATTAGTAACACTTGAAATTTATTTGCTGCATCACACGTGTACGAAATGAGATTAAAATATTATATAGACTTGATTTAATATACAATAATATCACCTTTACCCTCATTATAAGTTATTGATCTTATTTTTGCATAAGTTTTTTCAAAATCAGTTGTGACAAAAACTATAGTAAAGTAGTCAGATAATGTATGATGAAAATAAAAAATATTTAAAATTCATAGATTGTATTTATCATATAAATAAAATTTCCTTTTATTAAACTTAATTTTATGATTGTTGTACTTTTATCATTTTGAACAAATTTCAAAGAATCCTTTAATAAATATAAGATTATTTAAAATAAGTTAATAAATATAATTATGAAATGAGGTAGATGGTGTTGGAAAAGTCGTGGTTATAAATAGGGAAGAAGGTGAAGATGTTACCTTGATCAGGAAAGGCGTTGGTGTCCGCAGGGTGTAGCTCAGTTGGTTCCGGAGGGGCAGATTTGCTCCAAGGTGCAAGGTTCAAACCCCACGGCCTGCAGTGTGGGAGCAACATTCTTGGGCCCAATGTGGGCTTTAAGGGTGGGCTCTTTGTAGGCTTGTGGGGAGCGCATCCCCCTTAACGGGCCGCTGAGTACCTGATTTACAATCTCTCACAATTCTGTCGGACCCAATGTGGGCTTTAAGGGTGGGCTCCTTGTAGGCTTGTGGGGAGCGCATCCCCCTTAACGGGCCGCTGAGTACCTGATTTACAACCTCTCACAATTCTGTCGGACCGGGATGTGGGGGGCCTTGGGGTTGGGGATTCAACCTTTTGCTCCAAGGAAAGGCGTTGGCGATGACTTCCCAATGTGCATCTTCCCACACATCGTCCACTACTATGAAATATCGCCTGTCCTTCAAGTGTTGGTGAATCATTTCTTGAATGCCCCCCACTTCCATTTTCTCCATCTCCTCCAATATTCTTAGCTTGTCTTCTGTGCGGTCCAGCAGCTGCAGCATCAGCTCCTTCATCATCTCTTTTGGCCTCAATTCATTTGAAACCACTACCCAACACCGTCGCTCAAATCGATCAACGACGCCTCTGTGGTTGTACACAACCCTGGCTAGAGTTGACTTTCCGATCCCACCCATTCCAGTGATGGTGGCACTGGAAAGCCCTAATTCCTTCGTGTCCAAGATGACTTTTCCGAGAAGCAATTCCACGTCGCTCTCCATGCCCACCAGGTGTTTGTCGGTTTGCCAATGAGCCAATCGCCGCAATGTCTCAACTTCATCTCTTGATTTCGTCATCAACGTTGCCTCTCCTAGATTTTCAATTCCGTACCTACGACGTCTGGTCTCAATGTCTTCGAGCCTTTTCCAGATGGGCTCGATCTCTATCCCGACTTGATTGACGTAGTAGACTTGGTTGGGGAAGCAAAAGGTGTTCATCAACAAGCTTCTCCTTCTTTGGGCATTCTCAACTTTGACAAGGAAGATTTCAATGACATCTTGGGAATCAAGAGCCACGTCTCTGATCTCCGATACCCAATTACGCACCCTCTCGTCACTGGCTTGCTTCTCGCCAGCGTCTTTGAGGAAACACTGCATCTGTTTCAGCTCCTCTTTCAGCCTCCCGACCTCGCCCTCGACGCCTCCTAGGAAACGCAACTTCTGGATCAACAGATCGCCCAGTGTTTGCACCACATATGATAGTGTTGCCTCCGCCATATCTCAAGTTTTGCCTGCTCTCTTTCGAAATAAGAATCTGACAATATTGTGTGTCTTGATTTCATACTAATCAAGCAATATATAGTGATATAGCTACCTTTCTTTGCTTTGAAGAGTCGGAAGTCTTTTTCTAGAGTTTACTTGCTCAACTTTATTTGTTTGAACGAATCAATGTCTCCTTTTTAGAGTTTTCTCAGTTAACTTTATCTGCTTGGAAGAATCAAAGTCTTTTTTTAGTCTCTGGACATGCGAAGAGACATGGAGAGCAACCACAAGACACCTACGATCATTTATTAATACTCTAACAACTATTAATATTTTAACCCGAGTCCAAATTTTAAAATAGACCCTTAATTTTTCTAAATACCATAATTATACAAATTCAATGAAAAATATAAAATTTTGAAGTATTGATATTTATATTATGTTAATAACTACGACTTGACTTTAAACTAACTAGTATATAGGTCTCGTGCGATGCACGGACATATAAAAATTACTACTTTGGTTTTTGATATGAAAATATTGAACACAAAATAGTATATTATTTGAGATTAATTTTAATATAATATGTTACCCGTGTGACGCATAACCATAAAATTTAAATATTTTGAGGTTAATCAATTTACGAAAAAATCAAGTTCTTAATAATAATTCAATTTCATTTGGTAATTTGTGTGATGCATGGTATATAAATTCAAGTGTTGTAATTTTTTGATATAGATACGTTAACTTTGTAAAACTAATCTTAATTATTTAGAAAATCTTTTAAATATAACAAACATTTTTTTGAATATTCTTTTTCAAAAAAGTTTCATCACATCGGCATATATAGTAGAATGTCAAATAACATTCATTCTCCAATTATGACATTACATTCTCTATCAACCCCCCTCCACCACCAATGAATTTTCATATATTTATCACCATTTCGACATAGTTTAACTTTCTAATATTTCCCACTTGAAAACTTGAGTATGATGTTCATAGTCATGATATTGTCATAAATCTTGACGATTTACTGGAGGAATAAACTTAGAACAAATTGTTGGAAAATATTAAATAAGTGTTTCACTATATATTAGAATATATTTGTTGATTTTGTTATTAAAATTCTAATTAGAGCTGTACAACTGCATAAATCAAAATATAAAGGGGTATCTTAAATTTTAATATTGACTTTTTTCAACCTGTACATTTTTTTATTAGATTCCATCAAGTATTATTATTTCTTTTAACATTCATAGTTAGTGTACTCAATTATTTTATATATTTCAAATATTAAGACATTTTCTAGAGAACATATTAATTGTTCAAATTTATTTGTTTAATTTATTTATGTTTGTATACACATCACAAATTAAATTTAATGTATATTAAAATAACAAAATAGGTAACTTGTTTGTTTTGTTATAGTTCCATTTATTTGTTACATTTGAAAATATTAAATGGACTGAAAGAATTACTTAAAACATTTTTAGATAAAAATTAAATGAATAAAAAAAGTTGCTCTTATTCCAGAAATTGGCTGCGAATGACATATCCAAATTTATTTAAAATATTTTAAAATAAAAAACATGTATCATTTAAATTGTTATCTAGTGTATCAATCAAACATGTTTCAACTAATTTTATATTAATCTTGAATTTTTTTATCTCTCATATTGAAATGTAGTTATGCAGATAAAGTTTACCAATCTATGTATGTATAAATTTATATCATAATTATTAGTTTAATGCTATTTTAATATTGTTAAACTTGTTTTTTAATTAATTTTTTATGTATAAAAGTTGAGTGTTTTTTATCGAATTTAATTGTAATTATTTTTCAATCAATATATATATATATATATATATTTATTTATATATATGTGTGTGTAGGTGTAAAAAAATTAGAAAATTGAGAATCACAAAATGACGTCTATATTTTTACTCAATTGGTGAGTAATAATTAATTAAATTAACTTATATATATATATATATATATATCAATCTATATACATAAAATTTAGGTGATAATTTAGTGGAGAAAAATAATGTTTAAATTTAGATATACCCACTAAATAAGGAAATGTATGATTGGTTAATATTTGATAAATAATGATAGGTGCAATTTCTATATGTAGAAGATCACACAAAATATATTTTCTATATTTAATAATTATCAATTATTAATTATTAATATATTACATATTTAGTAAGTGAAAATGAGCGGGAAAATTTTTACATTTCTATTTGTAGGGGGTAATTGTTATTATATATATATAGATTTCTCCATCCTTTTTCTTCTTTTCTGATATTCGGAATCATTCTTTGAAGGCATTGTACGACACTATAAATACAAATTAAAGTAAAAAAAAAAACTTAAATTAACAAATCATAAATTATTGTATCAATAAAATAGAAAGTACAACATTATTAAATGTCAAGTTAAAAACTAAATTGTTTTCTCAAATAACTATCAATAAACTAATGAAGAATTATATATATATATATATATATATATATATATATATAATGAAATTATCAATTTCTCAATTTTGTGAAGCAAATTTCAAAATTTATTCTTAAACTAACTGATTTATCTTAAATTTGGTGTATTAATTTTAATGAAAGAAGAGACGTGTGGAAGCTTATACTATTTGATTTTTTTTAAATTTGATGTATTAATTTCAATGGAAGAGTGCCCATCTTTATGTTAAAGGAAATAAAATTATTTTTATTGAGATTAGGGCTCATCTTTATGTTAAAAAAATAAAAGTGAAACTAATTGATTTTTCTTAATTTTGATGTATTAATTCCAATTGAAGAGGTCCCATCTTTATATTAAAAGAAATAAAATTGTTTTATTGAGAGTAGGGCAAAATTGTTTTTACTGAGTTAGGGCCCATCTTTATGTTTAAAAAATAAAATTGTTGTTTTCGATGAGACTCGAAAATTGTTTTTACTGAGTTAGGACCCATCTTTATGTTTAAAAAATAAAATTGTTGTTTTTGATGAGACTTGAAAATTGTTTACTTAGTTAGGGTCCATCTTTACATTTAAAAAATAAAATTTTGAAGTAAAATATATTGTAGCCCTACAATTATGGAGAACCATTTCCAAACTCAATCATTGATTTGTTGTCAAACCAACAAAGATAAAAAAAAACCTACTCCGAATGAGCAAATGCACGAGTATAACGGATCTGAATGAGCAAATGCACGAGTATAACGGAAAGCAGGGTCGATCCATAGGGAATAGGGCTTAATTCTCTTGAGCATAAACGAACAAGGGGCTTATGATTGTCTATTAAACTAACGAAATTATCACTAAACTAAACAAGCAAACAAATAGAAATTATCACTAAACTAAACAAACAAACAAATAGAGATAAGGGTAGACAAGCAACAAATGATGAAAATAAAGAGGAGAATGAGAAATTTTACGAAACTCTATCGACATTCGATTGCATCATTGATCATAGACTACAAACATCATCTCGCACATGCAAACATTTAACCTTAGACTAAACACGAATAGAGAAGTCCATGTTTTCCCAATTTAATTGATCAAACCCAGCATCCAATCAAATCTAGCCATTAACTAAGTTGGTCGCAATCCAAATTAATTAACAATCTTGTGAAAATAGTTAAACCTAAACTGAAACCTAGAACCTAATAATCGAGATAGCTGCAATTACTAAGTCTATGATTCCGTTAGTTCCATTAATTCATTAGGCAATTGTATAGTCCCAGCAAAAGCATAATTAACTTATTGCAACTAAGTACGAATCATTCATCAATCATACATCCCAGCAACATATAAAGGAGAACTCATGGATAGCTTTAGCAAAATATAATTCAAATCGAATTGTCAGATCAACCCAAACTATATATCACTATGTGGAATTAGATCATGAATTAACAAATACTTGAAATAAAGCAAGAATTCAAATTAAGCACAAAACCTCATGGTGATAGCAATTGCATTAAACGACCCTTGAATCAGAGAAAGAAATTAGCCACTCATCCTTTGATTAATCATCTACAATGTAATCTTCAACTTTCTTCTTGAAATTGAGAGAAAAACTTATAATTTTTGCATAGAGAATTAGAGAATGAGAGAATATCTTTTAGCCGTAATGAAAACTAAATAACTAAAATTTTAAGGACATAAAAGTTCATTACAAAAGATAATAGATAAATCTCTTATTTGCCCTTTCTTTCCTACCAAATCATTAAGCTCATTTGAAATGATCCTCCTTTAAGGTCATTGAGTCCATCTTCACAATTTAAGCACAATTTGATCTTTTTAAACCCAATTTTCCTCAAAACCCATTAAAGTTCATTCCTACAAATAACAATAATAATTAAATCAATTGAAACACAAATGGACTATAACCAAGGATAATTATAATGATAAAATATATACAAATAGAGACACATCAAATCACCCACACCTAAATCATGTTTGTCTTCAAGCATGCATCTAAACATAAGCACAAGGTTAGAATCAACAAGAATGAGACTTTAAACTCAAGATCCCCAAAGAAGAGCTCCTCAATTGTACCAAAACTTATCTGCAATCAACTGAAAAAGTAGACATTTTTCAAAAAGTAAATGATCATGATTCCCTTGATTATCAACAAAGATCGTATCTCATCAACACTTAATCATTACAATAAGATCTAACATAGCAAAACTCCACACCTCATCAAGGAAAGCTCTCAATACATTCTCAAGTGTTTAGAGGGTTAGCAATTCACTCAAAATCAACTTGCCAATAATTACTTCTTGCGGAAAACACCAGCCAATTATTATAATAATTAATTTTACATATTCAATTTTTGAAAAGTAAATCTTTTCTTTGAGTTTTCACTATTTAACCGTAATAATATCAAAATAGTGGTGGCATTATAGGTCCCACCTTAGATATTCATCTCTTGATTATTATAGTTACTACGGTTTCCAAGAACAAAAACTAGAGAAAAAGTGAACTTGTAAAAGAAATTAAATAAACAAGAAAAACAAAACAAAACCACCACATTTACTAAATAAGCCAAAGGCACCATAAATAACACCTAATTAATCTGAGATGAATTAGCAACTTCTTTAGAAATTTATGAACGTACTTCCACTATTGATGGCAAACAATCATTTCTTTAATAACATTTTATTATTATTTCATGTATCCATAAACATAGATCACAAAAACTTATATATTTTAATCTAATAGTTGATATGTAGTGTCTTTTCAATCCATGTTATGTTTGTTTTTGAAAAAAAAATATAAAATATAAACAATAAAAATAAAATGTAGCAATCGTTATCCTCAAGAAGCTTCATCCAAGTTAAAAGACTAGGGCAGATTGTGTTCTCTGTATACTCTTCATCTAAGTTATCTGTAAAAAATTAGTGTATATTTACACAAACGAGTCATTTTAACCTAACAATTTTGTAATACATAAGTTTATCTTAGTTTATTAATTTATTAAATAATAATTCGAAAGCTATAATCCTCAACCTGATAAAATCATTTGTTGGATCCCAAGTGGCCAGAGGTTCAGAGGGGTGAATGAACCTCTATCGATTTTTCAAACTTTTCAAAACAACTAACTGATGAACAGGTTTCTGTTTCACTAGAAAGACAGAATCCTGTCTCGAGTCAGTAACCGGCCCTAGGCGTAATTAGGTTCCTGTTTCGGTTATCAGAATGTAACGCAGCGGAATATACTTGATAGAGTTCTGGTGAAAAATCGGTTTCCTTTTCAAGATATGATTTTATGAAGTACGTTTTGACAGTATGCTTATGATATATGCAGCAGGATAGATATGCAATAAAGATAAACAAGCATATAAGATAAGCAGTAAACACTTATGGTTTATAGTGGTTTGAAGGTGGTGTAATCTTTCTACGTCCACTCTACTCCTTTACTGAGGAGGAACTTCATTATGGTCAGTTTGATTTACAAGACTCGTCTCTACAAACCTTTTCCAAAATAAGTTATATCTACAGAATCCCAGATTCCTAGGCCTACACCCACACAGGGTTTACAAACTCCCACACAGGGAAAGATTAGCCTACACAAGACTAATAAACTTAGCAAGGATATAATCCTATCAACTAAGTACACCAAATAAAACAACCTAGCACACACAACACTTTGGTTAAAAGAAAATAAATCTTCAACTGGTGTGAAACAGTTCTTGATCTCTGAAAGCTCCTTTGTTGTTGTAGACTGCTCCTAGAAAGTTGAGTGGCTAAACATATGAAAGCTTAAGAAGCTTTGGATGATATGTGAGTTTCCCCTCGAATCTGTCCAGCAATTTCTTCAAACAGCCACACATTCTATTTATAGATCTTGTGAGATTTAACCGTTGGGAAGTATCCGTTGAAGAAGGATCCTTCTCTCATTTGAGTTTAAGCTTTGTCTCCAAGATCTTCTCCGTGGTCGCATTAAATGCATCTGAGTTATTTCTGACATGAGCATTTAATGCTCCTACTATTTGCTCCTGGCCCTTTCTGACATTCCTGCTGACCTGTCTAGTCGGTATGGGCTCAAGACTGAAGTTCATGCAACGGTTACTTGATGAACGTTATCTTGTTTCTCTTCTTGCTGCATGTTCTTCCTGATAGTGAGTAGCGCTTTTATCCTTTCCAAAGATCTGTTGGCTACTTCTTGTTTCTCTTTTGTAGACAGCAGTAGGTCCTTCTTGCTTGCTTCTTAGGATGTGACTTCTTCCTGTTTCGAACTAGGATTCTGTTTCAAAACAGCTTCCTGTTCCTGAAACCTGTAGTCGGCTTCGTTATAGTTGGCTTCCTGTTTCGTGCCAGCTTCCTGATACTTGTCAGTTTCCTAGGTTCAACATCGTGCAACTCTTCCACCTAGGTTTAGCATCCTGATATCTGTCAATTACTGACAGCTTCCTGTTTCCAGCTTCTTCCTTCTCTTCTTTCTTGTACAGCTTCTTGCTTTCTGAGCTTCTTCTTTCAGAACAGCTTTCTCACAACCTGCTGACTACTTCTTGCAGTATCCTATCTCCTTTTACTAAGGATACTTCTTCTAACTTATTGTTCCCTACAGCATGCTGACCCTTAGAAAACTTATTCCTATTTTTTCTAAGGTTGGTTTTCCTTATTCCTTGGAAAACCATTACATGATCTTTTCTTCAGTATCGATAAGCTTGTGATCATGTAGTGTGGAAACTAGGTATCAATACCTTAAGCAAACTGTTTTTTTCTTATTGTGTAATCAATTTTGTCTTATCAAGATAACTACTGAAATATCTCAACAATGATTTTTAAAACTAATAAAATGATTGTTAAAACTAATTGTATATATTAAACTTAAAATTATTTTCAAACAACACAACAGTTTATATTATATATACTTTTGAAATAAAATTATATTCAACTTTAATTGACAATTAGTGTTCGAATATTTTGATTGCATATTGATTTTCATTCTACATTATTATCAATTTTTCCTACATTATCTATTCCGACTAATATTGGGTAAATTTTTTCTATATATAGATTTTTACTTTCGAATTAAAGATATATATCTTTTGATATTTTATGAATATCGAACAAAAATATATTTATCATTAACATGAGAATTATAACCATTCATTTAAAAATATTGAGGATTTATTAAGACATAACAAACATTGATATTGGAAATATCGAGAATTTATTGAAAAAATTTAAAGATTAGTAAATATTTATAAAAAGTTATAAATATTCTCAATTTCTAAGAGTTATTCCAATATTAACCTTTAATATTTTCTTGAATCCAAAATATTTATATTTCTATCGAGATTTATATTTTGAATTTGTAATACATATCCTAAAATATTTATATCTTCAAATAGAGACAAATTAATTAGGCTAACTCCTGGTCAGTTTTTTTATACATATCCTTTGTCAGCCTGGTGAACTCTCTTAGAATGTTAAGAAATATATCGAATCCCTGAGAAATATATAGCTATATATGAATCGGGAATTCATATTCGATGCTTATGTCGTCTTACCAAGACCTGGCATACCAACTATGGAGACAACATATAAGATATATTAGGTTAGCGCAGATGAAATCCTGTGATATTTTTTTTCTCTTTCCTTTTTCATTTATTTAATTCATTATTTTCTTTTCTTTCATTTCTTTTCTATTCATTCTTTTTTATTCTTTCTTCTTATTGTTTTTTTTTTATTCTTTTTTTTTCATTCTTCTTTTTATTTTCTTTATATTTAGAGTGTTATTATGATATGTTATTTGAATAAAAATAAAGATTATAATTATTAAATGTACATAAAATTTAAAATACTATACAAATCATAAATATAATATTTAAACATTGCATAAAATTAATATGGTATGGATAATGATATGGATATGATTTTGGTAAGTTCATCTAGTTGATTCGCAAAATAGATATTGCAAAACCAATTGATATCACAAAATAGATATTGTTACTAACTAATATGATATAGATAATGATATAGATGTTGATAAGTTCAATCAATTGATATTGCAAAATATCAAATATAAATATTATTAAATAAGTTTACCCAATTAAATGGTATAGATAATTAATGAAATATGATGTTGATAAGTTCAACTAGTTGATATCGCAAAATAGAATTAATTATAAAATAATAAAGATCAAAGTGTCATAAAATATTGTTATTAATTAATTATATTAAATAAGATTTAAACGCAATCATATATAAATTATAAAATAATAAAGATCAAAATTTCATAAATTAACAATGATTATTGATATTACTAAAAAATATGAGAAATAAAGAAAATATAAAAAAATAATAATAATAATAATGAATATTATGGAATATTCCATTTTACTAAAACAAATAGTGTAGACGGCTGGAGATGAACGTCAATTTTTATATTAGAATAGTGTAAAATTTACAGTATTTTACTGTGCAATGCTGAAGATGCCCTTAGAAAAAAAAAATTAGCACAATTTGTACATATATATACATTTATGTTATATTCATGTCACTTTTATGTACAAATATTCTTACCTTAATGTAATATATAAATGTGCAACTAATATAATTAAAAGGTATGAGTAATATCATATAAAAATATGTTGACCCAAAAAAGCGCCAAAATTCTTCCTTTTTTTTTCCAAGTTCCAGTACTTAAAGGTAATGATATTTGTACATAAATGTCATACTTATAATATAAAGATAACACAAAAAAAAAAAATATCAGAAACACACGGATTCGGATCGATCATTCAGGTCGGATCGACCCGTATTGCACGGATCTATGACCCGTGTATCTGGTGCATGCATGAGAGTTTTTGCATTTTCCCTTTAAATATAGACACACATAAAATTGTATTAAATGTCGTGAATTTAATATATTTAAGAAATAGCATCAAATTATCATCATTATAATAAAAATCCCCACATAAGTCCACCTCCATACAAGCTATATGGATGTCATTAGCTACCCATTATACTATTTGTTGGTATAATGATCAAGAAACAATTCAAACCAATTTCAACACTTTCAACCTCAAGATAAACCCTAATCTTGATTAGAGAAACAAAAATGAGAAATAACACAAAACCCACGATCAAAACACAGCAATATAGAGTGGTTCGGCTTAAAATGCCTACATCCACTTTAGAGCATCTCCACTAATCGATCAAAGAAGCAATGAATCGTTTACAAGACAAGAAAGAAGAATTGAACACAGAAAACCCTAGTCTAGACTCTCTCTGTTCACAGATATCTCTCTCTATAATGATCGATTGCAAAAGTGATCAACTAAAGAAATGTTCTACTATATATAAGGAATCCACAGCAACAAATCTCGCGCGATTCCGTTGAGAGATCAGTGAGCTAGACCTTCTTGAAAACCGTCGCGCAGAGCCGTTGTCAACCAGCAAAACCTGCAAACTTGAAAGTTAACAAATTTAACTAACTTGAAGTCGTGTTTTCAAATCACGCTTTTATTAGTCAAACACGTTTTTCTCCAGACTTAATTAGTTAAAAACTTGATTTTCATTTCCCAGCTTATTTTTCTTCCTTTTTCTTTTATTTATTTCCTCTTCTGCTGATCTTGATACATGCTTATTACTTCTCACTATTAGTTGTATAGTTAAAACTTAATTCGACTCTAAATGCACATTTCAAATCATATATATTTCATCTTACTTTATTATTCTTAAGACACGTTATATATTAAACTAATGATACCATTTATACACTAATTAGATAAATAATTGTTTTGAAATATTAAATATATATTGAAATCGATGATATCATGATAAATACCACGTTACATATCATAATAACAACTAAATTTAATGCGACATTCAATATGGCATGGACAGATAATCACATTAAGAGTTCATTACCTGTTATAACAACTAAATAACAACCAAATGTTGTATGTTTTGCTTTAAAAAACCTAATACTGTTTCTGACTTTTTGGTTACAAAGAAAAATTAAATACCAACTTTTGTTGGGAGGGGGAAGGAAGGAAAATTAAATAGTAATTTATCTATTCCAAATATGCAGTTGTTTCAAATATAATCTACGTTTCTACATTTGATATTAATAGGGCACACAAACCAATTCATTTTGAGGTGTTATTAATAAAAACATGTGTGGTGTTAATTAATGTGGGGATGTTTTTAAGTGTGTTTTTGTGTAAGTATGGGTGTGTTAAGATGTTTGAACAAAATTTTTGTCCCCCTTTTAATTATTAGCTAATGATTGAAAAGAGTGTGTATTTTAGTGGATAAAAATAATAGAATAAAAATTAGTGGATAATGGGACCCACATGTAATGATTGCATTTGTGTTAAATTGATGTAAATTTGTGTTGAATTGATGTAGATGTGTGCTTTTAAAAAGTAGATGTTTTTAATTAGTGTGTTGGCATGTGGGTCCCACATTAAAATGGTGTGCTAAAAATCCATTAATGTTGTGGTGTGGTTTTGCATTCTCTCTCTCCTCTTCAATTAATTAATTTTTTTATTTTTACTTTTCCCTCATAAACCCATATATTTGTTTTCTTTACTTTTTCTATAGATAATTATATTTATTATGTAACTCGTCTGTGAAAATCTATGAAATTCAATATTATTGAGAAAATTAGAAAAAATGAAATTTCTAAACTTGATTAGAATTAGATATTCCGAGTGAATTCAATATTTTATAATAGGTCGATTTTATTATGATGATAATAGTTATATTCTAAGACTAATGTTAATTAAGATGCATATATCATAATATAATTTTTTAAAAATATTAATGTAAGAAATATATATCGAAATACCTATACATATTATAGATAAAAAAAATTTAAATGAGATGTAATATTTAAATTATAGGTTAATAAATCTACGTAAATCAAATCATCAAGGAAATAAGTATTCTCTTTAACATATTTTACATCCTAACAATATGAGATTTGTTAACAACATTATTATTTTTTCTTTTTCTTATTTTTTATTTAAATCAATTTTATCTAGTGGAATGAATTCAATATTTTATAATAGGTCGATTTCTATTGATTAATCTTAATGTTGATTAAGATGCTTATATCACTATATAATTTTTTTTAAATATTGATGCACAAAATATATACTAAAATACCTATATTTACAGATATATATATGTTTTTTAAATAGGATGTAATATTTAATTATAGAAAATATTTTATAGAATATTCCTTTTAGCAAATCATATGCTTCCTAATAATATGTGATTTCCCCTCATATATTTCCTAACAGTATGGGATTTCCCGGTTGTGAAGTAGAAAGCTGAGTCAGTCAAACATGTCATTTAAAAAAAAAACTAACTGTTTTGTAATCTCTAAATTCAAATAATTTGTTTTATGAATTTTATTTTACAAAATTATATTTTTTTCACTAAAAAAGAAAAAAAAAACTAACGGCTTTGTATTCGTTAGCTATTATATTATAGTTACTATTATTATTTAACTTTTTATTGAGAAATAAAAAGGAAAAAAACTAACTATCCAATCCAAATTTGTGCCCACATTTTAGCTATTTGATATATTTGGTGATCACAGTAAAAGTCATTATCCTATTACATGTGTTCGCCTACACTTTATAGTTCAAAAAATAAAATAATATGTGTTAAATTTTTAGTTTCAAATAAACACATAAATAATCTTAAATATTACGAAAAATAAAATATAATAAATAATAAATACGACTAATTTAGGAGCATAACTTTTTTATAATTCATGTAATCCCTATGTCAATAAATAGAGTCACACCAATTCATGAATGCTTTCCAACATCTCCATATGATGAATTTACATTAATGTCAATTGCTTATTTTTAATTAATTGCTAGCTATATATATGTCTTTTTTATATAATCAATCCAAAAAAATACATAGATTTGGAGTAAATATTAATTTATTATTAATTATATTTTAATGTGAATTGAAAATTATTAATGTCATAATTAATTAATCCAATATACAATTTTGACATGATTAAAAAAATACAAGCAATAAGTAAATAATTGAAATTGATATAAATAAAATTAATATAATAAAAATTAGTGGTTAATGGGACCCACATATAATAATTGTATTTGAGATAAAATTGATTGCATTTGTGTTAAATTGATGTAGAGGTGTGTTTTTAAAAAGTAGATGTTTTTAATTAGTGTGTTGGCATGTGGGCCCCACACTAAAATGGTGTGCTAAAAACATATTGATGTGGGTGCCCTAATTAGTAATTTCAAATCTACCAAATCATTCAATGGCTTCACCAGAGATCAAATCTTCATTTAAATTATTTTAAAACCTAAACTTATAAATCTGATACAACAAAAGATAAATAATCTAATACAGAGTTCTGTTCTTTCTAACCATAACTGATTATACCGTGCACACCAGTTATATAGGAGAGCAACTCATACATATATATATATATATATTGAAACAAAACAAAGAGATATTCTCTTATAATTTTATTAAATAATTATTTAAAGGGTGAAAGTGGAGAAATTGGTATATGGAGTGTTACAAGTAAGGATGAAAATATCGGTATCGGTAGAAGTATCGGTACATTAATTTTACGGAAATATCAACGGATATATCGATTTCGGTGGAAATATCGGACACTTTTTTAAAAAATATAGAAACTTTGTAAAAAAATTGAAAAATATATCTAGTAGTTTACAGAATATTATAACTAACATTAATACATATATTGAACTTAAAATTTCAAATAAAATGATATATTTACAATAAATATAGAAATACATTAATATTATATACATCATAATCCTTTTATTAAATTTCAAAAAATTAACTAAACTTAATTAAATTATGAGAGGAACCTAAATGCTAATGTACTAATTTATTTTAAACAATTTAACTAAATTTGTTTAAAGTAATTGTTTGCTCTACTAATCACTCGTAGACAAAAATATAGATATATAAAAAGAAAGATAAATAACTCGATTTTAATAGATATCCTCCAAATACACCATAAAAAGATTCATAATAAAAAAAAATCACTTAAATTAAATTCATATTGAAAGGGAAAAAAAAAAAAAAAAGAAATCAGCAGGAAGGAAGAAAAGAAAAAAAAAATCACCATGAAGGAAGAAAATAAAATTAAAAAAAAAAAAAGAAATCAGGCACGTGGTGGCAACACAAGTGGCATAGTACTCGAAATATCACGATATATCGCGACATTTTGTTCGAAAACGATATATTAGCTATATATTCGCGATATTTTTACAGAAATAAAATTACACCCCAATATAATTTCGGACCCTCAATTTTCGCGATATTTCGAAGATATTTCGCCGAAATATCGCGATATTTTTGTCCTTGGTTACAAGTCAAAAATTTTAAAAAATATGTATCCAATTTCCTCAAATACATAAATATATATATAGAGAGAGAGAGGCAAAAACACAACTCATTTATGAGTGCTAAAATGAATTCATAGTAGAGATTCCAAAACCCTCCACTGATTTAGACAACAAATTACTTTATAGGTTTAGTTCTTAGGTTAGGGATGTTATAAGTATAATTGTGTTTATGGTTGCTCCAATGAAAATAAAATGATTTATATTGAGCTCAAAAATTCCTTGGCCCAATTAGACTATACAAAACAATTAAAACAAGACCCATGACTTCAAGCCCAATAAAAGCCTATTTTGAGACCAAAACACTCGCGCGCTATTTTTACATATTAATGCCACCCTGAACCCGAATAACTCAACCCGACCCAAGATCATATACAATTTTGTCAGCAATACTCATGACATGTTGATTATCTACAATATAAATATCTTCAATTATAACAAAAATAACAATATTTTACTTAACTTTCAACCTACCACTTGTTCTAAGCTTTTATTCGTCATATCAAACATTCGAACTAGCAGTAATCATTGGTAATTTAAATTCTTTTATTGTCTCTAAACTAGCATTCATGTATTATGTGGTCACAAACAATGAATAAGAAAAAAAGAAGTATTATGTGCATTAATCTTTGATTCATTCCAATGAGCTCATGCAAAACCATGAGTACTAGACTACTAGTTAATTAAGACCAATAAAATTGTTAAAATTGGACATAACTATTATTGATTTTTGAATAATAAATTTTTTCGGTGTATTTGAATAAGTTTGCAATTATCACGGCATATCTTGCTATTCAAATATTATATTAGATTATCAATTATTGAAAATTTCTTTTTATAAAAAGTATAGTATTGGAAAATTATCGTTTAATTACTAAATTTTATTGCGAGGAAAGTTAAAGGCGGTGAAATAATATTTTTTTAAAGTATTTACGCTTAATATATTTTCCTTCTGAAATTTTCGTATATAATAACTAGTCAATTATGCGTTCTCAAGAATATTAATATAGATATTCAGGTTTCACATAATAAATTAAAATTTTAATTTATTCAATTGAATTAATGGCTCTCTCCAACAATATAATGTCCTAGGTTAAATTCTGCAGACATTGTGAAACTAATATCTATTTTTTTGTGATCAGAATACTAACAAATGCGTTGAACTTTCAACGTTGAAGTTATGAGTCATTTTATTACGGACTTTTTCTTTCCGGTCTCCATCAGAAAAGTTTCCATTTCATTTGTGACACATTTATTTGTTCATTGACTAATTAATCTCAAAATATATATATTATTGTTTTGGAAGAACATACGTGTGAAAATTCTACAGGAAGTGTTGAATTTTAAACGTTGAAACTACACGTCAATTGAAAACAAAGTTGATTTGAAATAAACGGTTGCCTCGTTGCCTGGGAACAAACACCATTTTGTTAATTTTTCAACTTTAGAGGCCAAGATGATGAACCCTAACTGCATACGACACCGTTCAATAAAGAGTCTCGTAAAAGCGGATCGATAGGTGAAGTCAACGTTAGGGTCAACGGAGATGCCTCTTTTGATGATACATTTGGTTTCTCAAGTATTTGTAACAACATAAACTATTTTTACAATCAGTTTTCGAAAATGAAAATGGCGCGATTCCTTCTCATCATCACCCTATGCGCATCCATCGGCTTTCTGCAATTAACCGATGGAGTAGATACACTTTTTCCAAACCAAACGTTTGCAATTGGCCACACTTTGATTTCTCGTAACCAAGTTTTTGAGATGGGATTTTTCACCCCTGGGAAATCCCCAAATCGATTCTTGGGGATATGGTACAAAGAAACACCAGAAGTTGTAGCTTGGGTTGCAAATAGGAACGATCCCATCACTGACTCACGAGGAGTTACTTTCTCTATTTCCAGAAATGGAACTCTTGTCATAAGCGGAGGTGGAAGCGTTATCTGGTCCTCGAATGCTTCAGGTATGGCGTCTAATCCAGTTTTACAGCTTCTGGATACTGGAAACTTGGTTCTTTTAAACGAGACGATGGAAGGTTCATCAGAGGGGTACATATGGCAGAGTTTTGATTACCCAACTGATACTTGTCTACCTGGATTTAAACTGGTGAACGATATTGATACTGGTGTGGAGACATATTTGACATCATGGAGAAGCCCTGATGATCCTTCCCCTGGAGATTTTTCTGTCAGGATTGAAAACCAGGGGTTGCCTCAGTTGGTGGTTTACAGAGGCAATATGAAAAAGTTCAGAACTGGAACTTGGAATGGGGTTTTCTTTTCTGGTATTCTACCCTCTCCGAATCGGCCAGAACTTGATCTGGTTTTCAATGGAGAGAAATTGATATCTATAACAGAGCCCTATGACAGCTCAATGATCTTTAAAGTAACACTGGATGCATCTGGTTTTGTCCACAGCGATACGATGAATGCGAGAAGGAACAAGTGGAATTCTGCGTTCACAGTCCCCAAAGACACATGTGACGAATATGGTGTGTGTGGTCCTAATGGTATCTGCAGAATTGACAACAAAATGAGATGCCAGTGTTTAAAGGGATTTGCCCCTAAATTCCCAAAAGACTGGTACCTTCAAGACTGGTCCGCTGGATGCACTAGGATTACACCATTGAATAGTGAGGGTGGAGATGGTTTTCAAGAGGTTAGAGGGGTAATGTATCCTGATATGTTGGCGTATTGGTTAAATACTAGCATGAACCTTGCCGAGTGCAAATCTCAGTGCTTGAAAAACTGTAACTGCTCAGCATATGCTAATCCGTATGTGACCAATGGAGGCAGTGGTTGTGTGATGTGGTTTGGGGATCTCATTGATACAAGAGGACATTCTGGGGCAGATAGTAAGCAAAACATCTATATTCGGTTACCAGTTTCAGAACTAGTAGAAGGTAAGTACTAAAAAGTACTAGACACTGTTTGTAAGAAATATTTCTCTTAGATGGTTAAGCTGCTTGAACTATCTACCATACATGCACCCCCGCAAACTCCTTGGAGGCTGACTTCACCGGTCACCTCTTCTTTTGGGTTTGTTGTGGGGTGTTATGGTTGAGGATCGCCTTAAGTAGGCTTTATATCATATTTCTTATCTTTTTCTATCTCAAGAGGGGTATGAATTCCATACCATACCCTCTTATCTATCTCCTCTTTGAAGCTCACTGTACAATTTTTTACCTTTTGAATGAATTTTTACATTTCATCCAAAAAAAAAAGAAAACAAACTTTTTATATAAAATATTACAAGTTGTAGATATACTGTCACTGGAACAAGACTGAGTAGAAGACATATGATGATGTTTTCGTGTTGAATATGATGGTGTCATTTTTGTACCATAGCTGGAAGCCTTGCTAGCTGCATTAATTGAATTATCTGTTGTTTCCCCTTGTAGATTTCAGTGAAGATTTAGAGAAAGAGAAGAAGAAAAGGCCTGCGAAGCTCATACTTATGTCAACTGCGATTGGAGTTCTTGTCTCTGGATTTATAAATGGAGGTGTATTTTTCATGACAAGACAAAGGAGGCTAGGTAACATCACACTGCTGATAAGTATATGATTTATGGTAAAAATATGCACTCAAGCAGACACTGGAACTTGATTTCTTTTCCTTTACAGCAGCAAAGAGTAATAATGAAGATCTAGAATTACCTTTATTCAAGTTTGCAGCTATTGTGGCTGCAACAAACAACTTCTCCAAGGAAAACATGATTGGAGAAGGTGGTTTTGGTCCTGTTTATAAGGTAACTTACTACATTAGAGTGCCTATGGTGAACAAAAAACATACATTCCGACTCTTAAATTGACATGCATAAGCAGGGCAATTTGTCATCAGGAGAAGAAATAGCCATTAAAAGATTGTCAAGAACTTCAGGGCAGGGTCTTGAAGAATTCAAAAATGAAGTTATCTTGATTTCCAAACTTCAACATACAAACCTAGTTAGACTGTTGGGATGCTGCATTGAAGGTGAAGAAAGGATTCTAATCTATGAATACCTGCAGAATAAGAGCCTCGATTATTTTGTTTTTGGTACAATTTTAAGATTATCTTTCATCATTCTGTTTCTTTTATTAATTCCTTTTCATTTCACTCTGCATGTCAACAGTATCACAAAATTTGAATCATGTGCAGATCAAAATCAAAAGACACTTTTGACATGGCCTAGGCGCTTTGACATTATCATGGGAATTGCTAGAGGACTGCTTTATCTTCATCATGATTCTAGATTAAAGATTATCCATCGTGATCTCAAAACAAGCAACATTTTACTAGATGGAAATTTGAATCCAAAAATTTCGGATTTTGGCATAGCAAGAACTTTTGGAGAGGATCAACCTGTTTGCAGAACAAAGAGAGTTGTCGGGACTTAGTAAGCGTTTTCTTTCTTTTTTATTTAAACACTCCACTAAAGTGCTTCAAGTTTTCTAGAATGACTAATAACTTTATGCAGTGGCTACATGGCTCCAGAATATGCAATTGGTGGAAAATATTCTATGAAGTCTGACATTTTCAGCATGGGAGTGGTATTGTTAGAGATAGTGAGTGGAAAAAAGAACAGGGGCTTTGAGCGCAGTTCTGATCACTATAACAGCCTCTTGGCACATGTAGTTCTCTTCCTGGCTACAAATACTTTCCACTATGTCTTTGTTGATAATATTCATGTGACAATATTAAAAAGCTAACAATCTTGTTGCATGTCCTACAGGCATGGTTGCTGTGGCAAGAAAACAAGATTCTTGAGTTGATGGACGAATGTTTAAATGATACATTTATTGAATCTCAAGTAAAAAGATGCATACATGTTGGATTATTATGCGTTCAGCAATTTGCAGAAGATCGGCCCGAGATGTCATCTGTGATTTTCATGTTGGGAACTGATGGAGCAGTTTTGCCAGAACCCAAAGAGCCTGGTTTTTTCATGGGAAGAAGTTCCACCCCTGAAAAAAGTTGCACATCGCCAAGTCAGATGTCTGAGGGAAATACTATCACAATAACTGATTTGGAAGCCAGATGATGAGGAAGGTTCACACTCCAAATATATCTTTAATGAGCATTCTAATAGATGTAAAGTTCATCGAGAGAAATATTTCGTGACAGTGTTATGATGCATATATAGTAATAGTGCAATCCAAGATCTTGTTATAGAAAATCTTTGAGGAGAAAGCCAAATGTTGCCATCTCATGCTAATGGTAATGTGATAATATTCCACAATAGGATCTCAAGTTTAGTGTAACATAAACTTATTCAAACATGTAATCTATGTTATCTTGGACTTGAGGTTGATGAAGCTGGATTTTGGATACGAAATTTACCTGTCCTATAGGTTCACTTTTAATTGTCTTTTTCTTTTTCCCCCCTCAATCTTTCCGTTTACTTTTCAGGTGAGCAAGTCCAGATATGGATGCCATTTAATTTTTATTCACTTTTGAAGAATTTCTGTTTGATTAGGAAATGGTATGTTCCATGTTCAACAAAATCCTCTGTATGCTGTTTCTAGATGGAAATTACAATCCAAAAATCTCAGACTTGGGCTTAGCTAAAACTTTTGGAGAGTATCACCCTGTTACCAGAACAAAGAGAGTAGCTGGAACATAATAAGATTCTTTCTTTCTCTTTAATATAGATTCTTCAAAGCACTTCCTATTTTTTTCCTATTAATTGTATGCAGTGGCTATATGGCCTCCAGAATATGCAATTGCTGGAAATTATTCTATAAAGTCCTACATTTTTAGCACGGAGTGGTATTGTTAGAGATGGTTAGTGTAAGAAAATACAGGGGCTTTGAAAAAGTTGCACATCACCAAGTCCCATATCTAAGGGAAGAACAATCACAATTACTGACTTGGAGGCCAGATGAGAATGTCTTAATCCATGTGCATGTATCTTTGATTCATTCCAATGACTCATGCAAAACCATGAGTACTAGACTACTAGTTAATTAAGACCAACAAAATTGTTAAAATTGGTCCATAACTATTATTGATTTTTGAATAATAAATTCTATCGTTGTATTTGAATAAGTTTGCAATTATCACAACATATCTTACTATTCAAATATTATATTAGATTATCAATTATTGAAAATTTCTTTTTATAAAAAGTACAGTATTGAAAAGTTATTATTTAATTACTAAATTTTGTTGCGAGGAAAGTTATAGGCGATTTTATGAAAGGTGAAATAATAGTTTTTTAAAGTATTTAAGCTTAATATATTTTCCTTCTGAATTTTTTGTATATAATAACTAGTCAATTATGAGTTCTCAAAAATATTAATATAGATATTTAGGTTTCACATAATAAATTAAAATAATTAATGGCTCTCTCCAACAATATAATGTCCTAGATTAAGTTCTGCAGACTAATATCCATAAATAGATGTGACACATACTATATATATAATATATAATATTTCAATTAATTCCCAGAGATGTAACGCATAATTAAAGATTTAATAATAGTTTTGTTCTTGTGATAGAAATAAAAGGGTGGCCGACCTTGAATTACCTCCTTCAGAAGGAAAGCCAATTGATAGATTTGAAAAAGATAAGAAGAAAATAATAATAAATTATACTTATTATTATTGTATTGATATTATTATATTATTATTACGAATTAAGTGAGAAAACCTTTTGAAATACCGAGCAAGTGAGCTGTACGATTTGAGTAGTGCCACACGTGTGGAATTTCTCCACCACATTCTCCTCCCCAACTTAGTATAGTGATCAATGACTCCTCACTGCAATTTTTGTAAAATTATTTCATGAATTTAATTTGTTGATTGCCTTAAATTTTATATATATCATAAGATTGTTTTACATAATCAATTTGTGTATGTATGATTAATTTCGTTATTTTGAAGTTTTATACTAGACCATTATTGTTATAATTTTTATAAATATAATTTTTTTTCGTTAAATTGGAACTCCATACTTATTGTTCAAATCTAATTTATGTGTTTTTACTTTTAAAACTGAATTATTATACAATCTATTTACATTAAAACTTGGTTAATATGTACGTAAGATATTAATTACACAAACAAATTTTGTTAAAAATGATGGATTGATTAGAAATGCCAAACCTAAGCCAGAGGTTTCTTAACGGACGGGCAATAAAATGCTTTACGTGTACTCTTTTACTTCATAACCCTTTTTTTTTCTCTTTTTTTTTTTTTTTTTTGTATTTTTGTATTTTTGGCATTGGATTTGTTCTTTTGCATGTTAATACGCATAACATGTAGGCCCAATAATTCAGAAAAGTCTTTCAAGTTTTTTTTTTAAATTAATTATTTACTCTATTAATTTTACTTTTGTTTAATAAATTAGAGGGAATGGTTGGTATGTTGATAGTAAATATTAAAAAATTTGGATGATTAAAATTTAAACTTTAATTATCATAATCTGCATTTTTATAAAAATAAGGTATGATATAAGATATAAGGTTTTGGTACTTAAAACTTAAAAGTGGTGTTTTGAATTGCTTTGTAGCAATTTTGGGTAACTCATAATGTTGTAAAAAACTCATTACTTTTTTAGAATACTATTAATTACAGATAGCTTAAGCAATTGAGAACATAACATCACACCGAAAGTGTTAACTTTTGTTTGTTTTGCAAGTAAAAGGTGTGTTGCTTCTCTGACCATTTTCTTTTTTTAATATCACTAACAACATTTTATTAAGACGGTCAAATTTGGATTCTTGCTTTCAAAGATCAAGCGATATATATATAAAATTTAATATATGATATTG
Organism: Scutellaria minor; assembly: GCA_954870855.1. Taxonomy (NCBI): domain Eukaryota; kingdom Viridiplantae; phylum Streptophyta; class Magnoliopsida; order Lamiales; family Lamiaceae; genus Scutellaria; species Scutellaria minor. The sequence continues at coordinate 1,720,844 of OX940728.1, forward strand.
AGTGATACTTTGCTTCCTAGATCAAGCGATAATCTTGAAGATAAAAAGAATACTAAATTATTTATTAAATAGACGGTTTTAACTTTAAGGAGATCTCAAAATCCTTTTCATTATATTAAAGTCTTACATGGTAGTCTAACTTCTCTTATTTTATATTTTAAAAATTAAATGCGATTGTATCTTTAACTTAAATTATATTTATATATATATAATTGAATCTTATTTAGTTTGTCATTTTAATAACTAAATCTTTCGTTTTACGTGCATCTCACAAAATAGATATGCAGGTGGTCTCACAAGATTAGACCTCAACATGTTTGTTCATTGTATTTATGTTTTATATTATATTTATGAATATATTTTTATATACATCATGGTTGTATTAATAAAATAAAATATGAGCAGGAATATAAAATAACTGAAAAGGAGTCACATCACTTGCCAATAATTACTTTCTTGGAGGGGCCAATTTTTACTTTTCTTGCGGAAAACACTAGCCAATTATTATAATAATTAATTTTACATATTCAATTTTTGTAAAGTAAATCTTTTCTTTGAGTTTTCACTATTTAACGGTAATAATATCAAAATAGTGGTCGCATTATAGGTCCCACCTTAGATATTCATCTCTTGATTATTATATTTACTACTGTTTTCAAGAACAAAAACTAGAGAAAAAGTTAACTTGTAAAAGAAATTAAATATAAAAAAAAACAAAACCACCACATTTACCAAATAAGCCAAAGGCACCATAAATACCACCTAATTAATCTGAGATGAATTAGCAACTTCTTTAGAAATATATGAACGTACTTCCACTAGCGATTGCAAACAGTCATTTATTTAATAACATTTTATTATTATTTCATGTATCCATAAACATAGATCACAAAAACTTATATAATTCAATCTAATAGTTGACATCTTTTCAATCCATGTTTTTTTTTTTTGAAAAAAAAATATAAAATATAAACAATAAAAATAAAATGTAGCAATCCTTGTCCTCAAGAATTTTCATTAAGTTGAAAGACTAGGCAGATTGTGTTCTCTGTATACACTTCATCCAAGTTATCTGCAAAAGATTAGAATTCAAACGAGTCATTTTAATCTAACAATTTTGTAATACCTAAGTTTATCTTACTTTATTAATTTATTAAATAATAATTCGAAACCTATAATCCTCAACCTGATAAAACGACTGTTAAAACTAATTGTACATATTAAATTTAAAATTATTTTCAAACAACATAATAGTTTTATATTGTATATACTTTTGAAATAAAATTATACTCAACTTTAATTGACAATAAGTGTCTCGAATATTTTGATTGCATATTGATTTTCATTCTACATTATTATCAATTTTTCCTATATTATCTATTCCAACTAATATTCGGTAAATGTTTTCTATTTATAAATTTTTACTTTCGAAATAAAGATATATATCTTTTGATATTTTATGAATATCGAACAAAAATATATTAATCATTTACATGAGAATTATAACTATTGATTTAAAAATATTGAGGATTTATTGAAACATAACAAACCTTGATATTGGAAATATCGAGAATTTATTGAAAATTTTTAAAGATTAGTAGATATTTATAAAAAGTTATAAATATTCTTAATTTCTAAGAATTATTCCAATATTAACGTTTAATATTTCCTTGAATCCAAAATATTTATATTTCGATCGAGATATATATTTTGAAATTGTAATACAATTTGAATTGAATATTAGAAATATTAGTCCATCGAATGACAAGTCTAGAGGAAAGGTAAAAACAAAAAAAATTACAATTATACTAAGAAACTTCATCTAAGTTATCTGCAAAAGACTAGGTCAGATTGTGTTCGTGTATACTAATCATAACGGTCATTTCAACCTATTACTTTATTAATTTATTAAATAATAATTCGAAAATTATAACCCTCAATTGATAAAATGATTGTTAAAATTAATTATACATATTAAACTTAAAATTATTTTCAAACAACACAATAGTTTTATATTATATATACTTTTGAAATAAAACTACACTCAACTTTAATTGACAATAAGTGTCTAGAATATTTTCATTGCATATTGATTTTTATTCTACATTATTATCAATATTTCCTACATTATCTATTCCGACTAATATTCGGTAAATTTTTCCTATATATAGATTTTTACTTTCAAATTAAAGATATATTTTTTGATATTTTATGAATATTCCTTTACCAGAGAATCATAACCATTGATTTAAAAATATTAAAGATTTATTAAGACATAACAAACATTGATATTTAAAATATCGAGGATTTATTGAAAATTTTTAAAGATTAGTAAATATTTATAAAAAGTTATAAATATTGATAATTTCTAAGAATTATTCCACTATTAACATTCAATATTTTCTTGAATTCAATTAAATATTTATATTTCTATCGAGATTTATATTTTGAATTTGTAATATAATTCAAATTGAATATTAAAAAATATTAGTTTTTTTTTTAAAGAATACCGTCCAATGAATGACCAGTCTAGAGAAAAAGTGAAACCAAAAAGATTACCAATATACCAAATTAGCGAATGAAATCAAAAGAAAAAAAAAACCAAATTAGCCTGACGAAATCAAGAACACTTTACAAGAATAAAGGAGCTAAATAACATCTAGTTAAACTGAGATGGAATTAGCAACTTCTTTAAAGACATCAAGAAAAATAAATTTTAAAAACCTACTTCCACCAATATTGAATGGACATGTATCATAAACATAGATCACAAAAATATATAAAATCGTCTTGTAAATATAATTCAATAGTTAGGATGTAGTGTCTTTACAATCCATGTTATGTATTCTTTTGAAAAAAAAAATTATATAAAATATAAACAATAAAGTGTAAAATGTAGCCATCGTTATCCAAAAGAAGCTTCATCCAGAACCAAAAGTAAGCTAAGTAATAAAGAATAATGTGTAGCTCGATTATTCATCAAAGTTATCTGTAAAAGATTAGAGTAGATTGTGTTCCCTGTATATTTATCCAAAGGTCACCTAACAATTTTATAATACCTAAATTTATCTACTCTCTTAATTTATTAAATTATAATTTGTAAATTATAATGCTCAACCTGTATATATCCAAACGGTTCACCTAACAATTTTATAATACTTAAATTTATCTTACTCTCTTAATTTATTAAATTATACATATTAAACTTAATCAAAATTATTTTCAAACAACACAATGGTTTTATATTATAAAACTTTTAAAATAAAATTATTACTCAACTTTGACAGTAAATGTCTTCTCGAATGTGTTTATCACGTATTGATTTTCACCCTACATTTTTATGAAATTTTCCAAGATTATCTATTACGGCCCGTAAAATTTTCCCATATTATATAACTTACTAAAATGGTTTTTATTTCTGTATTTAGCTAAATTTTGATTGTTCCGAAATATAACAGGTTGTTTTGTTTTTTTAACTAAAGTTAAATGATAAATTATTGGAGAAATTACAAACCTATATTTGAATTGTTTTTTTAATCAAATTTTTTATTATGGATCAAAATAATATAATTTGTCTTTTAAACTAGGTTAGTTTTTGAAAAAAAATATATATATATATTACACATCTGATTTTAAAAAAAATTGAAAAAAAATTGAAGTTCTTGAAGTTTAATTCTATGAAACTACATATGATGTGTCCAGATAGGTGGACATGTCAATAATTATTTTTATTTTTAAACTAATCAAGGTAAAAGAAATATATTATGTATATATATAAAGTTATGTTATTTTGATTAATAATAAAAAATTTCATTAAAATAATAATTTAAATAAAGATGGTGAATTTATTGACAATTAAGAAAAAAAAGTTCATTGTTAATTGAGGAAAACGAGTATAGAAGACCAAATGTTGGGTAAAGATATATATGAATGAAAAGAAATAAAGAAGAAATGAATGAAGAATAGCTAGGAAAAAAAAAACGTGTTTATTTTGATTAGATTTTCGATTTCCGTGTCAAGCAAGCATCCTTACCACACACCACACTCTTTCAATCCTCATTTGTTAACCCATGTGCAATAACCAAACCCCAACTCCCCTCTTATCAATAAATTCCCATTTCCCATTTCATTTCATCCTAAACCCTTTTCTTGCCTTCCAATCTTCCTCCCAACCCACCTTTTCCTTTTGATTTTTATGGATTTTTGTTGAGCGTTTCCAAGAATCTTGTGGGCTTTAGGTTTCTTGTTGTTAGGTCTTGTAATTTAATAGAAATGGAGGTGGTGGCTGCTACTCCGGGCACGGCGGCGCCGCCGGGTGGGTCGGGGGCGGCGCCGCCGACTTCTCTGGCGCCGGGCTTTAGGTTTCACCCCACGGATGAGGAGTTGGTGAGGTACTATTTGAGGAGGAAAGCTTGTGGGAAGCCCTTTCGGTTTCAAGCTGTTACTGAGATTGATGTCTACAAATCTGAGCCATGGGAGCTGGCTGGTATTTTAAATCTTAATCTTTTGTGCGAGTTTTGATGCAATTTAATTGATGTAGTTTGGATTTTTGTGTGATTTTCTTTGTTCATTTTCTTGTCTGTTTTATCTGGAGTTTTGCTTGTGTAGTTAGTTGAAAGCCTTAAACTTTGATTTTCTGATAATTTCATTTCTTAAAGACTCCATTTTTATTGTCTGTGGAGTAAAAATCTATGAAGTGAAGTCGAAGAAAATGGATTTATTTATTCATCTATTGATTGTGGGGCTATTGAGAAAGGATGCAAGATTGCATTTTTATTAGGGTGAGAATTCAAAATGTTTGGATAGTGATGAATGCAGATGTGGATGGCTTTGATTTAGACAAAAAGATGCATTTACTGCAAATAGATTTGAGCTGTTTGTGAGTTTTTTGCATGACGAAGATTTAGGTGGTGTCGAATTAGTTATTGCTAGTTTTCTAGTTTTCTGATGATGAGCTTGCTTTCTTTTCTTAAAAAAAGACCACTCGTCTTTGAAGAGTAGAGATCTAGAGTGGTACTTCTTCAGCCCTGTGGATAGGAAATATGGCAATGGGTCTCGACTGAATCGAGCCACTGGAAAAGGATACTGGAAAGCCACCGGAAAGGACAGAGCTGTGAGACATAAAAATCAAACCATCGGAATGAAGAAAACACTCGTTTTCCATAGTGGCCGAGCACCCGATGGCAAGAGAACAAACTGGGTAATGCATGAGTACAGGCTTTGTGATTCTGAATTGGAGAAGGCTGGTGTTACACAGGTCTGGATTTTAATTCAATTCGTCATTATTTTCATTCAAATCTTTCTCTCGAAGTCATGAATCTTACGAAGAAGAAATTCGTGTTTGTTGTTCTGTGAGAAAAGGATGCATTTGTGCTGTGTAGAATATTCCAAAAGAGTGGTTTGGGACCCCCAAATGGGGACCGATATGCCCCTTTTGTTGAAGAAGAATGGGATGAAGATGCACCTGTTCTAGTTCCTGGAGGCGACGCCGATGATGATGTGGCAATTGTCGATGAAATGCGACAGGTCTGTTATTTGATCCTTTGCTTCGTATATTGCAATCGTTTGAACAGATTTTGCGTTTGATTTGTTACTTTACCATCACTTCGAATTCGTATCAGGAAACTCAGCCTCTTAGCATGGCTCCTATCCGGATTGAAAATCCGATCGGGTCACATAATCCTCCTTTCTTGTATAAAAGGGAGAGATTGGAAGAAGATCCGGAGCCACTATCTTTAGCTCAAGCTAAAAGATCGAAGCACGATGATCCAAACTTGAGCCATGCGAATGGATCGGAAGATTCCACTACAACGAGCTTGGATCCTCCTACTACAATGATGATGACGACAAACTTATTGGAATTTCCTTTGTTAGAAACCTTAGAGCCCAAAGAAAACCAGCAACTAAACACACACATGTTCGACTCCTCCAACCTAGAGAAATTGGTGCCACCCGGCTACTTGAAATTCATCAGTAATCTTGAGAACGAGATACTGAATGTGTCCATGGAGCGTGAGACGTTGAAGATTGAAGTGATGAGAGCCCAAGCTATGATCAACATTGTTCAATCTCAGATCGACATTTTGACCCAAGAAAACGATGACTTAAAAAGACGTGGAAGATGATGGTATTATATATATCATCATTGCATCTATCTGAGTTTTGTCTAGAGGTAGATAGCGAATGGAAAATCGAAGGTAGGAATAGTGAATCCGTCGATGATGCTCTTTTTTCTTTAAATCGGCTTAGTTCTTTTTCTTTTAATCAAATGTCTGAATAAAGAATGCTAATGGTTTTGTTGAAATCCACTTTGTTGTTGAAGCCAAATGATGAACCAGGTTTTACTTGAACAATGTTGATTCTAAGGTCATTTGAAATAAAGAAAAAAAATTATCTTTTCGATTTTTTAGTGATTTCTTTTCACTAAGTGAGGGGAAGTGGAAGGAGGTGAGGCAATAAAAATTAGAAAACCTGTGTGATTCAGGTTTGGATCTGGTCATTGCAATCCTAACTTTTATAGAGGTGTGGTCATTTTTATAAAAATGAGGAACTATTTGGATCTGGTCATCGCAATCCTAACTTTTATAGAGGTGTGGTCATTTTTATAAAGACGAGGTACAATTTGAATTACAAGGCTCGTGGTTCGATATTCAGTGATTCATTTGTAACCTAGGCATAATGTTTGGTGATGAAGAGGTAACTCTGCCTCTAAATTTAACCCTTAAAAACAGAACATATATTATTTAAATAAAATATCACTTGGAGCTTTGAAGTATTCAACGCCTTGTGAATTTTGATATTTCCTATTAGTTTATAGTACTTTTTATTTTTATTTTTGTAACAATTGTAGTTTTTTTAACGAGTTAGAGAGTGGAAGAGAGGTATCTGAACCTTTAAATTATAAGTTATGTAGTTGTTTTGTGTTTGATTGTAATGATTTATTTTGATTTAATAATGAAATGAAATGAAATGGATTATGTTTTAATTTTATCTCACGAAACGGTTGTCATGAACTTATGATCTCATCTAAATTTTTGTTTTAATTATTTTATTTTCTTCTCTTTCTTTTTTATATAAAGAATCATCTTATGGATTCGACATATTCAATAATCACTAGTCTTCTATACTTTGTTCACAAATCACTTAATCATAGTATAATCTGTTCTGAGGCCCTCATAAGCAATTAAACTAGTTTCGAGTGGTTTCAAAAAATTAGTATATATATCTTACTAAGCTCAAAACAAAAACCAATGATTGGACTCAAATGGACAAGTCTTTGCTTTAATTAAATAGGGGCCTGAACCAACAGTTGGGCTAACCCATCAACCAAAGTCATGGGCCTACCACCCCACTTTTTTTATTTTTTTATTAATTATTATTATTCCACTACTTTTATAGTATTCATTGCTACATTTTACACAACTCACAAATATATATATATATATATATATATATATATATATATATATCAAGTGTATAAAGTGGACCATAAACAATACATCAAGTTATCAATCCATAACAAGTAATCCATCCAATTTTATAAATGCTATAATGATAATTTAAATGCTAAATGTTGTTAAGACGAAGTTTGTGAGGGATCTCATGAAGGTGAAATACTAAGCATTTAAAATTAATATTCGTTTATTTTTAATTTATTGGATAATATTCATTTAAAGACCCGGCCACACGTGTCGGATCCATTTGTCTCGTTCCTAACACAGACTGGATTTGACCCATCTCAAAGACCTCGCACCAAATCGGGTACCCATAAAACTGGTCCAAATTATCGTTCCTACTTATATCTTCTATAAAGATGGTTATATAATATTACTAGAGATTTTTCTTTATTCTCAAATTCAATTTAAGATGTGTGAAATAAGCATGAAGTTTGCTATGAAATGTTGGAAAATATTGGATTTAGATTCATCAAAAATAGTGAATTTTAAGTTGCGCATGGAAAATAAAAACTTTTACTAGAAATAATTGAAAATGAAAGCGACCCATATCCAAACTAAAATCTTGCATGCACAAGACATGTAATATCCATAAATGGGTGTGACATATTATTAAAGATTTAATCTATCTTTTTTCTTTTTTTCTTATCCCAATAGAATTGAAAGGGTACCGACCTTGTTTCCTCCTTGAGAAAGAAAAGCCAAATGGTATATTGGAAAGAAAAAAAAAACACTAATAAAAAATAAAATAATAATAATATTAGTAATAATAATATTGAGAGAGAAGTGGGAACACCTTTTCAAATTGAACCAAAAAACATAAGGTGATGTTTGGATTGAGATTGGCTGGTCGGGATTTGGGATTTTAAAATCTCAAATCCTTGATGTAAATCCTTAAACAAACAAGGATTATGAAATCTATCAAAATCCTACTATATTTAATCATTACATCAACTAATAATATAATATTACACTTACTAACTTTTCCAGCATTGATTTGACATCTACAGTAATAATCTTACCCTATAAAATCTCATAACAAACACAGATTTTAACTATTCACCTTTATTTACAAATCCCAGGATTTCAAGATCCGGATTTCCCCAATCCTACATAAACCCAAAACAAAAATACCCTAAGATTATGTGAGCCGTACGTTTTGTCCACCACAGCCATATTTGACTGGGTTGATACACGTGTGGAATTTTTCCATCACTATTCAATCAATAAACTTTGCATAATGGCCCCTCCACTTATATATATTTACACTCGCCCCCTACATGTAAGATTTTTCTGTCCTTTTTAATTAGTCAACTCTTCAATGCTAATTACATGTTTTGAGAAATAAAAAAACATTTTTCTTAGAGAAATATAAATTGATGATAACATTGAAAAATAAGCATAATTTTCGCTTGAATTTCTAAAACATTAATGATTTTGAAATGTTTTTTTTTTTTGTTAAAATGCGAAGTATTGTGGGTCAAAATGAGTAGTTTCTTTATTTTGAAAACGGAAAAAATGTATTGATCAATAATAAAAATCATTGATTTCCTTAAATTTTTATAATAATAATATCCTAATAAAATGATAATAGGGATGTAATAAGATTAACTTTATGATATATATTTACTAAAATACCAAGAAGAGCGGTTTGAAAAACCCTACTTATTAAGAATTTTTTATCTCAAAATACTTCAATTTAAGTCAATGTTGATATATTAGCTAACTTTTTTTTTTGTTCAACCCAAAAGTGGAATTAAGTGGCTATTTTTAAGATATGTCAAACACAATCAAATCTCGATAGATCCATAAACCCCAAAAATTTGATAAAATCCATGCACAAGCTCAAATCAAAGAATAATGCATTTAATTTAAACAACAATTAATTAATTGTTCCACAATCTAATGCCTAATTAAATTATTGATTACTAGAATTACATTAAATGTAAATTCATCGAAACATAAATTAACAATTAATATAGAATTATGTAAATCACCGAGTGTAGCATATCGAAGATATATTTAATTAAAAAATGAATAATTTAAAAGAGTAGAAATGGCAAAGACTCACCTCAGAGGTTTCTTAACGGACGGGCAATGAATTGCTTTACTTGTACTCTTTTACTTATTAATAATAATAAGCATCTTTATTTATTTGCATACAATTTGTTCTTTTGCATGTTGACTCACATGCATCTGTCACTTTCTTATGCAGGTCCCACTACTTTTTCTGAATTTTAATTTAATTTTTTTATTTATTTCATCAATTTTAGAATACTATATTTTCCATGTAGTATAGAAGTTTAAGGAAAAGATTCTTTTCGATATTTAAATAATTTGGGTTTATATGCAATGATATGTAGTGTACTTAAATACTTTTAGCAATTATATATATTCTCGGCGCCATTTATTTTTTTATGAGTCTCAAAATCTCATTAAAAGCTAATGTGTTGTTTAATTGAGCTATTTTATGCACTTGTGTGTACACAATTAAGCTAGCATCTCAAATAGCACATGCTTTCAAAGTCATAAAATAATAATCTAGAACTAGTTTCTGGGTAAAATAAAATTTATTAAACTTAATCACTCTCGAGAAATTGATTTTATCTTGAATTTAAATTAGACACAACTTAGAATTGAGTGTGAGAGTTCATAATGTTCAGATAAAAAATATGATAGTACACATCAATATTTTAACATTATTATAATGCTTAACGAAGAACAATTTCATCAAAAATCTCATGATAATTAATAAAAAATCGCAAATGGGGTTCAACCCGTTGAGTGGGACAAACAATGTTATGATCCAATCTAACTCATTCTTATATTTAAAGTTTAGTTAATTTTCCTTGAAATAACTGAAGATCTATTATGTTAGACCTCTAAAGCAACACCAAACAAAATCATATAATTTCATGAGCATATAAATTACAATATATTTTATGTTGAATTTTAGTAAATTCTACCCACTTTATTATTTACATTCATGTTATATTTATCATATGAATAAACACGGAACTATTATTAATAAAATGCCCTCAATAAAAATGAATGTGTAGCTGTCATTTTAGCGCAGAGAGTCATATGGGCTTAAATAAATATGGACCCCAAAAAACATAAAATCCCTGTTTGGATTGTATTGTGACTATTTTGGGAAATTCATGATGTGATGAGAAGACATATCCTTTCAGACTACTACTGTTGCAGATAGCTTAAGCAATCTGTGTGCATATTCTTACATGGAAAAATGTTAAAAGTCTTTCCTAAAAATAATAATAATAAGAAATAAAAGTTAAAGTCTTGTTTGTTTTGCAAGAAAAGTCAGAGAAAAGTGCTTCTTGCTTGGCACAATTATTTTTTGAGTGTTACAAGAAACATTTGAAGAAGATGGTCAGTTTGGGACTCTAGCTTTCAAGATCAAGTGATAATCTTTCAAAATAGAATATTACTAAAATTCATTAATGTTTGGATCATCATTGTGAAATCATAATTTTCTATCTCCTATTATATTTCATTAGTATATATATGTTGAGTGTAAATTGATAATATCATCATTAACCCATTTGAGAATAAAATAATTTAATATTACTTAACAATTTATGGTATATATATATATATATATATATATATATATATATATATATATTACTTAACAAAACCAAAATTGTGTATACTTCAAATATATAAAAATAAAAAAAAGGTGATTTTCGCTATTTAATTGTTATAATATCAAACAAAAATCAGTGGTGGCTTCACTATGGATATTCATCACTATCTCGATTATCTCCCAAAATAATGGAAATATCCCTTTTAACATTATTTATTATTTCCCTTTTCTAGGAAAATTAACATTATTTACTATATCCACTAACAAAATGTACAAAAATAGTAAAAACTTAAACAAAAAAACAATTTACCATATCATCCTAGAGAAATCAAAATCTTCCCTTAAAAAGAGGAACGAAATCATTTTCCAAAGATGAAGAAACCATAATTATAATACCTAATCTTTCTCAAAAAAGAAAAAAAAATACTTAACACCTAATCTATGATTGTTTTTCCAAAAAAAATCAAGAAATAACAAACCTTTGAAATTTAATTCCACGAATATTGATCGTACAAAATTAAATTTTAAATAACATAGGAGGTGTCCACAAATAATTTCAAGAAATAAACCATCAATTTAAACATACATCAATCCAAATAGCGGATGTGAACTGCAAACCACATGATATGATGTTATACACCTTTAATATTAGAGATCAAATTAAATTTGAAATCTCCAAATCAAAAAGATCACTACCAATTACCCATAAACAAAGAGGACAAAGGAAACCCCAAGTGCATAAACTTTCAAATATATACTCCAAGAATGAATTCAATATTAAAATAAAAATATAGTGTGTCGTATTCATAGTGTTTTATACTCTAATCTTGAATTACATAACTAGCAAAATGTGTAGTATCATATATAAATCATTCACCATTTTATAAAAAAATGATATCCAGAGCATGGTTTTAATTAAATCATTGTATAAATCAATGAGATAAGTCAATTCAAAACTCATAACCTACAAACTATAAATTAACTTATAAAATGGCTCACACAATTATTAAACGATTGCATATAAGAATTTATGATATTTAAAACCGTCATGATTATAATTTTATTATAAAAAATATATAAATTTTTTATCATGCACGCCGCATTGTTGAAAAAAAACAAATAAAAAGAAAATTTGCAATTTTCATCATCTTATTTAAACATTGTCCATTTTTTTACTACTAATTTTACTAATTTTACGTATTATAATGTTGATTCTATAACTATCAATTTTCTTTTTTCCAATTTTCATTCAATTTTGCTTGTAATTTTTATTTTTGCCTATATGAATTTTTAGTTTCAAGTAAAATCAGATCAAAATAAAAAATATATATTAATTAAAGGATCAAATTGAAATAGTGAAAATTGATAATAATTGTATGACAGTTATTACACTGCCAAAACAAAAATAAAATTCGGCAGTTGTTATCCTCGAGAGGAAAAAAAGAAGCTTATTGCCAAATATCAGAGAGAGAGAGAGCGCTTCGTCCAAAAGTAAGGAAAAAAAAGAGTAATTTATAGGGCGATAAGTGATGAAAAATCTCAGGAAAAAAAATAAGAAGAAAACAATGAACAACAGCTAAGCCCAACGCACTGCGTTTCATTTCTTTTTTCATAGGTTTTCGATTTCCGTGTCAAGCAAGCATCCATACCCACACACACTCTCTCTCTCAATCCCCATTTCTTAACCCATGGGCAATAACCAAACCACAACTCCTTTCTTCCATAAATCCCCATTTTTCCATTTCTTTTCTTTTTACGCCTACCTCAACCCTTTTCTTGCCTTCTAATCTTCCTCCCAACCCACCTTTTCGTGCTTATTTATTTTTCTCCGATTTTATCACATGGATTTTTGCTGATGTGTTGAGTTTTTCCAAGAATCTTTGGAGTTTTGTTGGTGGGTTTTTTAAATTAATTGAAATGGGACTGGAGGTGGTCGTGGGTACGGCGGCGCCGCCGGCTGGATCGGGAGCGCCGCCGCCGACGTCTCTGGCGCCGGGGTTCAGGTTTCACCCCACCGATGAGGAGCTGGTGAGGTACTATCTGAGGAGGAAAGCTTGCGCCAAGCCCTTCCGCTTTCAAGCTGTCACTGAAATTGATGTCTACAAATCTGAGCCATGGGAGCTTGCTGGTATGTTCAGATGCTTAGCTTTTGTTTGGAATTTACATAGATTCAGTTTTATTGATTTAATTTTTGGTTGATTGATGTAGTTTTTATTCGCAAAGGTGCGGTCTTTTATGATGCTTGTTAGAACTTTAGCTAGTTTATTCTGTCTCTGCGTTTTCTTGGCGCATCCTTATTGTTTTGGTGGTGTAATTAAGTTAATCTGTAATTGAGTTGTGATTTCATTTCTGAAAGTCTTTGTATTATTGTTCATGGAGTAAACATCTATGAAGTGAACTGCAAAAGAATGGATTTTTATTGTTTTGTGGGTTGGGAGTTACTAAGAAATAATTCAACTTTCAAGATGCGATTTTTATCATCTATATGTGTGGGTGGGAGAGTTCACAGGGAACTTTTAGTCCAAATAATGCGTGTTCTCGAATTAGTGTCGCGATATAAGCAGAGCCCGTTTTTCGTTTTTTCTTATGTTGTTATTTCTGTAGTTTTAGTTGCTATTTGCTGACTAATGATTTTCTGACGATATGCTTGCTTTCTTTTCTTGAAAAAAAGATTACTCATCTTTGAAGAGTAGAGATTTGGAGTGGTACTTCTTTAGCCCTGTGGATAGGAAATATGGCAATGGGTCTCGACTGAATCGAGCCACCGGTAAAGGATACTGGAAAGCGACTGGGAAGGACAGAGCTGTGCGACATAAAAATCAAACCATTGGAATGAAGAAAACGCTCGTTTTCCATAGTGGTCGAGCTCCCGATGGCAAGAGAACAAACTGGGTAATGCATGAGTATAGGCTTTGTGATTCTGAATTGGAGAAGGCTGGTGTTACTCAGGTCTGGATTTTAATTTGATTTGTTATTATTTTCGTTGAAATCTTTCTGTGGAAGTCATGGATCTTACGAGAAGAAATTCGTGTTTGTTGCTTTGTGAGGATAGGATGCATTTGTGCTGTGTAGAATATTCCAAAAGAGTGGTTTGGGACCTCCAAATGGGGACCGATATGCCCCTTTTGTTGAAGAAGAATGGGATGAAGATGCGCCTGTTCTCATCCCTGGAGGCGACGCCGATGATGACGTGGCAAATGCTGATGAAGTGCGAGTTGAGTGCGCTAATCTTGATCAGGTCTGTTATTTCATCTTTTGCTTAATATATTTGTATCAATATCTCTTCTAAAAAAAGTGTAATTAATTCTTTCAGTGAAGCATCTGTATGTTATAACTGTATATTCATACCGTGTTTATTCAGTGGAGCAACATACATCACTCAAGATGTGCATTTTATTCGTCTTTTTTAACTGCAAAAAAGATGCAATTATTAGGGGGTGAAGCCTTTGTCCTTTGTGTCTAATGTAATATCATTTAGTATTGAAGTCTCTGCGTTTTTGCGGCAAATGCCTAAGTGTCGTCCTTGGTATCAAACCTTGGTCGATAAACATAATTACTCCCAAGTTGTTTTGCTTCATTTCGTGTTTCTTGAAATGTTATTTCTTCTCGATTTTCAACTTACGTGAAAGTTCATCAAATAATTCATTGTGCATCAAATAGACTAGTTCCGTTTCTTAGTATCAAGAGTATCCTTTTCAAATTACACGATTCCACAACCATTCTTGCACATGCATCTACACGATAAGAAATTCGATCACTTCATTTTAAGGGATCGATTTTTGCTTCGTTGCAGGATCCTCCGCCTCTCACCATGGCTCCACCCCAAATCGAGAACCCTATCCGGTCTCAGAGTCTTGCTTTCATGTGCAAGAGGGAGAGATCAGAAGACGAGCCCGAGCCACTCTCTCTTGCCCAGTCTAAACGATCGAAACACGACGATCCCAGCTCGAGCCATGCAAATGGGTCCGAGGATTCGACCACAACGAGCCAGGACCTGCCTACAACGATGATGACGACAAATTTATTGGAATTCCCTTTATTAGAATCTTTAGAGCCCAAAGATAACAATCACCATGTCAACACACTCACGTTCGACTCCTCCAACCTAGAGAAATCGGTGCCACCCGGCTACTTGAAATTCATCAGCAATCTTGAGAACGAGATTCTGAACGTGTCCATGGAGCGTGAGACGTTGAAGATTGAAGTGATGAGAGCCCAAGCTATGATCAACATTCTTCAATCTCGGATCGACATTTTGACCAAAGAGAACGACGACTTGAAAAGACGCGCCTAAGACCGAGGTTATGTATTGTGTGTCTTCCCATCTCCGTTGCGTTAGAGTTTGATTTCGTTTCGAATAGGGATGATGAGAAATGGTGTCTTGTAATAATCTCTTGCAAGTTTGGTCTGAAAATGAATCCGTCGACGATGCTCTATTGTATTTCAATCACAGCTTATTTTGAATAAAGTTGACTTTCAGAATATGTATCGTGAAAATCTCAAACGAGGCAACGGTGATGATCGCGCGAGAAGCTCTATTTCTATTGGACGAGAATTTGACTAGTTATCGTGGATTTCTTGTAGAAGCTACTGTACGATATATAGAGAATATAAGATTCGATGTTGGGTATAGGGTTGATCGAATATGATGACACATATCAATCATGTCATAAGGTTTTGACTTTTATTATATGAAGAGAAAAAAAGGAAAAGAAAAAAAAAAACATAAAAAGTATTATGGTGATTGGAGTGCATAATAAAAAGAAGTGGTGGCCTTAAATATTAATGAAATTCTTATATTCTTGTTCTAATTCTTACACAAATATTATGCGATGAAAGAGTGGTAGTCTTGCCTCCAAACTAGACCCTCTAATTGGCATCCTAAGAAAATTCTTTTTAATGAAATGCATAAACATTTCATAAATATGCAGGTAAATATAAAGTACCTTAAAACAATTTTGGCCCACCACTTTGTTATCCAATTTTCTTATTTCACCCATTTCTGCATATGTCAAAATTTTCATCACTGAGTTATTACTTTGAGTGTGCATTTATTCACTCTTTTTTTTTAGTCTATTTTTTTAATTTTTTTTAAAGGAGATATCATTATTATTTTAAAAGCATATTTACTGGCATACTAAGATTAAATATATATCTAAATAAATATAATATATTTTAAAATAATTAAAATAATGTTTAACAATATAATAATAAGGAATATGCTTTTTTGCTCATTCTATTGAAAATGAATTTTTTTTTTTGCAGAATTTTGCACAAAAATAATACAAGCCTTACGATAAATTGTTTTGTATAAGATCATTAAACTTTAATTTTATAAGCATTAGATCTATATATTTTCAACATTATCTAACTTGGATACCTTATACTATCATTAAAGAAATGAGTCACTGTACTTTCACTTTTTATTTGATTTGGTTCTCTTTACTTTCAAATTGGTTCAGATCTAATTCATATACTTTTGATTAACATAAGGTCCACAATTCAATATGAATTTGATACAGAAACCCTAATTTTTATAAAGAAAAGTAACGCTTAATTAGAAAATTGAAAAGTAGACAAATTCAATGAAAAAAAAAAGAAGAGAAACTCATTTTTTGTGATGAAATAAAATGAAAAGAAACTTATATTACAAAGAGATGAACATACTATTCCCTCTTTTTCTATGCGAAATGAGACATCAAAGCTACATGGATAATGTACAATTGCACACACAAAAAGAAAAATGAAAATAAAAATAAAAAATAGATCTAGAACATTCCACTTATTGAAAAATGAAAAATGAATTGTGGTAGTTATTAATTTCCTACTACTTGGCGTTGGTCAAACCACATACACCAAGACGCTAGTGTTGACGAATGTGCTTGCGCAATTACAAACGACGCCGATGCCGCGTTAAAGACTATCTCCACACCGATGAACCACAATAGTAGCGAACGGCACAACAAACTGATGCCACAAGCGGTTTGGTAGTTAAAAAGTTTTCCTGGAAATATCAAAACTCCTCGAAAATGCCGGGTTTATTCTCCTCATTGTCGAACCGAATTGGACAAAAACCCGAATCATTGACCCGAATATCTACAAATGCCGCCATATTTTTCTTTTATTGTAAAATCAAAGACTTTATCGACAATACAAACTTATAATAATGTTCAAGAAATTAAAACAAATAAATTAAGTTGTTATATAATTTTGACTGGACACCTACATATAAATAAATATAAATATGTTGTTTAGGTGTAATCAAATATGATTTTTGTTGATTATTTCTCAGAAATTGAAAAATCTTAATAATATTAGCAATTCAATTGTGAATCATCTTATAATTTTATGTTAAAATTATTGCATTAAACGTAATATCCACCGTCAATTAAAAATTAGTATAAATGAATAACTAGTATTATATATGATTAATAAATGGTATAATTTATGAGGTGTAATATGAATTAAATTCAGTTTTTAACTTGTTTTTAACAAAAATTAAAATAAAACATCCATTTTTACTCTCACCCATGACCCATACCCGGATCCACCCACGACAAAGATTATTCAGATATATTTTACAGTATAAATAATTTTAAAAATATATATAAATCAATTTATAAAAATGCATATAAAGAGATCACTTTTTCCTCTACTTGTTCTACAAGAGTCCATTAATTAATGGCAACACAACTTTTCCAATCCCATTAATCTCCCACCGTCAACCCAAACAAACCTAAATCTTCACAATTGCAGAAACCCTCGATCAATTTTATGAACTTTAATGGAATCTGTTACTGGTAAGAAGAATTCATCGGGATCCTCGAGTTCGTTGGCGCCGGGTTTCCGCTTCCACCCCACCGACGAGGAATTGGTCCGATACTATCTGCGCCGGAAAGTCTGTGGCAAGGGTTTTCGCGTCGATGCGATTTCTGATATCGATATTTACAAGGCTGAGCCTTGGGATCTTCCTAGTATGCCCCGTCTCCCTACCTTAATCTCTTCTCTGGTTTTCTTTTCGCTGATTTGGTTTTCGTCAGATGTTTATTGACTTTTAGTTGAATTAGCGTTGTTTCTGTGGAGTGATTTGAGTGTGAAGTTGAAAACAGCGTATTGTAGCGAGTGAGTTCGTTCTTTGTTGCTATTGCCATGGATTTGCTTTTCTGTGAACTTCTTGATTAAGATTACTTTCCGCTATTTCCTTTGGTTTATATTGATGGGGTGTTGGAGTTTCTTGTAATGAGGGGTTTTTGGGGTTTTTTTTTTGTGTGTGTGAATATTGGGTTTTATTTTTGTGCAGGTTCTGATTGCGAAATTCAAGTAGTTGATTTTTTAGATTAGTTATGGGTTTTGATCCGGGATGTCACAGGACGAGTCTTATTTGCATTTTAGTTCGAGCCATAGATCGGAACGAAAAAGGCCCGGTGGTTTGAATGTCTTTTTAATGGGATGCTCCACATTGTGTCAGCCTTGCTCTTTTCAGACAGTTTTCTTCTTAATTTGATGATCAAATACTCAATTATGTGTGGTCATAATAGCTGGCAATTTATGCGTCACAATTGTGTTGTTGAGTTTATTTTATATCTATCATTCCAAGCCAAAACTGAATGGGATTATACTTTTGGGCGGTTGTAGGCTTTTCTAGGCTGAAGTCTAGAGATCTAGAGTGGTATTTCTTCAGCGTGTTGGATAAGAAGTATGGTAATGGAGCAAGGACCAACCGAGCCACTGATAAAGGGTATTGGAAGACGACCGGAAAGGATAGGGCTGTTTATCACAGAAATCAAATTGTTGGGATGAAGAAAACTCTAGTGTATCATATTGGGCGTGCTCCCAAGGGACAGAGAACTAACTGGGTTATGCATGAGTACAGGCTTGCTGACTTGGAGTTGGAGAGAGCTGGCATTCATCAGGTGAGATCTCATCATAATATTTGTATGACGTTGACTGGCAAAATCAATATGTATGATGTTGATACAAGATAACTATGGGAACCGACATAGGATTGGGAGAAAAAATAACTGATCTAGGAACTGAGTTCTAGGATGTAGATCTGGAGCAAGTTTTGGTTAGTTAACATATAAGAGGATAATTGTCTTTTTTTCTCTTAATTCAACTCAAGTTAATATCATGAACTTTAATTGTTTCTTAAAAAAACACAAACTTTTAGATCATTGAGGTTACTGCTAGATCACTGGATTAAATTTCATTATGATAGTTGTGTGTGATTATTGTAATCTTCATTATCATGATATGAAAATTCGTTTGGAGGATGACTTGTTACAGAATTTCAACCTTGTCTGTACTGATGATATGTACTTTGGTGAAAAGGATGCATTTGTTCTTTGCCGAGTCTTCCAGAAAAGTGGTTCAGGGCCAAAGAATGGTGAGCAGTATGGGGCGCCATTTGTGGAAGAGGAGTGGCTGGATGATGAGCTGGAATTTACTCCAAAAGCGGAGGCTGCTGAGGAAGTTGACTTTGGGGATGACGCTTATTTGGACGGCCACGATCTTGAGCAGGTTTGTGATTGGTCATTGGTTATTTGTCTCATTCCATCTTCTTTATGTATAAAGTTGAAAATTGCTACCAGATACTCTGTTTAATGAACCGTCAGGTACTCAAATTATCAGTTATTTAATTTGTATATCCCAGAACATTCTGCCTATCATATATGCTGTTGATTGACACACATACATATCTATTATTTTGGACACTACGTTTTGTTTTATTTTCTAGGTCGTCTAATCTGTTAATTTTGTCTGTTCCACAGAATCCAAATATTGTATTAGTTAACGCAGAAGAATTGATATTCAGATTTGTACTATTAGCATTCTTCTTGCCTTTGGCTGCTTAAGCATTGCTTTTGAATTTGTAATCATGAAATTTTATCAAGTAAATTTCTTTGAGAAGGCTTTGTCATATGGTAGTATTATCTTCAGGAACATGTTATTAATTTTAACTTCAATTTATTTTTTACGGTGCCAGATTCTTGGATCAGATGGTCTGTCTGATGCTTCTCCAGTTCCATCAAATCTTGTCCCAGAAGATGGCAGTTTGGGTGAGGGAACTGCAGAGTCTGCAAATGACACCTCCATGCTTTTATTGGAAGCAGGTGATCAGTATTTCGAACACGAGCAGCATGAGGATAAGAACTTGTATGATTTGCCTGCTCCATATGATATGGACGTAAGAACAGTCAAGCGTGAATACATTGGTGAATCAAGCAAGTCTGGGAGTCCTGATGAGTTGGATTTCTTACTTGATGAACCATACATGGACTCGTCCAATGACCTTCCATATGTGAATGGAGGATTTATTGAAGCAAATGATCTATCAAATCCGGTTGAAACAAATACCTCTACTTTTGACATGCTTGAGGAGTACCTTTACTTTGATGCCAATGACAACGACTTGCAGCAATTTGAATATGATGATACTTCAGCAATGCTGGGAAGAGAGCATCTAATCTCTGATCAACCGTTGCTTCCTGCAGAGGTAATATTAGACTTGAAGTTCCTGGTCTATCCATACTCACTTAAAACACAGAACTTCTAACTCACTATATGACAGGAACTGAATGTTGGAACCGAGCAATCTACTTTACCCAGTGGACCTCTTGACTATGACAGCACTAATGCTGCATCACCGTCTGATAAGCTTGAATCTTCCAAATATGAATCAGGTATTAAGCCATCCTACTTTTGATGACTAAAGTATCTGTTTACCAGTGGTTATAAAATGTCCATATAACTAATTGAGTCGAGCCTGAAATTAACGAGTTTGCTATGGGGTCAAGCTTGAGCTTAAAAAATATCAGCACAGATTGAGTTCAAGTCTGATAATGTATTAGGGGTCTAACTTTTATTCTCATATATTGCAGATTTCCAGTATCCGTTCTTCAAACAGGCGAGTCAGATGTTGGGCAGCATCCCTGCTCCGCCAGCCATGGCTGCAGAGTTGCCTTCAAAAGCTACAGCCCTTCGTCTCAATTCCTTGTCTCAGCCTTCCAGCTCAGTGCACGTAACAGCTGGCATGATTCAAATCAGAAATTTGACTGCCAACAGTGGAAGAGACCAGTCATTGGGAAAGCCTCTGAACTTGAACATTGTTCTCTCGTTTGGCTTTACACGAGGCAATGATGGATCCGCCAGTCTGGAATCGAGCTTGCGCATACTTCCAGGGAAGACAATTCCCTCAATCTCGAGGGGTTGGTTCTACTTCATGTTCATGTGGGTCCTTATTCTCTCCATTAGCTACAAGATAGGGACCTGTATATGTGCAAAGTAGGCTATCTCTAATACCATTCCATAAGCGAAAATATTGTCCGTTTACTCGTCAGTCGGTCGGTCTGATGAACACTTGAACCATAATGCTGCATGTGGCATTTTTAGATTACGGTTGTGTTGAAATAGGAATTTTAGGACAACATAGGTTTTCCTTCTTAATTGTTGCGGAACCAAGTTCGTTCTGAATTATGAGATTCAGCTTCTGTTCTGCCATGGAAGGGTTTACACTAACTCTGGGATATTTATATTTCATTGTATGATTACACAATATATTACATGGGCATATCCTTCCTATATTGACTGAATGGAATTCCAAGCATTAAGTTTAGTTCATTTGATATAAACATTTTGGTTGTGTTTGAATGTGTGAGAATTTGAAGTTCATAGTAGTAAATTATTTGTTATTTGAAATTCATTACTTTCAATTTGAACTAATTTTTGATCAATTTGAGAGGATTTAAAATTTAAGATTTGAAATATATTCATTATATTTTATATCATTTTATCCAAACATAATTTCTATTTAATGTGTTCCGCCGTACCATCCTTTAGTACTCATTATAGCATATTACTCGAGGCTAGACGAGAAAAATGTCCATTTCATAAGATTACTCGAGATCATGATTGCTTATGTAAATCATACTAGGTTTGTTCGCATCTATAGTGGTTCATATAAAACAACTTCAATTTATAATCTAGTTTTTTTTTTTTCGATTGCATCTCATAGTTCATGATATTTTTAAAAATTGGTCTCCTATACACCAGTTGCATAAATATAAATCTATGCAATTAGATCGACCTGACACGGAACCGTGTGTTTGTGGGCCTTTTTTTTGTGTTACATTCATGTTATATTCATGTTGCATTTATGTTATATTCATGTCAACTTTATGTACAAATATCCTTACATTTTATATACTGTAACTTCGGGGAACAAAAAATAGAATTTTAGCACAATTTGTACATATATACCTTTTATGTGACCTTTCTGTTATATTCATGTCAATTTACAAATATTTTTACCTTTATATAATATATAAAGGTGCAATTAACATCACATAAAGGTATTTAGATCAAAAAATACGCTGAAATTCTATCTTTTTTTTCTAAGTTACAATACATAAAAGTTATGATATTTGTACATAAATGTCATACTAATATAACATATTTGCTAATATAACATATTTGTACATAAAAATCATACTAATATAACATAAAAGTCATGCAAATATAACATAAATGTATCACATGAAAAAAAAAAAAAAAAACTAGTGGATCCGCGTCGGGTACACCTGATGCACAAGAGAATTTGCATATTTTAAAAATTAAATAATTCTTAAAATTAACCCTACTTTTTTATTCTATTCAGGTTGACTTTGCTAGCCCAACATTTATTTTTTATTAATATTAATGTTTTTAGAATAACATTGTTGTCACCTAGTTCCCACATCACAAAACAGTACAAAAAAAATAATAATAATATATTGTAAAAGGCTACCTTCATCTGCCCAGCAATCAGCATTACATTTATTCAAGTAGTAGAAATTCATGGTGACAGAAAATCTATCAAAAGAAACAAAAAACAAAAAAAGCTTGGTTTAAAGAGCACATGAAGAACAAATATGGAGTGAGAAAGAAATCTTTTCTGAAAGAAAAAGTAGCTGTACCTTCATACTCGATTTTCTTCATCTTTCTCTTTCTTCTCCTTCTCCATCACCACTGCAACAAGCTTGTCCTCCTATGGCAGTCCACTGTGGATCGACAATATCATACACTAACACCCATTCCTCTTCATTTATGGTTTCTGTGCGCCTGTAACCGTTTTCCCCCTTTGGCAGCATCAATACTCGCAAATTTGTACGAATCCACGTTCAGATTCCAATCGAAATCCGGCACCTTAATCACCTGCAGATTCGGCGGCGGTCACCGGATTCATGACGTGGTAGATCGGGCGGGGAGTGTACATAAGAACGCCGTCGGGGGTCCGATTGCTGACCCAACCGACGAAGAGATCGTCGCTGCAAAGTATCAGGCCGTTGGAGGAATTGTAGATGTAGGTGATTTTGTTAGGGATTTCTTTGATGGTATTGCCGCCATTGTTAGGGATTCGGAGGGTATTGTGGTATGGCGATCTCTGGAAGCAGGCGAGCAAGCGGTGGCGGCGGCGTAACCAGTGGCAGACGCAAAAAAATTTCAAAGGGGTGGCACAATTAAAGGTAATATACAAAAATTCAAATTTTTTCGTACAAAATGTAATTTACAAATTATTTCAAAGATTCATTTTATATATTCCATTTGAATCAAAAAAATAAATGAAGTGATTTCATTTACAATTGACCCAACGTTTTACCATATTCAAGATAATTGACATTCATTCATCACTCATTTGGTTGCAAATCGTGTTTTTATGATACTCATCACAATTGAGAAATTCATCTATATTATCTAACAACTAATCGAAATTCCAAATTAATAATGCTCAAATCAACAAAACAATTGAAAATTTTAACTTAGAATTTATTATATATCTATTTTTATTTTTATCTGGTGGTGAGAACCACCATCCATCAATAATCGTTGATATACTTTAATTTTGCTGGTTTTCACTGCATCAACAATAAATATGAAAGGAATAACTCAAGAAAAAACATTTTGTATAAAGTTAAGGTATTTTTTAATTTTAAAACATTTTAAAGGCATTTTAGGTAATTCAAATGAAAAACAAAGGGTGGTACTTGCCACCCCTTGCCACCATGTGTGTCTGCCACTGTCCGTAACGCTTCAGAAACGAAGGACTCGTGATGATTTTTCTCCATCTCTTAGGGTTTTGAATTTTTCCTCTTTTTCCAAATTTTCGCGGCTCGTGGGGATAAAATGCGTAGGATATGTGATTTCATTTGATTTGAGATTTTTATTTTGCATATTTATAGTGTAGTTTGTTAAGTAGTAGCCCGAGTTTGATGAGAATAAGATAGAGGAAGATTTCACAAAAGATTACTAGAAAAGGTAAAAATCTTTTTTTTTTTTTTTGGTTGGATTAAATTATCAAATTGACTCGTGAACATATGTGAAGTTTTTTTAACTACATTCATAATGTTTTATCAAGGCAATCAAATTTGTATAAATTCAAATATTCTTCAAATTTATGTTGTATCAATCAAAACATTAATTATTGTTAGCATTTAAAAAATAATAATAAAAAGAAATCATCCTTGAAAAAAACAACAACATCAAGCTATCAAGAAATATGGTGAAGGCTATATATAGGGGTGGAAATTGGAACGGAATTTTCGAAATCCGCCGAATCCGATCCGAAATTTTCCGATTTTGGAACGAATATTTTTAATCCGAAATCCGAAAATCCGATTTCCGATTTTTCCGAAAATTTTCGGATGGAAATTGGAATTAGTTTTAAAATTTTCGGAAATTCCGAAATCCGATCCGAAATATTTCCGAAATTCAATTTTCGGAAATTCCGATTTCCGATCCGAAATTATAAAATGTAGAGTTAGTAAAGGCATTTGAGAATCGAACACGAGACCTCTCATACTCAAAGCATGAAACATACCATCAAACCAATAGCAATTGTTGTAAATAATTCAAACATTTTATACTATATACTATTTGCTATAGAAGAATACTATATACTATATAATATATTTTATATACATTTACTATATGTAAATATAAATATATATATATATTATAGTATACTTTATAATACTATATACTATATAATATATTTTATATACTTTATACTATGTGTAAATATAAATATACATATTATAGTATACTTTATAATACTGTATACTACATAATATATTTTATATACTTTATACTATATGATAGTATATAAATATATTATATATACTATATGTATATAGTATAGTTTATACTATAGTTTTATTTTATATTATATACTACAGTCTATACTGTAGTTTTTTAGTATTATTTTATAATATATACTATATACTATAGTTTATACGGTAGTTGTTTAGTATTATTTTATAATATATACTATATATTATAGTTTATACTGTAGTTTTTTTAATTATATTATATTATATACTACATACTATATATTATATACTTTATGCTATATATACTATATACTATATGTATATAGTATAGTTTATACTATAATTTTATTTTATACTATATACTATAGTTTATATTGTAGTTTTTTAGTATTATTTTATAATATATACTATATACTATAGTTTATACTGTAGTTTTTTAATTATATTATATTATATACTACATACTATTTACTATATACTATATGCTATAGAAGAATACTATATACTATATATTATATACTTTATGCTATATATACTATATACTATAGTTTATATTGTAGTTTTGTAGTATTATTTTATAATATATACTATATATTATAGTTTATACTGTAGTTTTTTAATTATATTATATTATATACTATATACTATATGCTATAGAAGAATACTATATACTATATATTATATACTTTATGCTATATATACTATATACTATATACTATATGTATATAGTATAGTTTATACTATAGTTTTATTTTATACTACATACTATAGTTTATACTATTGTTTTATAATTATACTATCTTATATACTGCATAATATAAGATATTTTGGGACAATTCTGAAAATTCCGAAAATTTCCGATTTTTTCCGATTTTCTGAATTTTTTAATTTCCGAAATTTCCGAAAAAATTTCCGAAAATTCCAAAATTTCGGAATTCCGAAATTTTCGAAATTTCCGAAATTTCCGACAATTCCGAAATTGGAATGGATTTTTCATTTCCGAAAATTTTTGGATGGAAATTGGAATTGATTTTTCATTTCCGAAATTTTTTGGAATTTTTCCGAAACACCCTATTTCCGATTTGATCCGTCCGATCTCCACCCCTAGCTATATATAATAGAAAAACAAAAGTTAGATTTTAATGCAATACAAAATAAAAGATTCAAATTAACAAAATTGATAAATTGATAATAGATATGCATGTCATTGCACATTGATTTTGTTTGCCAATACTGGAACCTGTCTTTGGAACCTGTGTTTAGTAGATATGCTGTATGGCAAAATCTAGTTCCAATGATGAGTCAATAATTAAGTGAACTTTAATGTGCACGTAATTCTTGTCAGTTGTCACATCAAGTAAACTATTGCACGTAAAAAATCAAAATAAATTAATAAATAAGTAAAAGAACATTTAAAATCTTTCGACCATCAGATCATAAATAAAGAATCTAAAAATTAAAAGGACTATTATAAAAAGGTTGTAATTAAAAATTGGACATGACACAAATTATAAAATTAAAATTGAAATTTTCCCTATAGAAATTAATGAACATAGAGCGATTGTATTTAAAGTTATACATAACTTTATTCCCCACAGGTTATCGACTGAAAAGTGAAGGTTAAAACTAATATCCAAAACTATTAACATTAATACAACGTGACATTGCATCCATGCTATAGCTCATAAGAAAAAATTAATTTTGTTTCTGTAGTGTTTGTTATACATAACTTTATTTTTGTATATGGTTGAAATTCATTAATAGAAATGTTAAAAAGCGTCATTAAACTTGTCATAAACTACTGCAAAACTTCAGTCATTATGATCATGCAAATTAGTGTACGTATTGTTAATGTTAACATCACATTTGAAGAAAAAGTCATGATTCTGAACAAAACTAGGGTGTTTCTCCAAGCAACAATGGAGGATCTCCATCAATAAATCTTGGCTCCAATTTTTTTACATTTATAGGTGTTTTTATAATATAGGGGCACCGGCCCCTCTCACAATTTCTAAAGTTGACCATTGATTTTAATTTAGTTTGTTTGATTATCAATTATTAAGGAGTATATAATATATTTATTCTTTTAGCTTAATGAAGTATGAATTATTTAATGATTGAAAAAATTATTAATTATAGTTCTTTACTATATTGATTGACTATTTAACCATCATTTGAATTATTAAATTTGAGTTACAATTGTTAATAATTTAAGTATTGGTTTATAGTACTTACTAGTCAATTTAATTCGATGCATTTTTTAAATCAAGTGTTGTTTTATATGTCATAGATCATGTACTATGAAAAAAAATACCACTTATAGTAGAATTCACGATGAACATCATTAAAAGTTTACTTGACAATCAAAGGATCGATACACATATGAAGTATTGTTTAGTTATATGGAAAATCTTTTATTTTGGAAATGTTAGCAATGAAGCTATTAATTATGCAACAGTTACAAAATATGAAAAATAGAATATAAATTGTGTATTATGTTATTTATTTTATGATGTTGATATTGTCATGTCGAAATGTAATACAACCACTAGTTTTAGATGTTATTTATAATGTAAAATATTGACCTTATCAATATTGTTACTAATTTATAAGGGTATTTTTCAAACTATTGTATTTTTTATTAGTTGGGCGGGCCCCTGAGTATAAAATTTAGGTTCGTCACTGTATATTTGCATGATAAAAACGACATTCAACTCAATTCATCGACATCTAAAGATCGAGTTAGCGAGGTACAAAGAGATAGACAGTCTAACATTGATCTTCAACATTTATAAAATTTCCATAATATAGAAAAATTTCATAAAAAGGTTATCAATTTATATTTGTAAAATCTATTAACTAGCTAGAAGATGCATTATTTATCTGAAAAGTTTACATGGTTTAATAATTTACATAGTGAATGGATTATAAACATATGTGATGTTTTTTCAATCACTACATTCTTCAAGTTGAGTATATATTTTCAATTCTTCGAGTTGAGTATATATTTTCAATTCTTCAAGCTAGAAGATGTTTTTATCTAGGTAATCAAGTTGAGTATATATTTTCAATTATTCGATTTATGTTATATCAACCAAAACAATTATTGTTATCATTTAAATATATTCAATAAACTTGATTTAAAATTAATCATCTTTGCAAATCTAACATGTATAAAAGTGAATTAAATTGGAGGACCAAATTTATTTTTTTGGAAACGAGTGTGATAGGGATAGTGTTCTTCATAAACTTGTTGACCAAAAAAGTCAAGTAACATAAAGAAACGAAAATAAAATTGTCCATAGAATTTTATAATAGTATGGTGTTTTCGAAAAAAATTATTTAACTATTGTCGAAATTATTAATGCATCGTAATATATTCCCATATATGAAATGATGATCTTTTTATATTATACTAATATAAAGCCCATATAATACTTGAAATATTAAAAGAAACTACATTAAATATAGTAAAATTAAAAAAATGTAAATAGTATTTATATAAGAAAAATATATATTTAGGCCAAGTAGTCAAAATAATCCAAACCTTTGTGAGTTTTTGCTATTTTGATCAATGCTTTTAATTTTGTCAATTTATCAAAAATTTGAACAATTAATTGTAATTTTGGCGAATTTTGTTTTCAGTCAAAATAAAGTTATCTAAAGATGATGTGGCGGACACATAAATAGAGTTTCATAACACATCTCACCAAATATTAAATTCACCATCAACAAGAACAGCAAGTCTCGTAAAGTTGAACCAGAATCTCCAGTGTTTGTTTGTTGGGCTCCTTGGGAGCAATTTCACTGAATTTAATTATTTTCCCAAGTTAATATGGAACATCAACTAAGCACATTTCACAAATTAGTTCTATTAACTCCCAGAAGCCTTCTCTCATACACTTTTACATGTAAGAGAAAATGGGATTTGGAAGAGAAAGACTTGGTCTTGGGAATTGAGTTTTTGAATTTGAGAATTTTAATTTGATGACATGTCATTATATTTTGTCTATGTGTTTACCACATTACAACCTAATCAATTAATTTTGACCACAAATACAAATTGGCCAAAATTACAACTAGTTGGTGATATTTTGGATTAATTGACAAAATTAAAAGAATTGGTATTTGGCCTATATATTTATGGTTTTGCATCATCCAATTAACATTAAATATAACGCAATCAAATTAATATATTATTTAATTGTTGAAATATATATTACATTTATAAATTTAGTTAAAATTTTATATTAATTATGAGAAATGTTTATTATCAACATAAAATTCGATGTCATTAAACACTCATATTAATTAGGTTCAAAATTTTATTTATTACATATTTAATTTGTAAAAAAAAAAAAAGGAAGAAGAAATTAATATGAAAGGTTTTAGATTCGCCATGTGTCATGTGCTCATTTTTTTATAAATATAAACATAAAGATTACTTTTTTATAGATATAAAGATTACTTTTTCATCTTTCCTTCACATTAGAAAGATGGTTAGATTTTGTTAACATTAATTGGTTAAAAATAGTAAAAAACAAATCAAACAATCAAAGGATGTAGTGAAGACTAGATAATAAGGGGGAAAAACAAAAAACACTTGAGATTGTAATGTAATAGGAGTAGTAAATAAAAGATCTAAATTACACATTCTACATAAAATTACCTAAAAAAACAGAGATGGATAGATGAAAAGTTCAAAGAGCATAAGAGGAGAGAAAAGAAGAGTAAATGTAGGGATAGAGATAATTACCTTCCCAGTCAGCAAAATGGCCACGATACTTGACTTTTTCAATCGACTTGCTCTGCAAATTGTAGAGATATATTCCTCTACCATACCTGAGAACAGCAACGATTTGGGACTTACATGGGGAATTGATGATCGCCTCCAACACGACCTTCTCCTTCGCCAGGAAAATCCTCATCTCTCCTTGAATCAATTCAGCCTCCATATCGTACATCAGCACCCATTCCTCGCTCTCTATGGTGCCGTTGCGTCTGTAACCGCCATCCTCGCCCTTCGGCAGCACGTACAACTGCATCTTCTCGATCCTCATTGCTCCGAACCAGAGCAGATCATCAGATTCCGATCTCCAAATCGCGTACGAGTCGTGACACGTCATCACCGGCAACCGAATTAATTGAATTCGGTTTTCTCCGTCGCTCGGATCGAAAACGGCGAGTTTCCAGTCGGTGGAGTACCAGTGGTAAACGCCGTTCGCCACCACCGGAGGTCGGCGCAGCAGACAGAAGCTCTCCGATGATGTGAGTTGCTTCGGATCGGACCACTCGCCGGAAACGGAGGAGTAGGTGTCGATGTAGACGACTCTGCCGCAATTTACAGAGAGAGGTAAACCGGCTCGAATTATTGTGTAGATCGGAACGAGGTCGTTTTTGTTTTCTTCGCACATTATTCCGGTGGAGATTGGGAGGTAGTTATTGCGCGGCGGCGACAGGGAGACGTAGATTTTGGTGACCGGATTGATGACGTGATATATTCTCCGGCGATCGTCGTGGCTGCAGAGGATTAGACCGTTGGATGAATTGATGAAGTAGCCGAATCTTTTAGGGATCGGTTCGATGGCTTCAGGAAGAGCAATTGCTAGGGTGTTGCAATGCTTTCCTGGTTCCTTTAGCTTAGGGTATGTTATTCTCTGGAAAAAAGCGACGACACGGCCAGCGCCGCCGTTGTCACGGAGGCGGGTGGCGGCGGAGCTGTAACTGTGTAGAAATGGAGGTTTTCTGATCAGAGCTCTCCATCCCTTTGAGACGCACATGCATCTGAAGACAGATTTGGGAGGCAACAAAGCAAGGATCTCAATCAATTCATCTTCGCTCGTCTCAGAATTTTCCATGAATGATTATTTACTCAGAAATTTCTGAATAAGAGATATGCAAAGGGAAAGAGATCTGTGGGGTTATATAGGTGGATGCAAGGAGCTTCTAGAAAGACAGGCGCGCTGCTTTTGTCTTGTTGTATTAAATTGCGTATACCTTTTTTTTGTTTTAAGAAAATCTTTATTAATATTTTTGAACGGTTACGAGTTTTAGAGATAGTACATAAATAAATAAATATATATATATATATATATATATATATATAAACAAAATTGTGGAAATAATATAAGAACAAGCAACCCTAAGAAATGAACTACCTCGTTTGTTTGTCGGATGAAATGGATCATAAAGATTTGGTTGTGGAGAATGAACTCTTTTGCATTGATGTATTATAGAACTAAACTCTGAAGTATCGATCGGTCAATAAAAATATCGGAATCTTTCCTTACAATTCTGAAATCTATGGTAATCAAAAAAACGCCGTAGTATCCACAGTGAAATTAAACCTAACTTCCAAAGGTCCAATGTCTACGCACATGTTAATGATAATTATTTTTATAATATACTTACACGTGTCAAAAAGTTTAAGGAATTCCGTTTTTTGGATAGGTAGGAATGTTACTTCGTGAACCAGTGTTAGAGATCAATATGTACATGACACGTAACAAATGTTGAATAAACTAAAACAGTGATCATGAGCATTTTTCCTAGTTATAAACCTAGTCTTTCCATCTAGTTAGTAACGGTTGTCGATGATTTTGTGGGGCCCACATTATAGAAACTAACTTGAAAATCGAGTGCGACATCCATTGTCTCTATGTTCAGAAATTCTCGTTTACTCACGTATACATATGTAATTGGAAAGTAGATACTGCACTTAGTGTGATTCATTAAATGTAGCATCTATAAGACCTGTATTATGGATCAAAAGTTCATATTACTCGAATACCTCAATAAAAATTAGGGGAATGTAATTTTTAGTTCTTTAATTTATTCGTGTTACATCTTTATTCATTTATTTACTAAGTCCAACAAATTTTAAGATTTTTTTATTATTAGTCACATCACCTGTTATGCCAAGTAAAAGTGGCTTGATATTGTTACTTAGCATCTAAACTTATGCATTAGCAATTGTTTTTTTTTTTACATAGTGTCTATTTACAGTTCTAAATAAATTTAAAAAAAAAGAAAGCATAGTAATATATTTTTATATATTTATAAATTTTGAAAAGTTGTCTCAAAATAATGCATAGACTTTTTATTTTGTACATGATAATTAATACAAATTTTACTTATCAATTAATTTTTATAGTATTTTAGAAATTTATTTATTTATAATATATATGATATGGATGTCAAATAAACATCATTTGGTCACTTTAACCTACTATATTATAGTAATGGGACTATAAAAAGTTAAAATTAGACTAGAACACAAATGTGAATGGATAAAGACAAAATATGTAGGAGGATAAAATAAAAGACTGCAAACTTATTTCACAATATATATATATATATATATGGACACCCTACTATTAAACAAATTCAACAGTATTACTTAGCTCTATACTCAAATTCCTTTTCCTTATTCTAAAATCTATATACTTTCAACCAAAACACCAGAAAGTGTCATAAAAAATTAATATTTTCTGAAAAAAAAAAACCCCACCAGAAACGGAACAAATGTCAGAATATCGATTAAATTTTTAACAATTGACATGATCAGAAAAGCTATTTTATTTGTGAAATGAGAAAAACTTAAATTTGAGTTGTTCTACGTACGTATGGATTCAATTCATTTCGTCTTGTACTTATGACTTTGCACATTACCTATATATCATTATATATGTGAATATGCATTTTGTAAAATGCCAAATAAAACATCAATAATCTCATACATTAAAAGCAATGATTACTCTGTCTTATAGATGCTACACCTGATGTAAAAATGTGATTGCACTGTGATGCATGGTTAAGAAAAACGCACACACAGCAAGCCATCTTAAAAGCACACCAGAAGTAGAATTTCCTTGGCACAATTTTTCCAAACTAAATTTACTTTTGGAGATGAAAAAACCATTTAAATCCACAATGATCCAAAGCCAAAAAATTTATCACAACTTCAGTGTTAAAAAACATAAATAGTTCAAACATACCAAATTACAACAGTATACAGACAGTGCAAACTGGGTTTTCATGTTCTCAACCAAATCAAATTTCTAACACTCCCAACAAACGTTCTTGAAAAAAGTATTTACTGCTACCAATTTAGATGGGGGAAAAAAAGCTCTAAAGTAAAATGTAAATTTATCCCTTCCCTTGTATTGAATTCTTGTACTAGTTCCCTCTAACAAAAGCTATCGACAGGTCCAATGAATTCGCAGAAATGTTAAATAAAACATAACAAGTTGAGTACTTTTCCATCATTGCTCAGAAACTGAAGCAACTTTACGTGATATCATGGACTCGGCAACGTTGATGGCTCGTTGAGATCCCGTGATGGTAACTTTTCTGCAGGAGTAGTAAAAAATATATCAATGGATTGTGCCAACTTTCGTGAAAAACTTCAGAAACGCAATGTGTACGTACCTATCTGATGTCCCGGACATGAAATCACCCCTCTCAGATATCTTTATCCTAGCTCCACTAAGCTGCATTGTGAAAAGGCGCATAAATACAATGAACCAGACAAAAAGAACTATAAAATCTGTTCAAAATGAGATATAACCACCAGTTGAAGGAAAAAATTTAATAGAACATAACCATGTTGGCATATATAAAAAGACTAAGAGTCCCTTTTTCTAAAAGACACAAGTTTCTCTCTCCACATGTCCCAAGACACACCCAAGGTCTCACACTTCTGCATGTTTCAGGGCGCAGGAGAGAGATAGAACTTGTCTTTTAAATTTTTTAAAATATATATTAAACGTATCTTAGTCTTTTTTTACGAGCAACACGGATGGATTCCTTATTTATTTTTCCCCCTCTTTCTGGGAATAGGTGGCCGTTTCCATTTTCTGCGTAACCAAAAGGGTTAGAAACCCACATTTACTGAACCTATATAATACAGACCTGACTCATCTCCATAATATTCCTTCCACCACGGCCAACAACTATTCCAATGTGTTCATCTGGGATGCCAATAGTTATAGAACTGCTTCTATCTTCCTGTGGCTGCACAATGCACTTACTGTTTGTTAGTCAAACACCAAAATTAAGAAACTATGGAAGGGATCAGGAAACACGAGTCTGCCATATAATGTAATTATGGAACTACAATATTTATGATAACCAGAATATATTTAATAGAATGCA
Source organism: Scutellaria minor (assembly GCA_954870855.1). Taxonomy (NCBI): domain Eukaryota; kingdom Viridiplantae; phylum Streptophyta; class Magnoliopsida; order Lamiales; family Lamiaceae; genus Scutellaria; species Scutellaria minor. The sequence continues at coordinate 1,755,148 of OX940728.1, forward strand.
CTTGATAATGGTCCCCAGTTATGATTGTGATATGCATATTTCACAAGCATTGGGGCTGTTCTATATTAATATTTGTCTGCAATTTATTCCAATACAATCTGAAAGGAAACCAACACGTTTCACTCAAAAGCCCCACTGCAGCACAAGAGTGCAAATTGATCACTGTTTCTTTGGACTAGAGTGTTATTCATAATATTTACTAAATCAGATCCCATAGATCCATCAACACGTTTGAAATAAGCAAAAGTAATTTAATAGGCAGAAAAGGATAGTTTGAGGCAATTGATGTGGGAATAAAATCCAGAAAAAAAAAAGTTCATGAAATTACATTACAATAAAGAGAAAAGGCTTCAACAAAACGATTAAAGCAAAAGTAATTTAATAGGCAGAAAAGGATAGTTTGAGGCAATTGATGTGGGAATAAAATCCAGAAAAAAAAAAAAAAAACTGCATGAAATTACATTACAATAAAGAGAAAAGGCTTCAACAAAACGATTACATATATCGAACCTTGTTTGGAAACCTGTTGTTCTGATACTTCCCTCCAACACCATTTGGTCCATAGTTCATCCCATTGTATGCAACCGCTGGAAATAGAGGTTAGCAAATACACCTCAACCATGAGAACATTGGTTAAAATCTATAGTAACAAAAATGTAATTGGGGAAATTTACCAAAATTAACCTTTGAGATTTAACTTACTGGGGGGAGGGGGGGGGGGGAGGCTACTGCCTCCATCCTAAGAAAAGGTCCTGTTTATATAACTAAGTTTTATTTCTACAAACAGAACTCTTTTTTCGGGCAGAGGGAGTACTATGTTTTGAAATTACAAATACCCACTTGAGGTATAGCAAACCCTTTCCCTTCGAGGTTTGTACCCATTCAATAAGTGCAACTTGTAAAATAGAAGTAAATTTCAAAAGAGATATTTGTAATTTATAAACTTCATTGGGTTTTTTTTTTAATACATAGGTCAAAGTAGTTGTGACAATTATCCTATTTTGTTAACTTTTAATTTCCAGATGACAGTATCAGTTTTGAATTAGCAATTAAACAGTTAGGTGCAATTTCCACAAGGATTTTCAAGATAATCTACATATTCTCAAGACAGCAGCTGGACCTTCTACATGTACACATCAATGTAAAGTTTCAAGTAGCAATCAGACCTAAAGGATAAAATATAATTAACTTGTCCTGAACTTAGAACAAAGAAAACACTTAATAATATCAAGATTAATACACACCAGAAAACATACAAAAGTCCAATATTCTATGACATTCCGGCACCTCAAAGATGCATGAAAATTTCTGTAATCCAGAAAGCAGCATCTCACAATCAATACTCATAGTTAGCATCGGAATTTTACAAAAATTGCAACATTGTAATTTGGAACACCCCGTTTGCAGGATTTTAAACCATTCCAGATCCATGCTGATTTTGTCCAATCAATATCTTGGATAACAAATTTTTTAAGCTATGCTTTCATCATTATATAGATAAATGTCACAATTTGGTAAAGATGAGAGCATTTGGATGTACCAGCAAATTTCAAGGTAAACCCATCATGATAAATGATCTATAAATGGTACAGAGTTTAATTTTCACCTACCCCGTGTAGCACCATTCGGTCTTGTTAATGATAAGGTCCAACTGTATTTATTAATAATCCGAAGTTTTCTATCAAGAAGGTGATGAGTATTAAATTTGTGGAGCATGCTTTAATTCTAGACCTTCCTTCTTCTGGAGTCTCCAAAACCCTATTCCCTTTCTTTACCCAGGTAATCCCTACACTGAAAATCATTAGCATATATAATTTGGTTTATTTAATCTGAACCTTGAGGATATTACAATCTCAGTCTTCTTAGTATGGTCTTTTATGTTTCTGGTGCACTAAGTTCACTAATTGCAACAACTGTACATTGACTTCTTTGTCCACATTCACTCCTTTTTGCCTGAAAATTGCTGTTGTGGCATCCAAAATCCCATGGCTAGGTCAATAAATTCTGAGCCACATCATACTTAGTGAACATAGTGCAACAAAAACAAGGGTCATAATTAAAAGACCAAAACAGTAATTATCCCTTTGAAGCATGAACATGATAGTGGCATGTGAGTTGAGCAAAATATATTTATGCAGTAATCTAACTACTACTAAATTTTCCAGTGACATAGTTAAAGCGTTACAGAATACTGATGTTCTTTCATGATTTATTTGGTTATATGGATGTTCCTGGTTCATTGTTTTTCACATAAAATTCAGTCGTGTCCTGAGACTTTGTATCTATTTGTGTATTATGTGTTCGTATTTGAATTAAAACATGTCCCACCACAATAGGACATACAATCTAATCATCAGTCATTAGCAAGTTAACAATGACAAGCAGGACATCTCTTGTAACAACGCATGAGTTCAGCACAGAATGCTGATAGAAAAAATAGAAGATTGCTTGTGTCAACCATATGGAGTGAAAAAGTAGAAAAAAGCGCCGTGATAATGGAAACAAAAGGACGAAGATGCATTTAGAAAATAATACCAGCATAAGGAAATGGAGCATTTGCAGACTGCCGATAATGTTGGTCCTCTACCAATTTCTGTAGGATAAGCTCAACTGCCCGCATTTGTTCATCTAAACCACCAGATATTGTCACCAGCCTGTCATGCAAGCCAGGGTAAAAGTTGTCCTGGGGAGATATCTTAATACTAGCTCTGGAGTCTTCAATCAATGTTCTGTTCCAACAATTGTTGAATAGCCTCAGTCATAATATCTATACATTTACAGATATAAGAACATTCCTAACTAGTCCATCTAACAAGAATTGACATATTGGTATCCGCAAAACGCAAACATCTAACTAAGAAACAATGTTTAGGTGTCACCAACTTTCAGCTTCACTTCTTTCCTGACTAATTACATTGTCTTTTTCATCTCTCCAGATTTTTCTTCAAATGTTCAAACCAAAAGCAAAGCAGATTCTTCTATAAATTTCATTTTTCACCAAATAATATGGCTTGCAATATCATTGGCCCCTTTTATCTTCTCAGAGTTTGGAAGATTTGTCATTCTAGAAATACTGCCTATCCAGTTTTTAGCTGCAAACTCATGCTTACAGGATTGATTATTTTGCTGATTTATATTTTTGGAGTGTGCTTTCCCCATTCCAGAAAATTGGTAATTTTCAGGGCATAAAGAGAGTGAGTTCTAATTTTATATTTATGCGTGTTTTGCTAAACTTTATAATTTTTCATGCTTCTGTAAAAATCATTCTCACATATTAAGCCTCATGACTACCCAAAAAAGGTGAAATTACAATTTTCTATGATTGTGTTTTCATTTTTGCTTTCTCATTTTAAAGAACCAAAAGGAGTGTTTATGCTTTCTCACCCAGAACCCAAATATGTCAATTCATGAATTGAACTTCTCAGTAAGCACGGAAACAATAAGTACTCTCAGGACCAAGAAGGTAGAGCATAATGTGAAGCTACCATCTGCAGTATTCTTCTAAGTAACAGTTGCGGATAGAAAAACAATAGCCACTACAACATTTCAGGCAAGAAACTTTAAAATAGTTTGAGCAAATGGGCAACCAGCCAAACATATAATGGCCATAATGACAAAAGAATACCCACTCTTTTGGAGCCTAATAATCAAGAAGTAAAACAACTTTAAGATTAAATATGTTGAAACAGTCACGAAATTCTGCTATGAGCATGTGAATAAGATACTGCATCCAATTGACAAATTTAGACTATGCATTCATAAAACTTCAATGGAACAATTCACATGTATTAGCATCATCATTAGTTAAAAACTTATTCTATATCAGTCAAAATGAGATGTCTTAGCATAAAATCAATAAGCACTCTAACCTTATAATAGATCCACCCTTCCCAATTATTCCACCACAAGAGCTATTGGGTACAACCAGTCTGATTTTCGACTCGGGATCAACCTGGCCACCATCCTCAACATAAAACTAACAAACGCAGAGACATATGTCATTAGTAATGTATCCAAGTACTCGTCTCAAAAGATGTTTAAACACTCTCCTTACCTCGTCTAGTAATTTAGACAGAATGAGATCAACTGCTTTTAATATGTCCTCAACTGCTCCAGACACCATGATAATCCTATCAGACGTGCCAGGAAAGTATTCAAAATTGCGTGACAACTGAATGCGCGCTCCAGATTGTGATTGAATATCATTGATCGTCGAACCACCTTTACCGATTACAGAACCAGCTTCAGCATTTGATAAAAGGAACCTAATATGAGTGGTCTTCTCTTCATTGTCTGTCCAGCAACATAAACAAATAGATAATACATAATTAACAAAATAAATAAAAAATGCCATCACAAACTGTAGCTAGGGGGATGATAAAACTCGCAACCATAAGATGGAGATGAGTAAGAGAAACATGTTTGGAACCTTTGAGCAGTATTTGCAAATAAAGCTTACATTTTTCTAGAAAATATATTGCAGGGTAGTTAGTTCCAGTCTACAATGGAAATTGATAAGTACCAACATCAGAGAAGCTCTAGTATCTGTCAACGTAACTTTTTACTTTTTAACACAACTAATAACGATATTGAGCACGCAAGGAACTTACTCGCATACTGGAAATGCACATACTACTTGCATGCAAACCAGATTTCTAGATACAAGGAAAAACAAACAAACAAACAAACAAGAGTCCTATGGAGAAGCAAGCAGTGAAGATGCATCAGCCTATTAGCTACATGAACTGATAACTCATATACTTGGTTCCATGCTTTATTACCTCTCACTTCCAAGAAGTTTCTATAGTAGATATATTGGAAATGTATAGACAGATTAAGTGAATACATCCATCATACTTGGTTTAACAAAATTGGGAGTACCAAAAATGTTGTCATCAGAATGAATAGATTACATCACTAACTCCATACATGACAGTAGATCTTTTCTCCCCAAGATAGATATATAATTCAGGCAATAGTCACTGACAAATGGCCAGATCACGTAATTATAGAGTGATAAATAAGAGGTACATGAGAACATAGAGGACAAGAGAAGTACCTGAAGTCCAGGATTTAGAACTCAAATCTTGACATGACAGATTTAACTTACACAAGCTGACTTCTTATACTAAGAGGGTGTTTGGTTAGTGGATTTGAGGATGGAGGAATGAGAAAGGAATGACAGAGTGATGCTTGGCATGGGGAATGATATCCTTAAATATTAATTTTGATTTGTCAGTTTAGGGGAATACTCCATTCCTCTACTATGAGGGGAATGAAAGTAAACACAAGGTTATTTTCAATTATCATCAATCTCTTTCCAATTCCTATTCCCCTTAAGTTAAGTCAGTGCATTTGAGGGAGGAGAAATGAGAAAGGAATAATAAATTGATGCCTGGTGTGGGGAAGGATTCCTTAAAAATGTTAATTTTGGTTTCTTGCTTTGGGGAATACTCCATTCCTCTCTATTTTGAGGGCAACAAAAGTAACCTATAGTTATTCCCCACTACCATCAATCTCCTCCCCCTTTCTATTCCCTTTAACAAACCAAGCACCCTCTAAAAACTACTCCTATTAAATATTTCTAGATATAATCCCATGGATCTTTTAGGAGCTAGAGAAGTATAGAATATGGATATTGGCAGAACTTTTTTAGTCTATAATTGTCATGTGCTGCTCCCACATATATGTTTGCAAGATTTTATTTCTGCATGAACAAAAATCTATTGACTTTTGGAGAGTTCAATAGAAAATCCCTCAACTGTTAGCTCACCTAAGCTGAAAAGAGAAATTCTAGGACTTTCCAATTGTGGCTGACAAAACTTGGAAAGATATGCACAAAGAATAAATTTTTAGATCAAATGTGAAGTATACAATTTCTGGCATTTTTGTAGTTTTTTAATTCTCACGACATTAAAAGCACCCATTTGAAAATGATATTTCCATTTTGAGAAACAACACGGTATCAGGGAACATCTCAAAGAAAGCAACTAGGGACATCCAGCTCTAGAGAGGTTTCGTTATTCCACTTATACGATATATCTTAGTTTAATTGACAATTGAGATTCCTTTATCTCTCTCACAATTTATTTCCATGGAATTGCACTAAATTACAATTCAATTTCAGCATCCAATGTCAAACATGAACAATATCAACAGTCACAAACAAAAGAAATCGACCACCGTCAACTTCAGGGGGTTTACATCACTAATTACAATGTCAAAACCACAATGATAACATCAAACCTGCTTGCATCATAATTTCACGCTACTGAACAATAAACGAGCTAATGAAATCACAAATTCTGCATCAAATGCAAATTATATCCATAAAAAAGGATCCAGCACCACAGATCTTCATAAAAACATACAGAAATCAAACTAAAACCATTCATATGCATGTAAAAAATAAAAATTACGCAGATAGAATGAAAACCTGGAGAAGGCGGTGATTGGCGAGGCGACGATGGATTCTGCTGAACCTCAGGTGACACCTCACTGTATGCAGCTTTATCACCTTCCATTGCCATGATTTCCTGTATAATCTTGGATGTAAAAAACTATATTAATGAATGTGTAGGGAGAGAATATAGAGTTGTGGTCAGAGCACTTGAAATCTAGAGAGAGAAGCCAAAGTTGAAATTTTGTGATATGATTTTTTGTTACGATATTGGTGGGCTTTCTTTGGGAGGAAGCAATGTTATTTTGGGCCTCGCCAGTTGCTAATTGTGGGCTAAATGCTAAGCCCTAAATCATACTGTTAGCCCGGTCCAAATATATTGGTGGGCTTTCTTTGGAGGATTTTAGATTGTGTTTTACTGTTTTTACCATCTACTATAAGAAAAAACATTTTTTTCTCCGAGTATAATATCAACCAATGTAATTGGAAGGTTCCAATAATAACACATCTACTATAAGAAAAAACATTTTTTTTCTCCGAGTATAATATCAACCAATGTAATTGGAAGGTTCCAATAATAACACATCAAGTAATAAATAATTTCTTTAAATCCTTACCGGAACTATCTCTCAAGACTAGGGATGGCAGCAAATCGGGTACCCTACCAGAATCCCAAATTCTGAACATATTAATTTTATGTTTCCCAAACCCGTTTCATTTTCATTTAGAACTATTTGTACCTGCTCTGTTCCAGATTACCATTACCCGTTGGGTACCCGTACCCATCCATTACCATTTTACCAAATATACATTATTTTTATTTGAATCTAAACAAGTATTTTGTATTTTATTTTTTTAATTTGTATATTTAATATATTTATATACATTTTTAGTGAATATTTTATCATAAAATGTTGGCTAATTTAGTGGTACATAGTTTTTTTTAATGAAAGGTGCAAGGATCAATTCCTACATAATACATACTATATACATATATATTATATGAATTGGCGAGTATCGAGTACCCGCAGGTAGAGGGCCTCTTCCCAAACCCGTCTCATACCCTAATAAGATTTTAATTTTTTTCTCAAACCCGTCGCATTCTCATTTAGAACAACCCATACCAGCCATATTAGGGTTTGGACGGGTACCCGCATCTGCGCGAGTAACCGTCATCCCTACTCAAAATAATACAAATGGTTATTCCAAATGGGATTGTCACGTAATAAACATAGAACAATTCAGCATGGGATTGTCGCGTAAGTTTATTATTCATTTTCCGATGTACTTATAAAAGTTATATTTTAGGTTGCAATAAGATTGAGAGCAACTCCAACAAGAAGTCAAATTAGCTCTCGTTGCTAGATTTCCACTAGAGGGCATCCCCAATGGTTGGGTAGAAGGTGACGTGGAGGAGGGATTAAAATCTTGGGGTTGGGTAGAGATTGATGGGAGAGAGAGGTTTAGGTAGAAGAGAAGAAAATGGGTAGAGAAATCTCTACCCAGGAAGAAGGAGAAAAAAGTGGGGAGAAGTGGGCCATGTTTGAATTTTATTTTATTTTTTTAAATTATTTTGCATTTTTTTGGCAATTAGTCGTTTCCAATTTGAAGGTATTGTTCGTTAAACCCTAAAAATTATAGGGTTTAACGAACAAAAGTCCTAAAAATTATAAACGAACAAAAACTCTATTGTTCGTTAAACCCTATAATTTTTAGGTTTTAACGAACAATAGGGTATTGTTCGTTAAAACCTAAAAATTATAGAGTTTAACGAACAAAACTCTCTTTAATTGCATATTGTTCGTTAAACCCACATGATAAATTGTTCGTTAAACCCACATCGTGAAACCCACATCACTAAATTGTTCGTGAAACCCACATCACTAAATTGTTCGTGCATATTGTCTTCACTAATTGCATGTCATTAATTGCATGCATATTTTCTTCATTAATTGCATGCATGCATATTGTCTTCATTAATTAATTGCATGTATAATACTATGATTACTTTTTATATATTTTATTATTTTTAAATATTTTATAAGGTTGGTTGTTTCCAATAAATTTGATAATTTATTATTGAATTTTATTTAATAGTTTATTAAATTAAATAAATATTTAAAATTTAAAAAAATATTTAAATTTTGGCAATTATTATGAATTTTTATTTATTATAGAATAAAATTATAAATAGAGATGGTAGATTAATAAAAATATAATAGATATATGAGTGATTTGAGATTGAGACCCATGAATAGTTATTTTTTAGGTAGAATGGTTGGTGTGGTATTTATTTAAAGGTAGAGGTTTTTTTACTTTTGATGTGGCAGTCATGTGGCACAGAAAAACCTTCTTTTTGGGTTTATCCATTGGAGATGCCCTAATATGTTGATATGCACAGTGTTGTGCTATTTTTTGCGTTTGATTAATCATAATAGTACAACACTCTGTACAGTATGACTTATTGTTGGGATATGTACTCTAACACCTTATACCCCTATGACGTATATTTAACAATAAAATATTCATCATGTAGGCAGATCATACTAACGTTTCATTTATCCATATAAGTATTAAAACATTATTTAAGGACTAATATCGTATAAAATTAAAACACCAATCAATATCTCCACATAAGTCATTGTCATATTAAATACAAATCATGATACACACGTTCCAAAATGCAAAATGAGGAGGAGGAGAAGGTTGCACGAGGCATCAGCCGGCTGACCTGTATAGCGTGGCGTCTATATATACAACCCACGTCAAAAAGAGTTATTGAACCTAAACAAAAATAAATATGCGATTTTTATGAGTCGTAACTCAGTGAATATAGACTGTTAACTTAATTAATTAATAAACAGATAACAATCATTAACATTAATCAAAAATATAATCAAACATATGCAAGTACCACTGTGTCCGGTTTATTATTCTGTGAACTGCTCAAGCTTGGATCTGTCCCCAGATTTCCAATATGTCACTGTGTATATAGACCCGTAGGTCTCCAATATGATTATGACCCGAAGGTCTCCACTATATATATAAACCCGTAGGTCTCCAATATGAATTTGACCCGAAGGTCTCCACTGTGTATATAGACCCGTAGGTCTTCAATATGAATTTGACCCGAAGGTCTCCACTTTGTATACAGATCCATAGCAAGATAGTCACATTCCTTTTTAATTTCATGCAAATTGTACTGCAACATATCATTCATCTGAACATATGATCACGTATACATTTACCAATATATCATTTAATCCAATGACAATTTCATACCAATACATATTTCTTATATAACACATATAATACATTTACCAATATATCATTTAATCCAATGACAATTTCATACCAATACATATTTCTTATATAACACATATAACAGACATTGCATATAAATCACATATACAGTTTATACTCACCTGACTATGATAAGTAATCCGTTTGTGGCTCTGGTTCCTCCTCCCATTTTACAGCCCGTACTCCTATATGATTCAATTCAATTTAGCCTAATTGTCCCCTTAATATATATTTCTATTATGCAATGAAATGCAATGCATGTATGCTTAATTTCATTTATTTCATATATAATACTAATTTCTAGCAACCTTTATTCTTTTGACATTATCTCACTCAATACTTAACCGAGACATTTACGGTTTTCTTCTGAGTTTAGCTAAGAGATAGGGCTATAAGTTTCATGTTTTAAGTTTTTCCCAATTCAACCTCTAAAGTTACCAAAACATCCAACAAATTACGATAACTTGAGATATATCGAATTCACTAATTTCTTTGTACCTTTTTGGGATAATCTTTGAGAATTCACTCCAATCAAATCGAAGAGCATGTCACCACGAGCTCCCCCTCAAAATCTGAAGCAAAAAGATAAAGAAACGAACTCAAAATTCACAAACCCTTCTCTTTTTTTCTTGTCTTTCCTTTTTTTCCTTTTCCTCTACTCTTTTTTTTTTCTCTGTTATCCTCTCTGCAACCGCCTCCCTCTCTCCTTCTTAAGTATCTTTTATTTTTTTATTTTTCTTTATTCTTTCCACCGCCATTTCAACTCTTTTGTAAGACTTTTATTAATGTTATTATAATACTATTCTTAATATTATACATACTTCCTTTTATGCATTTACGTGTACATATGTTATGATATGTATATATATATATATTATGTTAACTTATAATTGCACACAACACACACACACTTGCACTTAAATTCAAACCAAGTATTATTTTAAATTCTTTACGAATACCAATATGATATGTTTTTAATACATTATGAAATGGGAGTGTCTAATAACTGGATCTTGAATCAGATTGTAGAGCCTGGTAGGAAATTCAATTAATAGTTTAATAGTTTTTTGGGGACAAGCGGAAGTTGCTTTATATAAGACGAACTCACGAGAATCTCTGAGTGCTCGGGTATCCAATCAATATTCGATTGGAGGAATAATTGACTTTTCTAGAAAAGGGGTAAAAAAGAAATGCTTTCTTTTCGGCAACCCCCGCGCAAGCCCCCTGTTTCACAGGGATAATCGGGAAAGGGGGTGCGGATTAGATCAAATGGGGAAATAGAGGTCTGTAATAGATAGTGATTTCTCCCCTTCTGTTTTACTTAGTAAGGTCAACAAAAAAAAAGAATAGGCCTTATTATTCCTACATTTTCTACACGTTCCCATTTGTTACTATGTATTTTGCTTGTGTTTAATCTTTCCTGATTCAAAATCATAATCAATTTTTTGGATTGGTTTCTCAATAGTGTTCGGTCAGAACCAGAACCCCTTTTTGACTCTGCGCCACTGATTCCACTATTATTAGTGAGGAATAATGGAATAATTCGTTCATATTTAGAGAGATAGGGGACATAATGCATATGGATATAGTAAGTCTCGATTGGGCTGCCTTAATGGTAGTCTTTACATTTTCCCTTTCACTCGTAGTGTGGGGAAGAAGTGGGCTCTAGAAGTACTACTAATTGAGTTCAGGAATCAAACTGTATCAATTGTTTTATAGATCGTTCTGCAACGCATTTGGAACTATTTAAAATAAAAATCTCTGAATTTTGAATCCCGTCGGACTCCGACTCCAATCGAGAAATCTATGATATGAATCATACTCTTTCAATTAAAGAGATATCTCATCGATTCCCACCTTTGTATTTCGAAAATAAAGGGATTCAGATAATTGGAAATTTATTCCAACCTCAAATTCTAACGAAATTTGATATTTCAATCAATGAGAATCGGCTCTAACCATCTTTATAGATGGATACTGAACTTTATAGATGGATACTGAAGAAGACCGGACCCTTTTTTTTCTTTCCCCCTTTAACTCTTCAAAGAAGAAGTGGTTTGGTTAAGTGTATACGCACTTTCTATGAGAAATGATATAGAGATGGTGGTTGTCTAACGAGAGACTAGGCAATAATCAACTCTTGACTCGGGCGAGTCGGGGGCATTTACCCTTTTGTTTATAATTTGAGAAAGGCGATTTATGCTTTATCGATTGATTTCATATCATGGTTCAGGCGTTAAAAATGGGCCAGGTTTGCCCTTTCTTATTAGTAATAAGAAAGGAATTAGAATCCTAAGATAAGAATTATTTCAGATTGATGGGAACAAATAGATATAGCAAATTGGGTATTATGTCAATTCCATACAATATATGGAATTAATATATACATATATGATATGAAGAGAATACTGTAGATTGATCTATAGAAACTTAAGCCTTTATCTTTATTCTAGATTACAACTTTATAGACTAAGTTTATAGACTAAGAGATAGATAGTATGGTAGAAAGATGCATCTTTCTACCATACTATCTATCTCTTAGAAAACTGCCGATTATAGTGCGCTCATTTCATTTAAGTTACGACGTGAAATTGGAATCATTTTCATTTGACTTCATTAATTTTTGATAAGAACTCATAAGGAAGGTTTCATTCAATTGAATTTTCAAATTCAATTGAATTAATCATTTTGACTGATTGTTTTTACGTAAATGATAAGCAGAAAGGCCGTAGGAACTAGAATGAATAGTGCAGTAGCAATAAATGCAAGAATATTTACTTCCATAATCTCATCGGTTTTTTACTTCGCAATAACTCGGGATTTAATCCCTTAGAGATGATAAATCTTTCGGCTGTAAATTCAATGAATGAATTGCCTCTCGACGATCTTGAATCGGATCAATATCATGAATAACAATATCTGATCTATCAAATCAACCCGTCGTCAAGACTTGAATAGTATAACATATGAGGTTCTTTTATCCATACCGAATCCAAATTAGGATTCCAGACTCAATCAATCCAAAATTCCTTTATTTATCATCCGTTTCCTTGTTTTTTTCTATAACCTACCTTGAGTCTTCCTTGGACAATCATCTGATGAAGAATAATCAGATTGCCTTTCCACTTCGATTAATTACACAGTTCCAAATCTAAACAAACAATAAAAGCGAAATATAAAAAATAGGAAAGAAAAAAAGAAATAAAGACTCCTTTTTGCTTTGGGAATGAAAGTATGCCCCTCGACACCCTTTACTAGTTCATAGTAAAGGGAAAAATGAATTGATGTATTTATTTGATTTTGATCCGTCGGGACTGGCGGGGCTCGAACCCGCGGAAGTGCATGAAATGAATGTCAAATGATGTGTATGTTTTGATCGAGGATGTTACACATACAGTTTGACACTATACACCAAATATTTTGTATGACTATGTTGTAATTTTCTGCCTAATTTTTGTATGATAAAAATTGAGATAACAAGAGTGTTAATTTTTTAGTATGAGATGTAATATAAAAAGTTTAAAGTGACACGATTGATAATTATTTAAACAATGTAGATGATAATATACAAGTTTAAAATTAATACTAGTGATCATTTCTCAACATGAAAAGTAAAAATACGATAAAAATGATAAACATCTATATGTAGGAAAAGTATTCTAATTCAGAAAATTAGAAACTATCACTCCGTAACATATATTTGTCTTGCAATAATAATATGTTTTTTTTTTCATTTTACATTAAGGTTCATTCAATTAGTCATATGATTTTTTAATTTTTAAACTAAAAATATAAAGACTAAAAACTTATATTAAATAGTGTTTATGTGTGTAAATACGTTAATCAATTTTATAACAAAAATTTCAAAATATGATTAAATAAAGAGTTATTTGCCAGAAAAATAATGAATTTTGCTTAAATATTTGCAATTTTAACCAACATTTTGGATATTAGCAAATATAACATGAACTTTCATATTTTTTGCCAATGTAACGACCATATAGTTTATTAACATGTTTATTTTAGAAATAACTCCCATCATTTCAAAATAAAACAATGATAGTTATTTTGTAATGGTGGAAGTTATTATCAAAATAAACATACCCGAAGTCTACTATTGGTTAAAATTGAAAAAAAAAAAAGTTTATGTTATATTGGTTAATATTCAAAAAGTTGGTTAAAATTGCAAATTAAGTAAAGTTTGTGATTTTTCGACAATTAGCCCTTAAATAAATTAATAATTAAGAATATTATGAAACATTTTTTTAGTGTAGAATTTAGTGCATATTGCTGATAATGAAATACTAATTTATTAAACATTTTGCACTAAAATGGTGCAGACTAATGTGGATGATCTAATATAAATACATGATATAGATACTCATTATTGTCTCTTTAAGGGCATCTACAGCGAATGCAATTAATAACACCCACCTCATTTTATTAAATTTTGCATCACAATTTTTATAGGATAGAAAAGCATTTAAAAAAAAAAAAAAGTATAAAGGAATAGGAATTTTTTGTGGGCTATGAAAAAGAAACAACAAAGTGAAAAAATTAAGAGAAAGTGATATTTTATGCACATCGTCGTGCTTCTAATGCCCCGACCGGAGAAAATAGGAAAAAATGATCTTTTTTGCTTACAATAACCGTGTTATTACATAATAATGAATTTGTGAGATTCTTATAAAAATATCACTTTACTTAATTTAAAATCCACAACATCCTTAGTAACACCCTTAAAAACATCATTGATGATGCTTTAATGTTTGAGTATTTATTCTTTTAAAAATGCATCATACACATTTCTCTTATTTTCCACTCATCACGATAGTTAAATCTACCTAACACGAATTTGTGTTGTTTGCAAAAGTTTTTGCAAAGCATAGTAAGATTGCTACACATGAAAATATGTGTAGAATCATCTATCCCTACGAACTCTAACTTGGATCTTGATGGTTACAAATAAAGTCTTATATCATTTATACTACACATTTATAATGGTCAATGATATCGGTTAGATGTGATGATTAAAAGACGTTCTTTAGAGATATCAAAGTTGCATTATTTTAACTTAAACATCTTCAAAGTATTGAGGAACCATACAAAATTGCAAGATCCTTCTTGAGGCATGTCCAAAATTTATTGTCGAACTTATTAATCATTAAGCAAATAAAGTTGCACATTTTATTGCACGAGATTTTGTATCTCGTTTGGATTTGATCGTCTGAACTGAACCACCTTCTTACGTGGTGGACTCGATCCAAATATTTTATCATGACTGCCAATTGTAACCTTACTTTCTAAAAAAAAAACTAAAAAAAAAAAAAAACTTAAGCATCTTCAATGTTATCCAAACATTTATGGTGCACTTAGGATGACTTTTGTTCTTTATTTTGATTTTTGAATGTATTGAGGAACCACTTAAGTTGCAGTCTTGATTAAGTAATTTCTCAAAGTTTTACGAGAGATTTAAGTTATTGGATATCATATTTTATTTGAGGTAATTGTTTTTTTTGATATCGTTGTTTCACTTGATATTAACATTTTCTATACCTTATGTTTGTTCCCTACCAGTTTTATTTGGTGTTGCCATTGATTTTTTATGTTGAAACTCGCTAAGTGGTGTTAGGAGATAACTGGATATCACAAACCCTAATTATTCGTTTGAGTTTTGGATTATTGACTTGGTATGAGTAGGTCCTGATAGAAACGACAATAAACCTAAAACATCATTAGTAATAAATACATTAATATATGTTTAAATCAACAATAATTTGACATATATTATAATATGTACCAGACACATATGGTCTTGGCCTGATATATCATAAACGTTAATGATATTTTATTACAAATTCATTATTAGTTATTTAATTTTTTAAATCACTATCTATTAATTATTTAAAATTTTATAATATTGATGAAAATAATAATTTAATCAAATCCAAATATTTTTCTCTCCAATTTAAAAGTGGAGCACTAAACATTTTCAAATCTAACAAACTAAAAATAATCATATGTATCATAATATTAATTAACTTGCCATTGTTCTACACCAAACATATGTAAACAATGTAATGTAATGCTATAAATCCCATATCATAGGCAATATTTATTATTCACCTACATATACTCGTAAATATTTGTATATTTATTAATTATTTACCTTTTTTTGTAGAAGGATTAGGAAAGTAACTGAAACTTCGCGGATTTTTGAAGCGCCACAAGAGTGAAATTTGAAAGCTTTTCACAAAATCCGAAAGCGCAAAAATAAGTCAATCCATCTAATCTGTACTGTTAATCTCGATATCTAATCGACGGTTCATAACATCGATCCGCGTCTAGCAAATCCCACCAATAGTATTTCACCCCTCTCTGCTATATAATCAATACCCACCTCTTCCCCAATTCTCATCGCATTCAACGAATCGTCAATACTCGTCGCAAATTTCTGTGATACCAACTTATTCTCTCTCTCTCTCTAAATATGGCACCGAAGGCAGAGAAGAAGCCAGCGGAGAAGAAGCCTGCCGCCGAAAAAGCCCCAGCGGCGGAGAAGGCTCCGGCGGCGGAAAAGAAGCCGAAGGCAGGGAAGAAGCTGCCTAAGGACGGAGGCGCCGCTGCCGTTGACAAGAAGAAGAAGAGACGCGCAAAGAGCACTGAGACCTACAAGATTTACATCTTCAAGGTGTTGAAACAGGTTCATCCTGACATTGGTATCTCTAGCAAGGCCATGGGTATCATGAACAGTTTCATCAACGACATTTTCGAGAAATTGGCTCAGGAGGCTTCGAGATTGGCGCGGTACAACAAGAAGCCCACCATCACTTCTCGTGAAATTCAAACTGCCGTTCGATTGGTGCTTCCTGGGGAGTTGGCGAAGCATGCTGTGTCTGAGGGTACCAAGGCCGTTACCAAATTCACTAGCTCTTAGGGGAAATTACTTTCTAGGGTTTCTGCTTTGATTTTGTTACTGTTCTTTTTGGTCATGGTATCTGTAGTTTTAGATCTAGGGTTTGTTAGGGTTATGTAAATTAGGTATCTTTTGATTTACAGAACAGGGAGTTGTATGGTGTTAATGGGTAATTGATGACTGTTTGATTCTCTGCCGTGTTTTTTGTTGCCTGTTGCTACATTTTGCTTCAAACTAGATGCTGATGTGACATTGGTTTTTTGGGGATCTGCACAAATTTTCTTGAATTAATGCTTTGTACGTTTTTTTTGTGAAGCTTCATGAGGATTACATTAATGCTGGAACTCAATTTATGTAAGTTGTATATTTGTGTCTTTGCTTAATTTTGTGAATAGCCTATTTGAACTCTTCAAAATTGAAATCAAGTTATGGGTATCTATATGCTTTCAGACTATTGTAACTTATTGCAGGATTCTTTGTTAATCCATCTTCAGCTCGGTATTGACCCTTTAATTGTTTGGGTGTGTGTGTTTTATGTATTTTAGATTCAGTCTTTGTTGGTGAGCAGTTTGTTGAAGATGAACTTCATTGATTATCAATATAGTCATTGATTATCATTCATTGATATTATTTGCCTCTTCTGATTTCAGATGATTCATCCAAACCATAAATTTGCTTTGGAATACTTTTTTTATATTTACCTTGTGCAGATTAGGTTCACTGTTTAGTCAAGCTACTGAATGGGTTGAAGGTAAGATCATGGAATGTGGTTAATTTCACTAAACCATGCTTTTGTTCTCCGTTGCAATTGTGTATGATCTAAATCTACGATAGTGTTCATTTCATCCTTTATTTTCAGTAAGATTTGGTCTGAATTGATTGGGCTTGGCAGTGTGTCTAGTGACAGAATTTAGTCATTTTCAGATTCCCTTTCTAGCCATTCTGATTTGCTTTGGTGAAACTAGAGCTAGTCATTATTTCACCACTCATGGCAGGCGAAAGTGGGCCTTTTTTTGTTCTTGCAGTATGAAAATCTAATGCTAGTGTGCTAGTATTATAATCAGAGCAAACGTACGATGATTCCCACCAGATCAGAGTATGCTGGATTTGATGCCGACAGTGATTGGTAAACAAAATTTCCTTTTGGGTGTGCACCAGGGCATGCCATCTTGCCTTAATTTTTTTTGGTATTCTGTTAGTTTCTCTGTTTTGTACATATGATGTGCTATAAGTGTATCAAAAGCTTGTTCTTTAAATTGATATTTTTGTTACCTTTTGGGCTTGTTAGATATGATGCATCTTGGTGAGTCTGCAAAGTGCCCTGTTTTTGAAGGAACAACTAGTTCTTTGAGATGCAACTTTTTATAGTTTTTGCTTATTTCCTGATTGTTTGTCAGGGTTATTTGAAGGTTTGTTTTAATTCAAAGAACAGGCCATTGTGCTGAGATTTTAGGTAATGGACTGAATGCTTGATACTTTTTGTTTGGAGCCTCATTTGGGTGTGATTTTGTTGCTTCCTATTAATGTTGAATCTCCTCAAATGTGAACTACTTCTCTGTTTATTTGTTTTCATGTTTGGCCAATTCCTTTAAGTGACATAACAAAGGTTTGTTTTTACTAGCTTCTTTGTTTAAAGGTCTGTCAATCCATCAATTCTAACCAGTGATGTATCATCGATGGCTGATAGGATTGGATAGCCAGGTTCATATACTGTAAATTAGTCTATTTTGGTGTAAGGAGCTGTTCGTTCAATGACAGTTTGTTCAATCTCTGATCTTCAAAAGTCTTTGTAAGTGTTCAATTTTGCAGCATCTATGGACTATGATATAGCACTCAGGCTCTGATGATCATGAATAGTTTCATATGTGAATGACTCATGCATACCATGAATTTGCTTTTAGCCATGTATCAGATATGAGGTCTGCTATGCAGTACAGGTTATCGAACTGGTTGGAGATCATGGAACACAATCAAAAGGCCATGCATGTGTTCTTAATTTTAAAGCTCCAAACCAGCTGATCTCATCGTGTTAATTGTTAAGTTCTTCGTCTGTTGCGATATGATTTGTTTTCTCCTTTTGGCCGGCCATTCCAAGTTGCATTGGGCAACTTAGAGCTATGAGCTATCATTGTTTAACCATTCTTGGTTGGTCAAAGTAGAGTTTTCTTGCAGCTCCAACATTTTTCAGCCATTTAAGTAGAAAAGAAAAAGGAGTAATTCGTTGCTCACTTCATTGCAAAGGTCTCTCAACTTACTCTTTTCCTCGTCCAAAAATCCAAACTCCACTCTTTAATATTTCCTTTTGGTGTATCAATGGGACATTTGTCCCACTAACTTGTATAATGGGGATTATGATTCTTTTTCTCCACACAAATACACATTCATTCTCGTAATTAAGATTTTATTTCACTAATTTCTTTTTTCAATTTATTTCTCTCCTATTTTCAATTGTAAAATCTATTTCTTTTTTCTTTCACTATCTGATTTCACATAGTACATAAATATAATTAGTGTGTTCAGAAAATAAAAAGCGCTGATTCGCATAATTTGCATATGCTATATCTTTAACAAGTACATATGCTATATAATTTATAAAGTTTTTAAGTGGTTGGATGCATTGGTTCAAAAAAAGAAAAATGGTTGGATGATTTTTCTTTTTCTTGACTACACGGATAAATGAAAGTCAAAACACTCGAATCTTCTCACCTTTATCCACAATCTTTCGTCCCTCATGATTACTAAACACACAAAATCACATAATCATCTAAATTAAATTTAAATGTAATAAAATAAAAAGAAAATAATCCATTAATTCATATCTGATCAAATATAAAAACCCTAATTTGATATCCAACATAAGAAGCACGGCATTCTTCACAATAAGAGATGGTTCACAAACCCTAATTAGAACTAATTATTCGATTTAAGAGCTAGTAAACTTGGTAACAGCTTTGGTCCCCTCAGACACGGCGTGCTTCGCCAACTCACCGGGAAGCACCAGCCTCACGGCGGTCTGGATTTCCCGAGAAGTGATCGTCGGCTTCTTGTTGTACCGCGCCAATCGCGATGCCTCCTGCGCTAATTTCTCGAAAATATCATTGATGAAGCTGTTCATGATTCCCATCGCCTTGCTGGAAATCCCGATGTCAGGGTGGACCTGTTTCAGCACCTTGAAGATGTAGATCTTGTAGGTTTCAGTGCTCTTCGCTCTCCTCTTCTTCTTCTCGGTGGCGCCGCCTTCCTTGGGGAGCTTCTTCCCAGCCTTGGGCTTCTTCTCCGCCGGAGCTTTCTCCGCCACTGGAGCCTTCTCTGCGGGCCTTTTCTCCGCCGGTTTCTTCTCGGCTTTCGGTGCCATCTTTAGAGAGAGAAAATATAGGCGTGGATGGAAACGGAATAGTATCGAGTGACGAAAATTTGCAACTGCTGTGAGGAATGGCGAAGGTCAAGGAGTAATATATAGGAAATCGAGGTGAGGTATTATTGGTGGGATAGCGTGGACGCGGATAATGATTTTCCACCGTTGATAGATGCTATGATTTGCGGTGGAGATTAGATTAGGGGATTTTTATTTTTCGGGAAATTCTTGGCGCTTTAATTGCAAAATTACGAGCAGGCGATGAGACGATGGAAAATATTTTAGAGCTAATATATTTTTAATCTTGATTTAGTTTTATGGAAAATATTTTAGAGCTAATATATTTTTAATCTTGATTTAGTTTTATATTTTATTTCATTGGTTTATACTCCCACTATCCATTCAAAATTATTATCTCTTTTGTCAATTTAGTGTCTTAAAGAGAGTTAATAATCAATTTTGGATGTAATTCAAAAAAATTATCAAGATCTAAAAAATGAATTTAACAATTAAAAACTCAAAAAAATTACAATTTTATTTGATAAATTGAGATTCTTCAATTCCAATAAGAGTTGGTGAGTGACTCTAAAATCAGAAGCTCCGAGAACTTTAGATTATTTCTTTCAACACAAACTCAGTTGCTTGAGGTAGACTCAAATCATTCTTTGGTTGGAGGATCATTCGTTCTTCACTCTCTTGCTATTACCTGATTCATACTTATTTAAAATATTATTAAAATTAAAATTTCAAAATGTGATTGATGAACCTTTATATATATAAAGAAAAAAAAGTATGAATAAAAAACAAAATAATCATATTATGATGATGATAGTAGTAATAATGATTGAATTTAAGAAATATGACTTTATTTTTTCACAAAAATTCATGTGACGGCGCGATGATTACATACTTATAGCTGAAAAACACATACTTATACCTGTATAAGATATATTTGAATTTCATCACATGTGAAACGGTCTCACAAGAGACCAACTATTGTTTTTTTAGCTTTTCAAGTGATAATTTCATCTTTCAAACTTAAATCGATAGATTTTAGCTTTCAAACTCCGAATCTTTATATATATAAAAGTAAGACCACTTATGCCACATGTCAAGCCCATAATTGTTCTTATAATAATAATTTTTAAAATAAAATCTTTATTAAATGTAAAGCTTTTAGTATGGCTAATTAATGACTTTAAATTAGTGTTGATAAGAAACATTATCTTTATATATATATATATAAAAGAAGGACCAAAAATGCCACATGACATTTATACAAAACTTAAACATTTATTTCTCTTATTAAATATTACTATTAAAGATAATCTATTATTATATATGTAAGTTTTTTTAATTATAAATATATATTATTCATACAAAACTTGAACATTTATTTCTCTTATTAAATGTTATTTTTAAAGATAATCTATTATTATATATGTAAGTGTTTTTTTTATTATAAATATATATTATTGAAAGAATATAGTTTTAATAATTAGATCATATTTTTTAATAACTACAATATTATTTGAAAAATATCATGTATAAAATTTTAAAAATATCATGTATAAATAAATGCTATTATTTATATTTTAAAATTTAATTTAAATTTATAATACATTCTCAAATTTTGCACACTAAATTTTCTTATTAAGTGATTTTTTTTTCTTTTTTTGCCACTACTATTATTATATATGTAAGTTTTTTTCTTTATTAGAAATATATAGTATTGAAGGAATATACTTTTAACAATTAAAATTATCATTTTTAATAACCATAATATTATCTAAAAAATATCATTTATAAAACTTTAAAAATATCATGTATAAATATAAAAAATGTCACCTATAAAATTTTAAAAATATCATGTATAAATAAATTCTATTATTTATATAGTGGTTTACATATATACTTTATAAATATACTTTTTAAATGTTATACATGATATTTTTGTTTAAATAAATTCTATTATTTATATAGTGGTTTACATATATACTTTATAAATATACTTTTTAAATGTTATACATGATATTTTTGTTTACATATATACTTTTTAAATTTAAAACTTACATAATAAACTTTTTTTATTATATACTTTTTATATTTTAATATACTAAATTTTCATATGATCGACTTATATGTTGTGAACAAGTCAATTAATATTTAGATATGAAACCTACATTTAGTAACATGAGTCATGTCAAAAGAATTAATGTGATTTGATAATTAATGTCAAATTGCAATTATACTTAAATCTTGCAAATCTATGATCATGCAATTATGCATAAACTATAATCATGCAAATGGCGGTTACTTTTACATTTGCCTTATTTGAAAACTTCAATTTTGTTTGTCATTATAAATCTCAACATCTAACTATTATATTCTTGCATGCTTGCTTCTGTATTTCGTACAATACCCCAACCCTTCTCAATTTTTGAATTGTATATTTCATGTGTTATTGTATTTCAAAATTGAACATTATAATTTTCTTTATATAATATTCTAACCTAATAATTTTTTATGCATTTTTAAGTGGGCATGGAATACCTTGCAATTGTTGACATTGATCAATCCAAGAAGACATATGCAATAAGAGTTCGAGTTATCAGATCATGGTTTGTACCTCAAAAAAATTATCCACCGGAAAATAGCTTCATGGAGATGGTTTTGATGGATGATAAGGTATTTTAAGAATACATCATATTATTACATAAAATTGGTATATATATTCTTCAATGATGAGTTTTTTTATGTTTTTTAAAATCTTATAATATGCTTACAATTCAAATTTATTTAATTCTAATATTTTTTTCTCTCATGTAGTCAAATTAGTAGATGCATAAACTTGCTAAAAGATGGAGTAATTTGTTCGTTAAAAAACTTTCAAACAGGTCAAAATCAGGGAGCTGTTCGGGTTACAAAACATGCATATCGATTGAGCATCCATAAATTTACTACAATCAAACTTTGTCCTAAAATCTCAATCCCTATGTATTGCTTTGAATTTACTGCCTTTGAAGAAAATATCTCATGTCCTGATTTAGAAACCCGTTTAGTAGGTATGAATCTTTATTGTTTTTTCCAATTTATGTTATTTAAATTCACTTTTAATTAAAAATGTTTGATTGATGATTCTTAGATGTCATTGGTTGTAACTCTAAAAGTAAGAATTTCATTGATAATATTCGGGCATACAACTTGATGTTCAGTTTTACTTCGATGGGAAGAAAAATCAATATAATGATTAATAGAGGTGGAGGATCATATGTTTTTAAGTTGCAAGGTGTGAACTGTCAATTTTTCATAAAGATATTTTTTGGTTAATTTACTATAATTATTACATTATATATCATTATTGAAAGATTTATTTATTTTATGCATTCGAGATTTTTTTTATCCAAAATTATATAAATATACTTAAATAAAAAAAAATTACAAAATTGAGGAAAAAATATGATCAATGTGAAATGACAAATAAATTATGCATTTATCAGCATATACATGTGAAATAAATAAATAGTAAATCATAAATTAAGATAAATATCATTCAAACTTAAAACTTAAAATAATATACACAACTAATAAAATTTATTTATCATAAAAAATACCCCGTGTATTACACGGGTCTTATACTAGTTAGATGATATAAGAGATTTTGTTAGATTTGTTAAAATAGAATATGCTATACTTTGAATAGTAAAATTAATTATATATTTGGAATTTTTTTAATTAAATTTTTTTTTGATAGAAATATAAATAAATAAAAGGAAATTATAAAATGAAGGTGGGTTGATTAAAAAAAATATAGTATTAATTAATGAAATTGATTTTTTTTTTTTTTATGAATGTATGTTTTAAATAAATTATGA
The DNA here is from genome assembly GCA_954870855.1 of Scutellaria minor. NCBI lineage: Eukaryota > Viridiplantae > Streptophyta > Magnoliopsida > Lamiales > Lamiaceae > Scutellaria > Scutellaria minor. The sequence continues at coordinate 1,778,997 of OX940728.1, forward strand.
TATTTATTTGGAAATTAAAAGAAAAAACAATTCAAGAACTATTCTAAACTTTAACAATAAAAACTATTCTAGACTTTAAATTTTATTAAGTTCAATTTAATTTTTTTTAATCCCGTGTATTACACGTACCTTATACTAGTTAACCTATATTTCAGGATTTAAACCAATAAAATTCAAGATTATTTTACATAAATTTGACAATTAGAAAACGGGATACCTGCTTATTTCATTTTGGCTTTCCACTGAATGAGTCTATTAGTTATTTAAAATTTAATTGCAATAGAATTTTAGCATGATTGTTCAATTCGAATTACAAAATCAACAATCATGGATAAAGTATTTCGTCAGTGGATCATTTATTGTATTATTCGATTGAATTAATTAATCTCGAACAATAAGAATTTGTGGAATACATTTAAATAGAGGTGGTTTGGTATCATATATAATATTAAAATTATCATATCGTATAATGTATTGAAAATTTTGCTATAATGAAATTTAGGTATGTCATTTAACTCATATCCTGCCATACTGAAAATTACTTATATACCGAAAATACAATTATATTAAAATGAGAAATATTAATTTTCCAATCTACTCAATTGAAATATGTATTTTTAATTTATATTAATATTTTGAAATTAATATACCAATATTAATTTGTTTTTTGAAACACCGATATTAATTTTAATTATTATATCAATATCGTACCGGAATTTTTCAATATTTTCAGTATTTTTCCTTTTTTTTTTCGTTGAGCTAAAGTTTAGATTGGGTCCAAGTGACTCTAAAATCTCTCTTGCTAGGGTTTATCCCTCTCTCTCTCTCTCTCTCTCTCTGTCCAAATAGCCATTTCTCTCAGACTTTACTTCTGTGATTCTGACTTCTCTCCTTCCGAATTTTCAGGTTCGTTTCTATTATCTCAATTGTTTCAGTTTGTTATTAATTGGTTGGCAATAGTGCAATCTAACAACAAAAATTGCAGAAATGAGGAATTTACTTAATGTTACTGTTGTGTTGACATTGTTATCCATTTTCTTTGATTTTCTCTATTAAAGTTTGGTATGCTACGTAGACTGTGCCTCAACCTTTGGTCCTTTTTTGTTTTTTTTTTTTTGGATTAATGTTGATACGCCTGATTTTTCGTATAATCATGATTATCCGGAAAAATCTTAGCAATTGGTATAGTTTACTGAGTTTTTTTTACGCAGCTAGGTTTCATGTATTGTTACTATTGAGAAAAATGCTACTCATTTCATGAACCTTTCTTTGATGCAGAATGGATTTGCAAATTAAGCATGCTATGGTGGTGAAGGTTATGGGCATGACATGGTCTCGTGGTCAATTTACTCAGGTCAGAGTCAAATTTACGAACAAATCGTTTCATTGTGAGACCTGTGAGTGGTATGTTTATTCGGTAATGTTATTTGGTACATCATTATTCTCCTTACATTCATCGTAAGTTCTCCGAAATGATAGATATAGAATGAAGAATTAGGTAATGTAGATAGAGGCCTTTTTGTATTTTCTAAGATTTGATTGAGAATCCACATCTGATGGGAGATTTTCCCTCTGCACTTTTTTCAAATAATCGTGGGCTGAGGCTGTCTCCAGAAATATCCCAACTTCAGAAATATTTCAAGTGAACTTTTGTTTTACTATGAGATGGACACCCAAACTTAGTTCATATAATTGGGGAATAATTCATACATGTATTTACAATTTTTTGGTTCATTGTTCTTGTTCCTACGGATAACACTTAAACCATTATTTATAGACTTGGTAGTAGATCAGCTACAGTCTTTTTGTTTATTTGAAACAACAATTTTTGTGTAGTTTTTAAGGTATGTTTCATCTTGTTGGAGATTTTCTGTTTACTTGAGTAAATTTCCTCTTTATCTTTCTAGTTGCAGAACCGAGGATTAAAAGTTTACCACCCTCGAATATGTTTAAAGTGTTCATCTGTGAAGGCTTACAAATCTGAACATTTTTCGGTGAGAGTTGGGACATCATGTGCTCTCAGATTGAAGTCTGAAAGGAAAAATTATCCAGTGAGAAGTTATGCTGATGTGCTACACTCTTTTTCTGCCTTCAGAGTCGGGACACCTTTTGGATGTGAGCTTTCCAACCCTGGAATGCCCGTGAATGTTTCCAATTATGGGTTAATAAGTGGACTGTTCCCAACTTATTCTGGTAGTATCAACAGGTCATTTTCCCAAATCCCAAGAGCGGGTATTCAAAGTGATATGGTTAGAACAGAAGGTGGGGGCAATGCGAGGAACAATTCAGTTAAAACTTTGAATAAGCGTTGGAAGTTGTCAAAAGTTTTTGCCGCTCACAAAGAAAATGCAACATCAACGGAGGAATTGGCAAGTAGCAGTTCTGATGGCAAAGCAGTACCCATGGTTGATGCTGACCTGTCCTCTCCAAATGGCCAAATTGCCAAGGATGCTAAGAACCCCATAGACAGCAACATCAAACAAACACCTAAGGGCAAAGGGAAAGCAAAACCGTCTAGAAGCAAAAAGAAACAAAATGAATCAGCCAGTGCTAGTCCACCTACTGAAGCTGCAGACGCACCAACTAGCTCCAGAAAAAAATCTCAAGCAAAAGAGACCAAAAATAGCAAAAGCAAACCATCTCCGGTGACTTCAGAGGTTAGATAAAAATCTTTCATCTAGTTTAGTTGGGTTTTAGTTATTCACTGGATTGTTATGCTGACAAGTTCTGTACAGGTACAGTCCAATTCAACTTCCAGTACTGTAAATGAAGGAGTTGATAGCAATGTTATGTCAAAGAGTGTTCTGAAGGAGGCAACGAAGATCTCAACTACAAAGGAAAAACCTAATACAAAATCTCGTAAAAAATCTAATGAGAAGCCCACAAGACAATCAGATGTCAAGGTTTCAGGCGTGATTAATAAAACAAAGTCTCAAAGTGAAAAGGGCTGGCCTCAATTATATCCACCTACTGCTAAATCTGTTATAGTGGTAGAGTCAGCCACGAAGGCAAAAGTCATTCAGGGATACCTTGGTGAAATGTATGAAGTCCTACCAAGTTATGGTCATGTCAGGGATTTGGCTGCAAGATCAGGATCCGTGCGACCAGATGATGACTTCAGTATGGTGTGGGAAGTCCCATCACCTGCCTGGTCTCATCTTAAGAGTATTAAAGTCGCATTGAGCGGGTATGAAGTATTCCATCCAATAACTTCTGGTTGTATCGTTATACTATTGTTCAACTTACTGCTGATTTTTTTATTTATTGCTTTAAGATGTCTCTCCTTTTCAAGTCACTTATCTACCTATAATCATAAATCTTATATTTCAATTTAGCTTCTATACATGCAGTTAGCTATCTATTTCCAAAATTTCTTCTTCTACTTCTCTCCTCCTTTTGATTCCTACTAAATTTGTGTGTAAATTGGCCTGCACAATCTCTCATTTCTTCTCTGTTGTTCCAGAGCAGAAAATCTTATTCTTGCCTCAGACCCTGATCGTGAAGGAGAAGCTATTGCTTGGCACATTATTGAGATGTTGCACCAACAGGATGCTTTGCGTGAAGATGTTACTGTTGCAAGAGTTGTGTTCAATGAAATAACTGAATCATCCATTAAAAGTGCCCTCCAGGCTCCACGGGAGATTGATGCTGATTTGGTTCATGCTTATCTTGCTCGGCGTGCTCTTGATTACTTGATTGGGTTCAATGTTTCTCCTTTACTATGGAGGAAATTACCCGGTTGCCAGTCTGCTGGACGTGTCCAGTCTGCTGCTTTAGCTCTTATATGTGATAGAGAAAGGGAAATTGATGGGTTCAAAGCCACTGAATACTGGACCGTTGATTCTCAGTTTCAGGATCCAAATTCAGCCAACAACCTTGCTTTCTCATCCCATTTAACACATGTTGATTCCAAAAGGCTAACTCAGTTGTCAATTAACTCTAACATGGATGCAAAAGCTATTGAAGAAAAGATTAATCTGTCGAAATTTGAAGTGATTGGCTCCAAGACTAGCAAAATCAAGAGAAATCCTCCTGCACCCTATATTACATCAACACTTCAGCAAGATGCTTCAAATAAATTGAACTTTGCAGCAGCATATACTATGAAAGTTGCACAAAAGCTATATGAAGGGGTCGAATTGTCAGATGGCAAGTCTACAGGACTGATAACTTACATGAGAACCGATGGCTTGCACTTATCAGATGAAGCTGCTAAGAATATCCAGTCCTTTATCATGGAGAAGTATGGGCCAGATTTTGCAACAAAGAGTACACGCAAGTACTTTAAAAAGGTTAAAAATGCTCAGGAGGCACATGAAGCTATTAGACCCACTGATATCAGAAGACTACCATCAACCCTTGTTAGGATGCTTGATGAAGACTCCCTGAAGTTATATACTCTCCTATGGTCTCGGACAATGGCATGTCAAATGGAACCTGCTGTTATCGAGCAGTTACAATGTGATATTGGGAATCCTGATCAGTCAATTATTTTTCGTTCTTCGTGCTCAAGGGTGAAATTTCTTGGATTTAAAGCTGTTTATGAGGATGTTGAAACCATTGGATTTGGAAACAAGGATGACAATGAATGCCAACGTAGTGATGTATTTGAGATTCTGAGTAATCTGAAACATGGCCAATCATTGTGCTTGACTGAAGTAGAACTTGATCAACATCACACACAGCCTCCACCACGCTACACTGAGGGGTCTTTGGTAAAAAAGCTGGAGGAACTTGGCATTGGAAGACCTTCTACATATGCAAGTACTATTAAGGTGCTAAAAGATAGAAATTACATAACAATGAAAAGCAGGACATTATTTCCAGAATTCCGTGGTCGCATGGTGTCAGCATTTCTCTCTCATTATTTTTCTGAGGTGACTGATTATAGTTTCACTGCTGATATGGAGGCTGAACTTGATAATGTATCTGCTGGATTAACTGAATGGAAAGGCCTTCTGAAAGATTACTGGACTAGATTTAGCAAGTATTGCGAGAGTGCTAGCATTGTCCATATCCATCAGGTGGAGAAGATGTTGGAGAAAACATTTGGTGATTTCTTATTTGCTTCTCTTCCTGACAGGACCTGCCCAAGTTGTCTACAAGGGCAATTGGTCTTCAAAGTTAGCAGGCTTGGTGCGGGATACTTTATTGGCTGTGATCAACACCCAAAGTGCAAGTGAGTACAGTTCCATCCTCTGGAAGTTTAAATACTTAATTTGTCTGTGGTAGTAACATTATCTATCTGCAGATATATTGCTCAAACACTCTATGGTGAAGATGACGATGACGTCACTCCTGAACGACAAAAGCACAATGTGGAAGAACCCAAGTTGCTTGGACTAAATCCAGGATCCAATGAGAAGGTTTGCCCGATGATAATATATGTTAATAGCATACTAATTATTGTTCTGCCATTGCTAATTTTGTGTGTGTTTTTGCATGAGTAAGTGTTTGTTTATTTATTAATTTTGTAACTTGCTGTTTGCTCCGTAGGTTCTGTTGAAGTGTGGTCCCTATGGATATTATGTGCAGCTTGGTGAAGACAGAAAGGGGCACTTGCCCAAGCGAGCATCAGTTTCTCAAGTATGTACATGTTTTACTGATTGAATTTCAAGAGCCTCTCTCTCTCTCTCTATATATATATATGTATCTATCTGTCAACACATATTTTTTACATCTGAATGTTTCATTGCCTTGATTATATATTTTGCACATTTGATACCCTAGGAAACAAAACTGACTCCACTTAGTTTTGTGCACCTTCTCATTATCTGCAATGCATGCGTACTCCCTGTTCATCCGCGGTGGAAGAACAACTTCAATTTATATAAGTTACAATATCATTTCTGGATTCTCTTCTGACTTTTGTCTTCTCTCCATGCTAGATAAAGGACGTAAAGTCCATCACAATAGAAGATGCCCTTGACTTATTGCAGTATCCAGTGACCTTGGTACGTTCTCAATGCTGTCTCCTTTTTCTTTCTTTACTTCATATTGTAATCCCATTGATCCTAAATGCTCTTCCATTTCAGGGAAATCACCCAGATGATGACCAACCTGTAATTCTAAAGCTTGCAAAGGGTGGATTCACCGTTAGACACAGGCGCTCGATTGCTCCTGTACCCAAGGTAAATACCGTGACACTTTATTACTTGTTTCATTGGTCTCAGAGTGGTTATACATAATAGTATATTTATATTCTTTTCGAATCAAATATCACTCTCTTTTATACTTGATCCTTGTGTGATGATGTTGAAAATTTCGACTTATTACTGATCCGTATTTGCACATATACAGAATATGAAACCCAGTGAGATAAGCTTAGAGAAAGCAGTGGAACTACTGCTGGGTAAAGATGTACGGAAGTGTGGACGACCTAAGCGCATTAAGGCAGTTGAAGTGCCTGCTGAGGCTATGTAAGTATGCTCACCCCCAGAGGTTAGGCCGTTGTGGTTACGATTATTTGAGAAAAAAATAAGAGCAACGATTTATAGAATTACATGGACTTCTATCATTGAATATATAATTTTTTTCAGGATTTTTTATAAGTAAAACAGTGCCTAATTTTGACTGGCAACAATTTTGAGGATAAATTATGTGGATTAGTAATTTTTTACACAACTTACTCTTCACCTGTGTTGCAATAAAAAACTGTGAAGAAAGGCTGACTCTGGTTCTACTCTTGAATTCTATAATGCATGAGCTTAAATCGTAGCAAATTAAATTTTGAAAACTTGTGGTTGAAATTGGAATGTGGAATGGAAAATGGGGTTGGGATGATTTTTATTTTATTTTTGCACGAAATTTTCCGTTTCAAACTGTATTTCATCTTATATTTCAACCTCCATACTCATCAGTGTATGCATGATGTCTATGGTGGACGAGTGTAGGGTATTTTATGAAGCTAGAACATGAGCTAAAATGATAATAACAATGATTATTGTTATTGTTATTTTATTGCTATTTATGGGGAAAGGTTCTTTAAGTTAAATTATTAATCCTAATTAGGCATTTAATTTATATCAGGTTGAAGATTTTTCGACACAAACCCGAAACATCCCAATAAGGCTATATCTATATTGGCTTGACTCCTGCAAAAAAATCAAGAACACAAGAATGTAGAAACAATGAATTAAATGTGAAATCGTTTATAAATAAAAGAATGAATCGTGAGCAGTTCAGAAAAGGCTCATTTAAATAAAATTTAGATGTATTTTTTCACATGTACTTCTTTAATTTCTTTTGCAAATGCACTTATTTAAAGTGGTATTTATGAAACTAACACAAAATTTAATTAAAAAATATTGGGGAAATTTTCGATAACATGTAGGAATTATTGCGAAAATATTCCTCTCACTAGAACTCGACACTTGCTACAAGCCAAGCCAAACCGCGGCTAAAATACTATGTCAAGTGAGGAACACATCTCTATTTTTTTGAGTGGTGGTTTTTTTTTTTTTTTCTAGCCACTAGCAATTAAAAAATTTCTTATTTATATGACACCTTTATTTTTTATTTATTTTAGAAATGTTTCTCAATTAACCAATTTTGTTCATACCACAAATTCAGGTCATTTTACTCTATTTGTACCAACATATTCAAATCTTTCTATCTACATGATTCATCAATAACCAACTCGTTCTAACCCGCACTACAAACTAATTAACTTGTGCACCTAAATCTACATGTTTCTCATTTTTTTTCTTCCACAAGTGCCTAAATTTGAGGTTTTCATTTTTTTCCCTAACTCAGGATTGAACTTCTTTCGCAAATTTAGGTGCACAAGTTATCCCTTAGGCTCCATTTGAATGGAGGGGTTTGAACAGAGATTCAAAATTCCTATTAGATAATCTATCAGTGTTGTTTGGATAAATGTATATTTGAAATCAATCACTTTCATTTTGAATAAATTTTTGAGCAATATGTATGAATTTTAAATCAATTCCGACTTCATTTCAAATTCTAAATTTCAAATTACTCAATTCAAGAGTCGTTGGGGGTGAACATTGGTTTTACAATTGATGTCCATGCTCAATAGCACGCAACATCTTATATTAGGCCAACTAACAACATTCAAAACGATGCCGATTAAGACCAGATAGTAATACCCACAATGGCTATTGAAATATGGGAAAAATGAAACCTACAATCCTTCAATAATGTCCCAAACTTCCAATAGTGCTCCACTTCACATGGGGCAACATTTTCTCAATGTCTCCAACATATTAAATTGAGACAATGAAACTCTTTCTATCAACAACTTAGGATTCTAATCTTATAACTCCATCACCATGGAAAACCCTAGAAAGAAATCCAGCCATGCAAAAGGGCTCAAATCCAATGTGATTTGTTCCCAAGAAAGCCACCATCTCTGACTAATTTTAGGTGTAGGGCCCACACCCCATGTAATTCCAAGAGCAAAATATATATATGCTTGAATAATGGGTTACTTCAATCTGGCTTCTTGGAGATGGAGTTTTGCTAAAATTCTTGCAAATGATGATGGGAAAGATTTGTAGCCATGGTAGTGTAGATAAGGGAGACACCATGCATGCATGTTTCATGCAAATGAAAAGAAATGATTGATTGATGTAATAACCTAACATGCTTTGGCTACATAGTTTTTATATCTCCATGCCTTTGTCCTAATGGTAATAGACATGCATAATAAACTAATCAAGTGAACTCCAAGATAAGAAATGGTCACAAGAACTAGTGATATAACATTAATTGTACGATATAGATGATTCTCGTCTCCAACGACAAGTCACGATCATGTGGTGGTTAAGTTTCGAATGCTCATATCAAATTATGTCTATCACTTCAAATTACATCGAGATTCACTTAAAATGATAAATTGATGATGAAATTCTAGATTTAGTCTTTTTTTTTTCACAAATCTTGACCATCTATGAGATAAAGAGGTGCATGTAGTGGAAAGTGAAATGTGTGGTTCTTAAAGATTATTATTAAAAAAACACACACACACACATATATATATATATATATATATATTGTTAGATCTTAAATTTACTTGAAATTAAGAGAAACTTGTTGTTTGGTGGATTGACATTAATGCCTAGAATCTCATTATGTCGGTTTTTAAAGAGTGTACGTTTTATTTTTATTAATTATGATGACAAATCATGGATCACTGTACACCATGAGATATATAGCATGGAATTAATTAAGTTTTTGGGGCATTAAATAAAGTTTATTTAGATGAAAATCATGCCTACCTACTACAATAATAATAATAATAATAATAATTATTATTATTATTGTTGTTATTATTATTATTATTATTTTATTATTTTTTATTTTTTTTTTGTTGTTGTTGTTTTATTTTTGTAAAAACTTTCTCTGAGAAAAATAAATAAATTCTAGTTTGTCAATGAATCTCTTACCATCTTTTTTAACAAATTAAGAAATTCAAAGTTTAAACAAACTTTAATTAAAACAAATTCTAACTGAGCTTTGATTCAGATCTTCGATGATTCAGTGAGAACGTATAGATAAGATAAACAAAACATGCTATGTTGTTAATGTAATCGATCAATACTAAAACGAAGAACTCAACATAAATTTATTGATTTAATGTTTTAATTATAAAAATATATATAAAATGTTTGAGATCACATCCATTACAAGTACTGAAAATGGCAGGCCAACATACGTTTACAATTCAACTCCCAAGAGTAAGATTTAGACAAGGACCTGATTTCCCTCGCGCCCCGCCCAATCCCACAATATATAATGTTGTGTTATTACTTTTATATCATATTAATTATTTTATTTTTAGGGTTAATATTTCTTTTCAACCTATACTATACATGTTTTTATCTTTTTGATACCAAAACTAATATATTTTTTTTCTCGATCACAATCTGTACTATACGTTTTTTTTTTCAATTTTAATTTGCAACCTTTGACAATAAATTTTAGCTAGAGAATGCCTATGTGATTTGCACATGCACAACGACAAGATATCCTTGTTATTTCTCTGTAATTAACTGATTCATCTCAAAATCGACATTAACCCTAATTTGTTCGTTCCCCATTCCTAAAATCATCCACAAATCCAAAGTATTTATGTATTTTTTACCATTGAAAATAACACCGCACCAAATTTTCCTCCAACTTAAAAAGAAAATGAAAAAAAAAAGAATCATTCAGCTGCGCATGTGCAAATTACATATGTGCTTTTTGACCGAAATTTATTGATAGATGTTGTAAAATTGAACATGATGTATAATACAAGTTGTGATCGGAAAAAAAAATGTTTAAATTCCGAAATGAAAAAACATTATAATATTGATTGAAAAATAATATTAACCTTTTATATATATATATATATATATATATTTAAAGTGACTTAAATATATATGAGGTTTGCTGATTAATCATGTGAAACGATCTATATTTATTCACGATAGATATGAATCATCAAATCCACAATAAATTCAGCTTGTTCAAAACAAATTCAAATAGGAAGAAACCACAGTTTAATGGGTGCAAAGTGGATAATGTGTCAGAGAGATCATTAACCTTATAATAGTGGGAGTATAACATTTTATTTCAATAGTTATTTCAATTTAATATTTTATTTTATATTAATAATATTAAATATTCTAAATGAATATGAACATGATTCTTGTAAGTTGTAAGAGGTTTCACAAATTTAAAAATTTGAGATACAATATTAATACTCAATTCATGACCTACAAAATAAAGATTAAGATCAATTTATAAAAATAAATTTAAGTTATTAATAATGATTATGCTACACAGGTTTTTGTAAGTCTATATATTCTTAATTCATACACAACTTTTATTAAAAACTTCTATTGACCTACACTTTGAATGAAGGAAAAATTTACGAATTTATTTTAATATTTTTTTGTTTCATTTTGATGATAGACCAAATTTCAGTGTCGATTAAGTCAACTCTTTGCATTTTTTTCATCTGCAACATACTCCGTATTTAATATCTAAATTTAATTCAAAAAGTAAAAATAATATATTGACAATAAATATCTATTTTTAGATCACAATAATTAGTAGATAAAATTGCTGTTTTAGCAAAATTCTCTCTCTCTCAAACGATTTTTTAGTAATTCTCTTCCTTCTCTCTCTACTGCCATTGATAAGCGCACACACGCACACACACTATTATGCGTATATATGTATATGTATATGTATGCTAACTTCAGGAGTTAGGTTTTCTGTTACCTTTTCAATATTCACCCCACACTTGACGAGCATACGCCTTCTGAGGTACGATTACTTTGTCCTATCAATTGTGAATTCATATTACCTCATGTGTTGTTTGTGACCTTGATCTTAATGTTTTTGTTTTGTAATTCTGCTTTTGACTGATCAATTGCATTATTGTTTGCATAAAATGAGAAATTTGATGTTCATTGAATTTAATCAGGTGATATTGTGTGTTTAGCGTTTGGTTTAGACGGATGCAGAGAGGAGGTTGTTCGGTGGAATGTTTTGATCTTGAGCTGTGGTCGTTAGGCCTAGGGTTGGTTCTGTTTTCTGAGTGTAGGAATTGGAGTCGTTTGTGATAAATTGTGTTTATGGATTCTTTGGGGATGATTGGAGTATAGGACTTGTGCATTTTCTGGTGGAGTTTTGAGTTTTATGTTGTGGCGGTGGAGGTGGAGGTGGAGGTGGAGGTGGTGCCGTGGTAGATTTTGAAAGGGTCGAGTAGGAATGGCTGGTGTTGAGCAACAATTGCAACAGAAGTCTGAGAGCATGACGAGTGATGGTCGCTCGGAATTTGAGAGGGGTTTGGAGGAGTTCATGTGCGGGCATTATGATGAATGCATGTCGTTTGCTTCCTGCAGTTCACCGAGAACAACTACTACTGAGGATGAGGAGGATGAGGGTGAACAGCTTGTTAGAAGGAGGAGGAGGTCGGATTTGGATGGTGATGACTTGGCAGAATCTTCTGCTGCCAGGAGGCGCCACTCAAGGATTTTGAGCAGGTGGGCTGCCCGCCAAGATATGATCACCCCGATTGAGAGGAGGAATCGTGAGTCAGAGTTGATGGCGCTTGCGGGTTTGCACACTGTGTCCGCACTTGATTCATCATTCTTGAGGGAGTCTCAATCCCCAACCTCAAGGCGTCAGGCCGATGTGGAGAGGCTCAGCACCCGTGCCTCATCTATCTTGCAGATGTGGCGAGAGCTAGAGGATGAACATGCACTGAATCGAGCGCGGGAGAGAGTGAGAGTGAGAAGGCTGCAGAGGAATGTCAATTCTAATACAAATGCATCCATAAATATGTCAGAAAGCAGGGAGACTGAGAATCATAGTAGCCTGGGGGATGCTAGTGAGAGCGAGAATGGTTATGCAACTTGGTCTCGCAATCAATTTTCCCCACAGGGTGGGAATAGGGACCATGAAAATTCTAGTCGCGAGCAATCTCCTGATCTCGGAGAAGTTGAGAGGGAGAGGGTGAGGCAAATTGTTCGTGGATGGGTGGAGACTGGTATCAGTGACACTTCCTCTAATGCTGTGCAGAGGGCTGACAGTCCCAGAGCTGAATGGCTTGGGGAAACTGAGCGTGAGAGGGTAAGGTTTGTGAGGGAGTGGACACAGATGACAAGTCAACAGAGAGGTTCTCGTGGTGGACACATGGAAGAACAAGATACTAGATCTCGATCTCAAGGTGATCATATTCATGAAGGGCCTATCGCTAGGCATGAGGAAGGTCAGCCTGAGCATGTTCGCAGGGCGAGGTTAAGGTTGCGAGGACGACAGGCTTTGCTTGATTTGCTTGTAAGAGTTGAAAGGGAAAGACAACGAGAACTTGAGGGTTTGCTGGAATACCGTGCTGTTTCTGATTTTGCACACCGCAATCGTATTCAGGTAATTTTAGTTATAGTCTGGCATCTTAACTTGTTATAATAATTGACCTCAATCAATATTAAATGCTGATCTCCATTTACTTGCTTGATCTTTTATTTGATTTGTATAGGAGTTGATGTCATATTTAAGCATTAACCTATGAGTTCAATTTGAAAGTAATGTGTATTGATTTTGATTTTTCAGTCCCTACTTAGAGGTAGATTCTTAAGAAATGAAACGACATCTGAGGAACAGACACCGCCGTCAATGGCAGCTAGTGAATTAACTCAGTTAAGACAGCGACACACCGTCTCTGGCCTGAGGTATGTCTATTATCCAACATGTGAGGAACTCATTTGCTGAATTCAAGATTTTACCGTAAATGCCTTTGCCCTTATATTTAATCTTATATACTCTTTAGTTATTCCAAATTAATTGCAAATTCTGAAGGATGGGTATTTGGTAAGTTTAATTACTGAATTTGGACAGGTGAGTTGGATACATTATCTGATCCTTTCCCATTAGGAAGTTGTTAGTTACAAATATTGTTAACTTAAGCCGACATTCTTGAATATGATAAAATATTATTAAATCTCTTAAAATACCATGGTACTAGATGAATTGTACAATAATCCTTTCACAGAAGGAGAGGGTGGGGGTGTTAATTTGTTTTTGTTTGCAACCGGCAACCGGTGGTAGTCCAGGCTAATGATTCCATTGAAGTAGTGGTGGCTATGTCTTGATATCAGTCAATCTGTGGATGCTTTATTTTTTTACTACTTTTTTAAAAGAAAAAATGTTCTTAGGGGTTGCCGAAATTCTGAATAATGCATACTCCAATATAAAATTGTGTTTTTCAAATGCTGTCCTTATTTTTTGTACCTTATATTTTCTTCTGGTGAGCATTGTTTACAATGCTTATCTGTAAGTGGAGATTGAAAAAAAACTCGCTTGATGCTATTTATATAATTATGCACTATAACAGACCGTTGTTCAGGGATGGGTTTCGCTCCAGATTGGAAAATATTGTGCTTGGCCAAGTGAGCAGTCATCCTGAAGCTACATCTAATAATGACAACAGTGGTTCTAGACATCATCAGAGAAATACAAGTGCTTCGCAGGAAGTTCATCATGAGAATGAGGAACCTGATAATCATCTTTTACCAGAGCGTGTATGGAATTTGGAGGACAGTGCAGCTGTTCAAAATCAACATGTTTCTCCTGATCTAGAAAGTGATTGGCAGGGACAGGTTACTGAAGTAGAGAGAGAAAACCAACAACAATCTTCAAGTGTGGACACCAATGAATGGACTGATAGCCCTTCAGAAGTTAGAGATCCTAATTGGCAGGAATATGCAGTACCTGCATGGCCTGCAGAAGCATTTGCAAATGAAAATCAAGGGCAACGGAATTTGCAAGAAGCTTCTGAGGCTTGGCGTGATGTTGGCTCTGGGGAAGCTGTGGAAAATTGGTCAGAAGGGCCTGCAGATCCTCCAAGAATGCTGCGCTCCATTCCATCTAGAAGTGTCACCAGGTTCCACCCACCTGATGACGATAATGTCTACAGCATGGAACTAAGGGAGCTTCTAAGCAGGTTATTGTCTCATTCGGATGCTTGAGCAATTTTCATTGTTTTTTTATTCTTGTCTGCTTATATCAATGTTGTTTTTCAGAAGGAGTGTATCAAACCTTCTTCGCAGTGGTTTTCGGGAGAGCTTGGATCAATTAATTCAATCTTATGTAGAGAGGCGGGGCAGGGCTCCTATTGATTGGGATCTGCACAGGAACTCGCCTCTTCCTCCATCACCTGAGAGGGGTCCTGACCTACAGAATGATGAGCAAAATGAGGACCATCGTGATTCTATGGGTATCAGGATTTTGCCAACTCCTCCCATGCCACCAGCACAACCCCTTTGGCATCAGGATTTGCACCGCTCGGGTTGGTCTCGGCATAATGTCCATCGTTCTGAACTTGTGAGTCTAATCTCTCTCTCTCTCTCTCTCTCTCAATGTCACAAATGCACAATTGTTAGTACCTTACACAATGACAGCCTGTGTTGATTACTTGTTTCCTTGATTATTATTCTGGCCTTCATTTGGTATCTGCTCAGCTCTCTGACTTGGTTGTGTTTAGATAGCACAAGGACATGTTTAGAGGAAGGCATGCCTGAGGATCTGGTTGTGCAGTTACAGTTTTAAACTGAATTCTTCCTTGATAATTTTAACAGGATTGGGAGATGATTAATGATCTGAGAGCAGATGTGGCTAAACTTCAGCAAGGTATGAATCACATGCAAAGGATGTTAGAAGCTTGCATGGATATGCAACTGGAGCTTCAACGGTCAGTTCGACAGGAGGTTTCAGCTGCTCTTAATAGATCAACTGGTGGACAAGGTCCGAATGCAATCTCTCTCTTTCTCTCTCTCTCTATACCATCCTGTTAGTTTCAGCTGAGCTTAATAGATGCATATATGTACTTGCAGCGAGTAATGAAACATCAGAGGATGGATCTAAATGGTGTAATGTCAGAAAAGGTACCTGCTGTGTTTGTTGCGATAGCCATATTGATGCCCTATTGTACAGGTAAAATTGCGAATGATGCTTGTTTACATAATATAGAATGACAATTACTGTTTAGATGATTCAGTACCATCTTTTGATTTTCTAAGAAAATTAGTTTTCCCTTTCCCTTTTTGATACATTGTCCTAAAATTTCTTTCCTATCTCACACGTTCTGCAGATGTGGGCACATGTGCACGTGCTCTAAATGTGCAAATGAGTTGGTTCGAGGAGGAGGAAAATGTCCATTGTGTCGAGCACCCATTGTTGAGGTGGTTAGAGCTTACTCCATACTATAGAAACAGTTGTAGAGATCCAACAGAAAAACGAAAAAAGTTGCAAAAGAAATGGAACGAGGTAGTAAAAGCCATGCTCGGTCTTCTCATCTATGGAGCTCCCTCGACTCGAGTCTTATCTGTAGAATTTTTTGCACTCCAAATGTTTATCCTGATTTAATGTGGAACACTTTGCACTGTATAGTATGAACAACAATTGGCAATAACTGCCTGCTCATTCGTTAGTAAATAATATATCAATTCTTTCATGGGAAAAACAGCAAGTCTGCTTCTTTCTTTTGAATTATCGTTTATAGTTTTTGTTTTGTTATTTAGTCGTTTTGGGTTTGTGACACGAAAGTGTTGGGAATTAATGTTCTGGAGTAAAAGTATGTTGAGATAATGAATTGAAAAGGCTACAGTATTTCCCATAACCATAAATGTTGTGAGTTCTCTTTTTGTCAAAACTAATTTTTTATATCGTATAATAATTGTTGTATGTTAGAACCTTTGTTCTTGTGAGTGACTAGGAAGCAAGAACATGATCTTTCTTGTGAGTGTCAAAACTAATTTTTTATATCGTATTATAATTGTTGTATGTTACACACAAGAAATCTTTGTTGCATGTCAAAAATTAGGTAAACAATTTTTAAAGAAGAGTATTGCAATATCGATAAATATGAGTATCGATTTTGATATCGGTGGTTTCATATTACAAATTATAGGAAAATCGGTGAAATATTTAGAAAATATCGTTAAATATATGTACGATATTTCCATCGATACACATATTTCTACGATATTTCCATCGATACACATATTTCTACGAATTTTTTTCATCTTTGTATTTACTTGATTAGTTTTCTACCGGTTCACTATTGAAATTGAATTTTCTTCCAATCAACCAACACAGTGACTATTTCAGAAGGGTCTTGGGAAAAGTTTCTTCTTTTATCATTGTGTTTGCTTGTGTTATGAAGCTGCTGGGATTTGCAAACAATTTATGTTTCATATCTTTTAGGAAAAACAAGTCGAAAAAAAAAACACAAATTTCCCCTTCTCAGAGAAACAAAAACAATTTTTTATATTATATTATAATCAAATTCATTTTTATAATTAGACAAGAGTTGACTGCAAAGTAAACTGCAACAAAAGCGTTTTGTAAACGCTACACGTCAGATATATCCAGTTTAATATGGTGAAAATATTTTTTATATTTTTTTAATATGGTAAAAATATATTAACGCGGCTAAGTAATCGCCCTTCTCTCTCTCTCTCCCCCTTGTGTCTGAGTATATATATACGTATCTATTCCACTTCATAGTTCATAACCACAATATTCATCCTTGAACGTTAAACCAAAAACCATGACTTCTTCAGCAAGTGATGTGAGTTAACTTTCTCATCTCTCTATCTTCGCATTATATTACGTTTTTAGTGACAATAGATTAAATTACATCTTCTTTAGCGATTTTTTTTTGTTTAATTTCTAAACTTTAAAAACATGGCGGATCTGAGGGGATCAGAGGGGAAAAGTGTGTTTTGTTAGATATTTAATCACACAATTAGATTATAGTTGTTGATTTACTCACTATGTTTGATTGCAGATCAAAACATGCGGTGTCTGCGGTGGAATTGTCTCCACCGGACAAGCCATCTTCACGGCGGAGTGCTCCCATTCCTTCCACTTTCCTTGCATCGGAAACTCCATCTCTTTCGGCAATCGCCTCTGCCCCGTCTGCAATTCCTTCTGGAATACTCTTCCTTTCACCATGCCCGTCCCTAACCCCCAATTTAACTACAATAATCCCTTTTACTACAATCGCCCTGTATTCGAGCCCCTTCAATTCAACGATGACGAGCCTCTTCCACCTCAGCCTGCATCCTCACCTTCTCCCAACGTTGGGTTGCAGAAGCTGACGATAAAGGCCGTCCCTGAGCGCCCAGCTGTGGCTGCATCGGAATCGGTTTCTCTGTTCTCAGTTCTGGTTGGATTAAAGGCTCTGTCAATGGCGTCTGATGATGCTGGTCAACGTGCGTCTGTTGACATTGTTACAGTGCTGGATGTGAGTGGGAGTATGCAGGGGAGAAAGCTGGATCTTGTGAAGAGAGCTGTTGGGTTTGTGATTGATAATCTGGGTGTTTCTGATCGTCTTTCTATTGTGTCTTTCTCCGATCAAGCTAGGAGGTTGTTGCCTTTGCAGAGAATGACAGAAAATGGGAAGGAAGATGCGAAGAGGGCCGTCGATTTGCTTCGTGCAAGTGGTGGAACGAACATCGTTGATGGACTAAAGAAGGGAGCTCAGGTTGTCGGAGACAGGCGTTACAAGAACTCTGTTGCCACCATTATCTTCTTGTCTGATGGAAACGATACTTACAATAGCGGACATTTGTTCTCGTCTCAAAGCTTTCCGAATTCAAGAAACATTCTGCCGGGTTATCTCCATCTATTGCCGGCTTCGATTTTTCCCAAAAATCGGGGGCTATTTGAAACAGGGGAAGTGGAGACAATTCCGGTCCATTCGTTTGGATTTGGTGCGGACCATGATCCGATCACAATGCACGCCATATCTGATGCATCTGGTGGTACTTTCTCCTTCATCGAGTCGTATGGAATGGTCCAGGACGCCTTTGCAGGCTGCATTGGAGGCCTCCTCAGTATAGTAGCTCAGGAAGTTGGTCTCAAAGTTCGATCAGCATCACATGGAGTAGAGATCAAATCAATTCCTTCTGGAAGACATGCTAGTCAAATCTCTAACAATGGATCAGAAGGCCTGATCAATATAGGCGATCTGTATGCAGGTGAAGAGAAACAGTTTCTGATCAATCTGTCCATCCCTACACTTCCAGACAACAAAGAATCTGTGGAAAAGACATCACTTTTGGACATCACGTGTTCTTACAAGAACTGTGTCTCAAAAGAGAGTGTAGAAGTTGAATGTGACTTGGTCGAAATAGGACGCCCCAAGACTCCATCTCTGGAAGAGATGATGACGAACATGGAGATAGATCGGCAGAGGAATCGCCTGCGAGCAGCAGAAGCCATTAAAGAGGCTCAAGAGATGGCAGAAAGAGGGGATTTAGGTGGTGCAAAAAGTTTATTGCAACAGAAAAGGAGTGATCTTTTAGCTACAGCATCAGCTCAAGCAGGAGATGGTATGTGCATGTGGCTTGGAAATGAAATGAAAGAAACAGAAAGGCTAATGGGAAGCCCACAGATGTATCAACAGTCGGGACGAGCATACGCTCTCTCCGGAATGAGTTCACATGCTTCCCAAAGGGCGACGACAAGAGGCAACGCGGTGGCTGGCAGCGCTGCTTTTGGCTGCGCCGCTTTTGGTGCCGGTTATGCGACGGAGAGTATGGCAAATATGGTCAACAAGTCTCAGCAACTTAGCAAGATCGAAGAAGGCACCATAGCAAAGAAAGAGTAGAGTTTGTTGTGGTGGTCATTTCCATATGTTTTTCTGTTTTTTTTTTTTTGGTTGTTAATTCCTCACACTTTGAAGTTTGAAGTCTATGACTATTTTTGGGTTTAAGAGTTTTTCTGTTTTTTTTTTTTTTGGTTATTGATTCCTCACACTTTGAAGTTTGAAGTCTTTGACTGTTCTTGGATTTAAGAGTTTGGGGCTTAACAGATAATTTGTATATTTTGTTTGAACATCATTTTTAATCTCCTATTTTATTTTGTTAATTTATATGTGCAAACATATGTCAATAGTGAAGAATAATAACATTATATGAAGAAATCAAAGTTTTAATAATGCACAAGAAGTGAAGAAACTGTTCAAAAAGTCCGATAATTTAGTATTAAGAATAATAATAGAAGAGTTATCTGCTCAAGTTTATGCTAAAATAAATGGGTTAATTCCATTATTTCACAAGAACCATAGTATTTTTCCATTTCATATATTGGTACTTGAATTATTAGTTTTTTTTTTCTTTCCTTTTATGAGCTGTAGTCTTAACCCACGGATAAGCTTTATAGCTTCAGCCCATTGTGACCCGGGCCACAAATTGATATGGGCCTTAGCCCATAAGCCAATCAAACCAAACTTGAGTGGGCAAAAACTTAAAAGCCCTCGTCCATCCCAACCCGTGAACCAAACTATTATCATTGACATAATAATAATAATAATAATAATAATAATAATAATAATAATAATAATAATAATAATAATAATAATATTAAATCATAACTTTTTGTTTTTTCAAAATAGTAAAATCTTGTCAAAATCAAACTTTCAACCTTCTATTTTAGTTTTTTTTTTAATTTAAAAATAAAATTGATAAAGAAAAATAATTCAAGTATATTAAGAATTGAAGTTTGAAAACATGTTTTGAATTAACCATAATAAATTTAATAGTAATAACTTTAATTAATTTTTAAAAAAGTTTATCAGATTTTTCTTCCAATTTATTAAATAAAAATATCTAATTTATGTAAATTAATATATATATATATATATATATATATATATATATATATATATAAATCAGATATAAGGGACAAAATTATTTATAACCTCAACTGAACATATTTAGAATGACTATTTCAGTCTTTTCAGAAGGGTCTTGGGCTTCTTTTATTATTGGTTTTGCTTAGTGTTGTGAAACTGCGGGAATTTAATGCATTACAAGCAAACTAGGGCTATGCACGGGTTTTGAAAATTATCGAAATCGGACTGAAATCCGAATTGAAAATCTTGTTGACTTTTTAATTTTTATCAAACTAAATTGAATCGAATTTATTTTTTTTGGTTTGGTTCTGGATATTTTTCAATTATTCGAACCTAGAACTGAACCGAATTAGAGCGAACAGAAGAACTGATTTTAATATATATATATATATGTCATTTCTTTTCCTATATCTTGATATAATTATATAATACATATTTTGATTAAGTTAATATTTTATAAATGCTATAAATAATTTACGTTTTTTATTTTTTAATAATTAATAATAATGAACTACATTCTAATCACTCATATCAAGAAATCATACACTTTTTAAATTATGAAACTTTGTAACTTTTGAAATGAAGTATGTAGTTTTTTTGTTGTCAATGAAACTTTGTTAATACATGTTAAATTAGTTTTTTGTAATTTAATTTAGTGCATTTCAACTTATTCGTTTTTTTATTTTAACTCTTTTAAAATCTCTGAATATCCGATTTTCCGTACCGAACTGATCTAGATCAGTAGACCCAAAACTCCAAATTGAACCAAACCGAAATTTGATTTGATTTGATTTTGGAGAATTTATATTTTGGTTTAGTTTCGAAGAATCAGTTTTGAAATTTTCCGAAGTTTGGTTCGATTTCAAAAATTTTCAAAACCTGTTCACAGTTCTTTCATAACTCCAGAAAAAAAAAAATTCCTTTTATTTTCCCCCAAAAATTTGATGTGATGTAATAAAATTAAAGGAAATTTACCAATTGAAAGCAACAATATCAAATTTTGAAGAAATTCATTTCCACTGTTTTTGATTCATGTGACTTCCCCTTTCCTTTGCCACAACATGCAACTCACGCACACAGTAGAAAAATAAGGGGAAGAATGAAGAGGAAGTGATGCACAATGAGCTGGGCTACTAGTGTCATGGATTGGACATGAATTTGAGTGTGGTTATTGAGTCAAATAGATCCGGCTCACGAAAGGATATCTATGACACGGTCTCACAAGAGACTAACTTATTGATTTGATATCTACAATATAATCCTATCCTAATGAATCTTCAAATAAACATACATTTTCACTATTTACATTTACTATAAAATTTCATTGACTGAATTTCCTCAATTCCACATAATCCCCTTCTATGTATACCCCTAAAAAACACAAATTGCCAAAAAAAAAAAAAAAAAAAAAATCTAATTGAAGAATTATACTTCGAATTGGATCCTCTATATTTCAGTGATTTTAATTCACATCATATGGAAATTGATACTTTCATCCTTGCACACAATATATGTTGATAATTTATGTCATATGGTTTTGTTTGAGAAAAGTAGTCCAAGAAAAACTAACTGCTACACGTTAATATGGAGAAGATTCTGAACGCGGCTAAGTAATCTGACTAGAGTCTCTCTCTCTCTCTCTATATATATATATATACCCTTCATATTTCATAGCACCACAAAATTCAATCTTGAAGGGCGAACCAGTCCAAAAGCATGACTTCTTCAGTATACAATGTGAGTAACTTTCTTATCCCTCTATCTTGGCATTATATTATGTTTTGGTTTATATGTTTAACCACACAACTACACAAGAATGCAGATCAAAAGATGCGGCGTGTGCTCTGGAATTGTCTCCGGAGAAGCCATGTTCACGGCGGAGTGCTCCCATTATTTCCACCTTCCCTGCATCACAACCTTCATCTCTTCCAGCAATCGCCTCTGCCCCATCTGTAATTCCTTCTGGAATCATCTTTCTTTCACTATCAACTACAATCGTCCTCTACTATTCCACTCCCTTCAATTCAACGATGACGAGGAGCCTCTTCTTGCATCGTCAACTGCTCACATTAATGTTGGGTTGCAGAATCTGACGGTTAAGGCCGTCCCTGAGCGCCCAGCTGTGGCTGCATCGGAATCGGTTTCTCTGTTCTCAGTTCTGGTTGGACTAAAGGCTCCGTCAATGGCGTCTGATGATGCTGGTCAACGTGCATCTGTTGACATTGTCACAGTGCTGGACGTGAGTGGGAGTATGCAGGGGAGAAAGCTGGATCTTGTGAAGAGAGCTGTTGGGTTTGTGATCGATAATCTGGGTGTTTCTGATCGTCTTTCTATTGTGTCTTTCGCTAATCAAGCTAGGAGAGTGTTGCCTCTGCAGAGAATGACAGAGAAAGGGAAGGAAGATGCGAAGAGGGCCGTCGGATTGCTTCGTACATATGGCGGAACCAACATCGTTGATGGGCTAAAGAAGGGAGCTCAGGTTCTTGCAGAGAGGCGTTACAAGAACCCTGTTTCCACCATTATCTTCTTGTCTGATGGAAACGATACTTACAATACCGAACCTGAGTTCTGGTCTCGAAGTGCTCTTCCTGGTTATCTTCATCTATTGCCAGCTTCTATTTATCCCAAGAATCAAGAGGCAGAACTAGATTCAGGGGAAGTGGAGACAATTCCGGTCCATTCATTTGGATTTGGTTCGGACCATGATCCGATCACAATGCACGCCATATCTGATGCATCAGGTGGTACTTTCTCCTTCATCGAGTCGTATGCAATGATCCAGGACGCCTTTGCAGGCTGCATTGGAGGCCTCCTCAGCGTCGTGGCTCAGGAAGTTGGTCTCAAAGTGCGATCAGCCTCACACGGAGTAGAGATCAAATCGATTCCTTCTGGAAGATACACTAGTCAAATCACTAACAATGGATCAGAAGGCCTAATCAACATAGGCGATCTCTACGCAGATGAAGAGAAACATTTTCTGGTCAACCTCTCCATCCCTACACTTCCAGACAACGTAGAATCCGAGCAAAAGACATCACTATTAGACATCATGTGTTCCTACAACAACACCGTGTCTAAAGACAAGGTAGAAATCGAAGGTGAGTTGGTTGAAATACGACGCCCCAAGACTCCATCCCTTGAAGACATGATGACGAACATGGAGATAGATCGGCAGAGGAATCGCCTCCTAGCAGCAGACGCCATTAAAGAGGCTCAAGCGATGGCAGAAAGAGGGGATTTAGGAGGTGCAAAAAGCTTATTGGAAAAGAAAAGGAGTGATCTTTTAGCCACATCATCAGCTCAAGCAGGAGATGGTATGTGTATGTGGCTTGAAAATGAAATGAAAGAAACAGAAAGGCTAATGGGAAGCTCAGAGGTGTATGAGCAATCAGGACGAGCATACGCTCTGTCTGGAATGAACTCGCATGATTACCAAAGAGCGACGACAAGAGGCAACGCGGTGGCCGGAGGCGGTGCCGCTTTTGGCGGCGGCTATGCGACGGCGAGTATGGCTAGTATGGTTAACAAGTCTCAGCAACTTAGCAAGAGTGAAGAAGACACCATTGCAAAGAAATAATACAGTTTCTTGTTTTGGTCGTTCCCTAGTTTTGATTGTATGAGTACAACTGTTTTTAGGTACCTTTTGATTTACGAGTTTGTGGTGTAATAGATTATTTGCATCTTTTGTTAAACATCATTTCTAATCTCCTATTTTATTTTATAAACTATTGTAGCTGCAGTACAATGCATGAGTTGTTGTAATATTTCACATAATGAATATTTCTACTTATCATATATGATAATTGAGACCACAATAATATTTAAGGGAAATGATATAGAAAGATTTGGATTTTGTCAAAAATATATATAAATGGCTAAAAATAATGCACACTTTAATTATCATTAGATTATAAAGTTAATTGATAATTAAGTGCTATATTAAAATTCAATTTTTTTTCTATTAAATATATTGGAAACATGTATCATAAGAAATAATGATTTTAAAATCTTAAAATAAAGGACTTTTTATGCTGCAATTAAAATCTTAATTTGATTTTTTTTTCATGCGAAATTTATGTCATTAGTACATACTACGATGTATGATTATACGAAGAAATCAAGGTTTAACAATACACAAGAAGTGAAGAAACTATAAACAGCCGATAATGTAATATTATAAATGACTATAATAGCAGAGTTATCTGCTCAAGTTTATGCTAAAATAAATGGGTTCATTTCATTTTTTCACTTGATCTATGGCAATATATATATATATATATATATATATATTCATATAGTGGTACTTGAATTATTAGTTTTTTTTGTTTTTTTTAATTTTTCCCCTTTTTATGTGCTAAAGTCTAATTTGAAATCATAGATCAGCTCCCTACCATTTTAGTGAAATTTGAAAACTATTGGGCTGGTTTGGTTTGATACTTTAAAAACTTAAAAACCCCTTAACTCATTCCAACCCAGGAATCAAACTATCCTCACTATTATCATTGACAATTGAGGACGACGACAACAACAGGTACCCTTTCATTTAGAGATATGTACATCCGAATCATATAAATATTATACTATTCATATATGTATGTTCTATTCCCATTTCAAATTTATTTATACTATAGTATTCATATCCTACTATCCATACTTGTCTTATTAGGATTTGGACGGATAGGATACCTCAATTTACTTGCAAAACTGACATCCCTATCTACAAAATAAATTTATGTTAAAATAAAAAATATCATTTACATAATCTACATTAACGCAACAGTAAAAATACTAAAAAAATCTTATTATATTTGGCTAGAATTTCTTGGTAAGGAGATCTCCCAATGATAAGTTGTCTATTATGAACCCATTAATTAAAGTATGACACTGATTTTAGGAAAGTGTGACTATATTTACAATGATTAGATTTCTAATTTTGGTTAAGTTTAACATATTTTATGCACATTCTAAAATTTGATAAATTATTAAGAATAAATCTATCCGGATCAACCGTGGCAATTTTATGATATTAAAATAATAATAATATATTTTTGTCTAAAATACCCCTCCTAATAAATACATGGTTGACGACTAAGCTAATATTACATGGTTCCCTAAAAAAGGTAATTAAATATTACCAACATAAATTAGTGACTCTTAACACACAAATCCTGCATTATTTAATATTCTCAATATTTAAGCATTTATTAATATAAATAGTAAACTTAATATAACAAAATGTATGTCTATATAATTTAAAAATTGCATTATTACAATGCAAATGCATTGTTATTTATATGTTCTCATTCTAAATATATTTGTAATTATTATATATATATATATATCTTTAATTTACTATCTAATATTTATGTATGGTTGATAGACAATAGAAAATAATAAAATGTTCACCGTGGTCAACTCTTAATATGCCCATCGATGACGTGTAATGATTTCATCCCCTTATTATATGGAAAGTAATTAAAATTAATAGGTATTCTCGATTTTTAACACATCAGTAAAATTAATAGGTATTCTGGATTTTTAACACATAAGTAAAATTAATAGGTATTTTAGATTTTTAACACATCAACTGTGGGCACATCTTAACGTGTCTATGGTGGGTGGGGTAGCAGTGCTGGATAGACAATATGTAGAGTCTAAAAAAAAAACCCTCAAATTAATGGTTGCCAATTTATAAAGTTACTAATATAGGGCCCGTGTAATACATGAGGTTTAGAAAATATAGTTAATTTTTAGTATCAACCATAATATAATTTGATTAAAATATTATTTAATTTATGTGTTGCATTCGTAAAAGAATATAATTTTTTTTATTTTTTTATTATATATGTTGTTATATCTATTATATTATTCAATTCTCCCATCAATATTCTAGCTTTTATTATATTTTTTTTATTTAAATTTTAAATATTAAATATTATAGAGATTCTTAAATTTACATTTTAATTATATTATACATAAATCAAATCAAAATTCTTAATAGTTTCTATAATTTAATGCAAAAATTATTTCAGTTTTCTTAATTAATAAGTTTAAGAGTTTCACTAATCTTTTAAATGAGAGAAAAAAGCGCATCTATATCTATATCTATATATATAATAACAGAAGTCAGTCAGACAAAATTGTAATTTTATTAAGAACTAAGGATAGTTTGGTAATTCTATCAAAATATTTCTTTAAAAAAATTCTAAAAGTAAAAAAAATAAAAAAATTCATGGCTTAATTTAAATTTGGCCGTGGCTATTCACACCCCTCTTATTTCTGAATACACCCCCCTAAATTTTTGGACAAAAATAACCTTGTAAAAATTGACTAAAATATCCTTTTATATAATTTATAAAATGAAAATATATTAATAATTACTTAAATCCTAATTCCATTCAAACTCTAATTTAATTCAAATCCTAATTCTATTCAAACTAAAATTCTACGTGATTTAGGTCTTAATCCTATTCAAACTCTAATTCGTTGATATTGAAACTATAAATAACTCAATTTTCTCTCATTAATTCTATAAAACCAAAAATTTTACTTCTAAATAGCAATGGATTGTGAAACTCCCAAGGATCTGCAGGACGTAAGTTTTTTTGTCATGTTTTATAATTGAGAATAAAATTTTCAACCCTATAAAACCAAGAAATTTGAATACAAATCGCGAACTGTTGTTCTACAAAACCAAGAACACTGACCTAATGTTCGACCAATACATGAAGAACAATTCAAAAACGTTTGACCATATATAGAAGAACATTTTACAAACGTTCGACCACATATGGTCCAACATCTAAACAATGTTCCTACTTTTTGTATTGAATGGTTTTAAGGACACTAGCTACCACGATCGTTTGTGCACATATCGCGAAACGATTTCACTTTGTTTGACCATATGTTGTTGAACATCGTGAATATGTTCTACATCCTCTGATCGAACATTTGGTAATTGTTCTTCTACATGTGGTCGAACATTATGAATATGTTCTAGTGCTTGTGGTTGAACCTTTGGACAATGTTCTACTACGTATGACAAAACATTTGGAATTTGTTCCATGCTATATGGTCGAACGTCTTGTATTTGTTCCAAGTTTATGACATTGTGTATAGTTGTTTATTTTTATTTCCAGATATATGGTCGAACGTCTTGTATTTGTAGATTTTTATTTCCTTTTAATGTTTTTTCTCTTAACAGGATAATGAGATAATTATGGATTATACCGATATTTTCACTACAACAGATTATTTCAATTCTCGTGAAGCACTATTGAAGTGGGTACGAACTGTTCCAAATGAACACAATATGGTGATTGTAGTGGCCAGGTCCGATAGTGGAGAAGGTAAGAAAAGACCTCGAAAGTTTTTGTCTTGCGAACGAAGTGGACGATATCGTAAGTATAAAAAGAATGAGAAAATGAAAGAAAATTCTCTTGAAAAATTAGATGATCCTATGAACGAACATGAAAATAAATTAGATAGAAAGGAAACCACAAAGAATAAACTGACTGGAACAAAAAAGTGTAATTGTCCATTTCGTTTGAAGGGTAAACAAATATCAATTAATGGTCCATGGTACTTGGAGGTTGTATGTGGTACACATAATCATCCGATTGCACGGTACTTGGTGGGTCATTCATATGCTGGTCGATTAACAGAGGATGAAGAGAAGTTGGTGGCAGATATTTCAAAGAGTTATAGTCGACCGAAAGACATAATGTCTGTATTACAGAAGAGACACCCTGATAATAAGTCCACAATGAAGACTATTTATAATGTTCGACAGAAACATAGAGTTGTTGAATATGGTGGGCGGTCGCAAATGCAATACCTTATGGGTAAACTGAAGGAGAATCAATATTTCTTATTTGATAGGAGGTGCGATAAAACTAACACAGTGAAAAATATTTTTTTCGCTCATCCAAGGAGTGTGGACTTGTTATGTGTTTTTCCATATGTCCTCATGATGGACTGCACATACAAGACAAATCGGTACATATTGCCATTATTGGAAATTATTGGTGTGACATCAACACACATGACATTTAAAGTTGCATCTGCTTATTTGGAGTCTGAACGAGAGGATAACTATTCATGGGCATTATCTATTTTAAAATCATTAATGCATCAATTTATTTGACCTAATGTGATTGTCACTCATCGAGAACTTGCATTAATGAATGCAATAGAGAGTATTTTCCCCACAACGAGACATTTTTTATGTTGGTGGCATATAGAGAAGAATATACTGACGAATTGCAGAAAGATGTTCCGTACAAATGAAAAATGAAATTCGTTCAAATATTCATGGAATCTAATGGTTTATGCGGATGATGAAGCTACATTTAGTGAGTTACTTAAAAGATTTGAAAATGATTATTCAAACCATCCTGATGCTGTTCAGTATGCATTGAAGCAGTGGATTCAACCGTTCAAAGAAAGATTCGTATCTTGTTGGACAAATAATATAATAACACATCTAATCGGTATGATACTCTTAAATAATATTCATTATTATTTTTGTTTAATTTATTTGACATTTAATTAACGGTCAATGATATTAAATTTTATTTTATTTTATTTTAGGGCCGAGAGTGCACATTCAAAATTGAAAAAACAACTTGGTTCGAGTACGGGTAACTTTGAGACTTGTTGGACTAAAATTCACGCTCTATTTGAACTCTCACATAATACAATCAAACATTCATTTGAGAAGAACACCAATGTAGTACAACATCGATATAAACCATCCGTGTTCAAGTGGTTGCGAGGTATGGTCTCTATTGCGGCTCTGGATAAGATTTTAGATGAAATGAAGGGTATAAATGAGAGTGGTGTGGATCCTTTGTTGTGTGGGTGTGTATTGAGAAAGACTTGTGGCTTGTCTTGTGCTCACGATATTGCTGAATTGGTACGATCAGATATTCCAATCCCTTTAGACATGATTGATAAGTTTTGGAGAAAGTTAGATATAGAGCCGTGTAAAAGACCCAATGTTAATGTAGGGGATGATATTGGAACTCGATGGAATGAAATAATATGTGATGTTAACAATATATTTTCATCCTCTAATGAGTCGGAGAAGTTGTTGATGTTGAAGAGATTAAGGGAGATTGCAAATCCAACAACAACATCTCTAATTGAACCCGAGGTTCCCGTTCGCACTCGTGGTCGTCCGAAATCTGCGACAATTAAACAATCCAAATTGACCAAACGTGATCCAAGTGCATTTGAATATGTCGAGTCCATCAAAGATAGTTGCTCACAAGTTGAACGAGTTTTTATTGTATCCGAACCAACATCTAGCAAAAGTATGTTTACTACAACAAAAAGATAAAAACAAAAGGTAAATTTTTTTAAGCATAATATAATGTGTACGGTTTTTTTTTTACTATTTATATGTGACATTTGAATAGGTTGTTCGTAGACGCACTGTTCGGACGACCGGAGTTGGTGGTCATATCGAATTATTACCATGTCACTTTCGTGATTATATTTTAAATACTATAGTAGACGGTCATTGTGGTTTTCATGCAGTTGCCGACCTACTTGGCTTTGATGAAAGTTCATGGTCTCGTGTTCGAAGTGACCTTATTCATGAGTTGACTCATAATATATCATTATACACATCTGTTTTTCTTGAACATGATCGTGTTGAGAAAATAATGAAGACACAGAAGTATTATAACGATTGCGCACCTAAAACACATTGGATGGTTTTGCCAGAGATAGGTCACTTGATTGCATCAACTTATAACATTGCACTTGTCTCTCTATCTCCAAATTGGTGTCTCATATATCTGCCTTTAAGAACAGAAGTCCCAAATGCTCCAAGATGTATTTGCATTGGATTAGTGCATAACAATCATTTCATAGAGGTACACAAAATACAAATTATCAAGTTTCAAAATCATGAATTGCATAACTAACTACATTTATTTTTTATAGGTTTTCTTGCGTGAGGGTCACCCATTACCTCCTGTTGCAAATATATGGTTTCGTTGTCGTTATCCATGTGCCGCTGGATGGGAGACTACTTATAGACAACAACTAGATAAGTATACTAGTATTCTAAGAAATAGTCATGTCTTTAAAAATAGTGACACCATTAATCTAGATGATTGAAACATTATTTTAAACCTTGTAGAAGCATTACATTTATATTGTCAACGACATTGCATCATTTAAAAAACAAAATTCAACGAAAGATGAATCCATTGAATTAGTATGCTGCTGCCAAAAGGTTAAGAAACGTATTACCTGGAGGCCAACCCTTGGAATGGAAAAAGAAATATTATGGTGGATGCTGATAACAAAATAATCCTTTGGTGCATCTGCAAATTAAATACCGGTTGAATTAAACTTATAATCTCTTACGTAAAAGGTTTGCATGTTTCCCAAAAGTAGAAAAACGCGTTAACATTTGAGCATTTCTTAAATTTTTCATAAATAGATAATACAATTTGCAATAACTTTTCAGTTGAGAATTCTGTATGATGAGAGAGATAACAAAACTGAAAATCCAAATCTTACTATCAAAGTGATGCACCATACAAAAATAAATAAGAAGAACGAAAATTCACTCCCAAAATATAGTTTCTAAAGCTGAAAAATTATGTCCTAAAACCATCTAAATTATCACATTGCATCAGATGATTGTCACTTTGATGCTTGAGTTTGGGTCACAGTGTCCTCCAACTTAAGTTCTTCTAACACAACATATGCCTCTTCCACTGTTGGCATAAAATGAGCAGCTGGTATAACATTGTTACGTTCTTCTCTCCATCTCTGTACCACCGGGGTAAACAAAGTATGTATAGTTTGTAATATTTCTCTCGGGATGGAGGAATGCGGGTTAACTGAGCGACCAACAAAGCTAGATCGCAACTCTGGGTTTTGTACTATTGGGTGTGAAATTTTGTAGTACCATTTCAGATAATTTGGTGTACACTCCCATACAGGGTTGGGCATTCTACCACGACGAACTAAAGTCAACAAATGGTTGTCCCATGATTTAAAAAAAAGACCAAATATACCCCAAATAGCCTTATATTGGGATGTCGTGTGATCTCTTCTTACAAGCTCAGGTGCAAAAGGATTGGATGGAATCGTTTGTACGTGTCCGTATTGCCTAAGTACACGATCAGAGTGATACGACTCTACCGTACTCATGGATCTGATGCAACCATAGAAGAATGTAACTTCAGGACATGGGAAAGAGGATCTAACATCAACATATGGGTCCCAACAAATGACCTATAACACGACAAATACATGAACTTGAATTATGAAAAAGTTCACAACTGATTTAATAAGTTAAAAAGGAATGTATACATTATAACAACTTACATTATGAGCTCTAAGTGAATCTAGCAACTCTCTATAAGATCGTACACTCTCAATTGAATCTCTTGCACGAGTTTTTTGTGACCACCTCCAAGCAAGTGGTTTTCCTACTATGTAGTCTGTGTTATGCACATGCCCGATTCTTGGGAAGTGTTCATAAATTCATGTCTAGATGTGATAAAATATAATAATTACACAACAAATAAATTATAAATCTTATCATTGAATAAACATATACATGTATATACCTCCAACAATGTCAGATATCCAACAATCTGCTTGACCTCTGCTCTAGAAGCTAATCCTAGTTGTCTATAAAGAAAAACTAGCGTAGTTGCTCCCCATGCATACGATTGCACTCTACTAATGTCTTCAAGAAAATACAAGTATCTAGTTGAAATTCTGGTGTTAGTCTTGTCTGCAAAAATAGTGCATCCCAATACATACAATAAGTAGGCTCTCGCAGTATGAAGTAAAATGACCTCATCGTTGGAGTCCATTTTATTCATAAATTTTCCACGTAGCCACTCCAACTTCACTGTGCCATCTCTAGTACCATGGAGACCCTCGTCAGCTTCTTTTACTGTCACTCCTAGTAATCGACTCATCATATCACGTAATTTTACTATTGTACTTAATTCTTGCATTGCCACCCCTATCACCGGAAGACCAATAAGACAATAAACATCTTCTAATGTTATTGTCATCTCTCCAAAAGACATGTGAAAAGTATTGGTCTCCGGATGCCACCTTTCCACAAATGCAACAATTAAGTTTCTATTAGGCGATCGATACGAAGTTTTTCTCAGTGAATGGATTTGGGATTGTCTAATTAGACGTCTAAATTATCGGTGTCTTCTATTATCAACTCCCCACTCTTAACATCTTTGATGTATGACAGAAACATCGAAGAACTTCTCTTTCTTTTCCAAACCATATCTTTGCAGCCACATGTGTTTTAAATGACCGTAAAACATGTGGTTCTGTTAGGCCACCGGGAAATGGTTCACGTAATATCTCGTTCTCGTTGTGACGTCCATTTGATGGTTGTTCTTGCTCATTTTGGTTCACATTTGTTTATTCTTCATCGTCAACCATGTCATGGACTTCAACATGCTCTGTTTCTGTTTCTTGGAATTGTGCATTCATCAGAGGAACCGCATCTCGCTCCTCAACACGGCGTTTTCTCTCTGATGTTGTTGGTCTATGCTTCCTTGAATAAATCTTAGTGCCTTTACATAAGAAATAAATATTTATAAGAGAGTTATCATTATTTATATTTATATAATACACTATGATTATAAACTTGTAAATAGAGATTGCAAAAAGAAAAAAAAGAAAAAGAAAAAAGTGACATATTATTGACAATAATACAACCTCTACAAACTGAAGTGTGCTAAAATAATTGAATTGTAATGAAAGTGAAGAGCAAAAGATACTCGGAGATTTTAAAAGGTAAAACCACATGTGATTCTTAGTAACAAATTAAGAATAAATAAATTTGTTTTCTTTGAGCACGTGTGTGTTTAATAAGTTGGTCTGCCCATTATAAGTGTGCTTTTATATGTTTTTTAATTTCTAACTTAACTTCATCTCAATTTATTGTGTAAATTTTCCCTTCTTATTAGAACCTTCTTGTCGATTCTATTTACCTGTTATTTTATGATTGAGCAAATAAGTCAAGTTTTGGAGGTGTTAACAATTACTAGACAGTACTAGTTTAGCCCTCTTCATTGTCAAATGGAGACTCTAAGACCTTATCAATTGGTGGAATAAATGACATGTCTTGCCTTTAGAACAACAACAGATACTCTTAATCATATTTCAACTGGTGATCTAAATTAAATAACCACCAAAATGGAATAATTATATGTCATTATGACATCTATATTGAAATATTTGCAAGGTATTGTTGTTTTGGTTCTTTTTAATTTTGTGATTGATTTTCAGACAAATATTTCATTAATTTATTAAATCCTTGCAGTTTCTATTGCAGCACATAATATATAGCCAGTGATCTGAACTTATTGAAGACTTCTAACACATTGAAAAGTTAATTTTATTAGTATCATCTCTTAATGACAAATAATTTTCATAGATGGCTATAACTTATACTCCTGAATTTCAGAACAAGCTCCTAATATGTCAATTTTCTTCCGAAATATTATTTGAGTTTGACATTCAACCAATTTCACTATTTTTGGTGATATACCATTACAATCTTGTACGAGCTTCAACCCTAGATGATGCAACAACATTCAACAAAAAAAGAATTTGGTTCTACCTAATCTTGTGTGCATTGATTTGGTCCACATCAGATAGACAAAAAAATGAACATCGTTCAAAAGTCAAACATGATAAAAACTATTCATGATCAGATACATTAGGCATGTCGCCATTTTCATCTTAGCTAGAAAATTCATGCAATTGACTTAATTTCTTCTCATTGTCAAATTTGGCTTATACTCCATTAGCAACATAATTATTCAATATATTGATGCAATTACCATATACAAGACCAGATAACAGGTTCGTTATGTCTCAAAGAATTTGATATTTGACCAAACAATGGAACATTTCAAATTATATTTACTATAAGTTGTTTCTTTTTCTTATTTCTCATTTATCTATTGTATCATATATTCCAAAAGACAAATTTTCTGAATTTATGAATTGAAATGAACTCTTTTAGAAAACGAATGCATTAACAGTCAAATGGTATAGTTAATTTATTATATTCCCTGCCCCATACATTTATTATCTCTCTGAAGTTCTAAATTTTCACCAATTTCAAACATACATCCTTCATCTTGTTAGATTGAAACTCAGATAGTTGAACTTCAGCACATCTAATTAATTCAGGTGACTGAAGCCTCGTATACTTAGATAGCTGAGCTTGAGCACATCCAATTAATTCAAATTTATACTTTATGATAGAGAAATATTTCTAAAATTCTAAATTATGTTTTGCTGAAAGGTTTTACCTTTTCCATATAAAAAATATTTTGCCAAACTTAATGTTTAGCTTCATTATTCCTAGTACAACTGAGGCTTTTATATCAATTCTATAGTGCAATCTTCATCTTCTTTTTAATGGCAATAGATGTTTTCTCCATGAATTCACATTTCCAAGTCAGATTGCTAACAAGAGTTCCAGTTCAATTTCATATCCCTCCCACAGTTCTTAACAACTCACCCCAATGCATATAGGATATATGAAGAAAAACACACTTAGGAAATTTGAAGAAAAAACACACAAAATCTATATAGAAAACATTCTCTTAAACAACACATTGATCATTTCTGGATGCCCAAATTGTGAAATGAGCAGTCCCCAACATTGACCCATCACAGTGCAAAAATGAAATTAACACAAACCAGAATTGAATTCAAAAGAAAACCAAATAAATAAACAATGCCCACGAAATAACATATATATGAATAAACTAACCTTCAATGGCTAATGTTTGATCTCTCTCCATCTTAAAAGATATGATCAGAATTCGACTAGATAATTGAGAAATTGGTCGGCTGATAGTTGACGTTAATATACTTTTTTCATTCAGCGGCGGTGCGCTGCTTACGGCGTTTAGCAACAATCGAACAGTAGTGGAAATGTTCGATCAGAATTTGGATGGTTGAATGGCTATTGTTCGACAACAATAAAGCTAAAACATGACAAAACTGTGAAACCTAATAAGTCAACAAGAAGAGACTGTTGAAGTTGAAGGCCGTGTATTTCAATTCTTTGAAACTTATTCTTTTTTTATTTTTTTTAATTTAAGGGTAATATAGGTAATATATAGAGGGTGTATTAGAAAAAAAGAAAGAAATAAAACATATATAAGGGGTGTACTTAGTAATGGGGTGTATTCAGAAGAAATAAGGGGGGTGTGAATAGTCGCGGCCATAAATGAATGGATTTTAAATCCTTGGATTTTGGCCACCTTATTTTCAAGTTATATTTCAAGGGATTTAGAATCCACTCCTAAGACGCATCATTTCAAATCCCTCTCTCATGTCTCACTTAGTTCTCGCTCGATCGTTCTAGCTGCGCGACTCTCATGTGAGCTATCAAGGTATGAATCAATCTTCTCATTTTTTCCTTCCATCATTCATACAATCTTCTTCTTATTCTCTTCCATTATTGAACCTAAATTATGAATACAAATGATTTTTTTTTTCAATTTTTTGTATTTTCAAAACATTGGAATCCAAAACGCTTCTATTTAGCTGTTACTTTTCCTGTTTGATTCTCATTGAAAACCAGAATTTGGACTACTATTTTGTACTCATCTATGGTTGTTGTCAATATACTGGGACATTACTTTTGATTGCTTTTGATTGCAGCATCAGTCCCCTCTATGCAATTTTTTTGCCTATCTTTACTTTTTTGGGTTGTTTCAAACTCCCATAAGCCTTTTGTTTCTATGTTAACTTTTATAGGAATGTTAAATTTATTGGAATTGCAGGCAAATCGATATGCAATAGGTGATGTCTGTCACCCTCAAACAGTATGTCTCAATTCTTTGTTTTAGTCCATTATTGATTTACCATTTAGGTGTCAGTTTAAACAAGATTTTAATATTGCAGTCAGTAGTGGTAACTTATTCTTATTATTGTTTTCTAGCCTGCAGGGTTTATACGGGAGTAGAGTAATGTGATTGCACGACCAGGTATCAGTAACACTCTATATTCAAACACTGTTTTGAATTTTTTTTGCTTTTTAACTTGATTTCTGATTAATGTGTCTTTCATCTTGTTCAGTATTTTGCCGTTTATATATTTGACTTCTAAAAAGCGAATTCATATAAATTTTTGATATGGTTTATTATCATCTCAACTTAATTTAATTGAAATTGCAACACTGATTGCATTTGGATGCAATCTTGGTCCTGTAAATCTCTGATGTTGCATATTCTGCTGGAAAATGAAAATAGAAAACTTAAATGATTAGAGGTTTGGTGCAAATTTCAATTATATGGTAAATGAACATCTCATCACATATATAAGGATATAATCATTATCTTGCTATTGATCTTTATGAATTTGATTGTGCAAAAGACTGAACCAAGTTAGATGTTCAGGGAATTTGAGAGATACATGCATGCTTTAAAATCATTTAAGATGAGTTTACTTTAAACTATGTTCTGTATGATTATTGAGAAAAGTAATGAATAAAGAAAACAATAGTAATTCAAATAACATCCACTATGAAACGTTGAATGCATGTAATTTTATATGTTTAGAATTGATTAATATGTCAATGTAGGTTCGATGAATACTAATAACAAAAAATGTCTTAGAGAGGATTTGAAATATGATGAAGAGGAGACACAAATCATTATATCTTTGTTGAGCTTTCTAATGGGAATTGTTGGAGTTTGGTACCGTGATAAATATTTGATCAAAGAGTTCCCAATGTGTCATGATGAAAGAGCTCACCAAAGGGAACTTTGGATGAAATCTTTAAGTCATGGTCCTACATGTTTTAAACAACTACGAGTAAATATTAAAACATTTAATAGATTGTGTGACCTACTATGCAATGAGGGTGGATTAGATGCTTCTAAAAATGTGACAATACAAGAAATCGTGGCACTTTTCTTGTATATCATTGGACACGATCAGAAGAATAGCACCGCCACAGCCATATTTGTACGGTCAGGTGAAACCATAAGTAGGCAATTTCATATTGTGTTGCGTGCAGTATTGAAAATTGGAAAGTTTTTTCTCAAACAACAATGTGATCAAAACTACAATCAAAGAGATGTTGAGAGGTGGAGCTGGTTTCCGGTAATTATTTATCATTGTTTGTATTCAATATCATTTGAATGTATACCTTAAGTTTACGATAATATTATGTAGAATGTAGTGGGGGCATTAGATGGGACATTTGTTGATCTCACAGTTCCAACAGAAATTCGTAGCAAATATAGAAATAAGAAAGGTCGTATAAGTACCAACATTTTAGGAGTATGTGATGCTAACATGAGATTTCTGTATGTACTACCTGGGTGGGAAGGATCTGCTTCAGATGCACGAGTATTACGTGATGTTATACAAATGTCTAATGGTTTAAATGTTACCCGGGGTAGGAAAACTTTTGTTAGTAAAAACATTCTTATCTCTTAATATTTAATTTTAGTATTTGATTTGTATTCTTACAAACTTTTATAAACCAATATTACCTTGTGGATGCGGGTTACACAAATGGTCCGAGTTTTCTTTCTCCATATAGACGAACTTGTTACCATTTGAATGAGCAGAGAGGAAATACTCCAAGAAATTATAAAGAGTTGTTTAATCTTCGACACTCATCTGCAAGAAATGCAATTGAAAGAGCTTTTGGTTTGTTAAAGAAAAGATGGGCTATTTTGAGAACTGCGAGCTTCTATGATGTAAAGACTCAAATTAGAATAATCAATGCATGCTGTATTCTGCACAATTTTGTACATGGAGAGATGCCCATTGACCCTCTCTTAGTCGAGGTTGATCAAGAATTAGCCAATCATTCTACAAGTGAAGACGATGATTCCAATCTTGAAGAACATATAAGAGTTGTTAGAACTACAAGTGAGTGGACAACATTTCGTGATAATCTTGCTCAACAAATGTTTGAAGAGTATGAAGCTCGACGAGCATAGTTTGTTTAGACTTTTTTTGGTAACAATTGTTAGCATCAGTCTTGTTTAAAGGTTATGTACTAAAATGTTATGACATATTTATTTTGTCACTATAAATGTCATTTTTATACGAGGTTGTACTTGATTAATGATTTACCTTTTTTTGTGTTATATGGATGAACTTTTGATCTAATAATTTATTTGACTAATTATTTATAATGTTTTCATCTCATATATATTTGAAATATTTATGGTGAAGAATGAGTATGACTAGCAACATAAAAAAGAGAGCAAAAGCTTGTGATAAAGTTAGAGCTATAACCATGGACAAACAACTATATAAAGACAATCTTTTTGGTGGTGATATTTCAATTGGACATATTGAAGGTAATATTTCTTAAGAAATTTATTTTTATGTTTATCATAATTTAATAATTTTTTATATTGTTGTTGTTCTCATAAATGTTTGTTTACAGGAGTCAAGTACAAACAACCATATGTGTCGTGGAATAAGGAGATGGATCGACATTTAGCAAATGTTTTAGCTGAGCAAATGGTTTTGGGATACAAGTGTGATGATGATACTTGGAAGCCCCAAGCTCTGCAAACTGTTGTGACCCATTTAAACTCAACATTGCACTTGAATTTGATAAAAGACAACATAAAGAATAGACTGAAAAATTGGAAGAAGTACTTTAATGTTGTTTCTGATGTCCAAACTAAATAAAGTGGTTTTACATAGGATGAAGAACGAAAAATGATTGTTGTCACAACAGATGAGTGGAGTTCTTAGGCGTCATATATTGAGGTTAGATATTATAAAATACACCTTTTATACTAGCTCAAAATTTCTTATATTTCATGTATATCTATCAGTTAGAAACTCATTAATTTCAATATATGTTGAGTTGTGATATTGAACATGTATCTTTGGACATTGTGTTTCATTAATGTTTATACATATATATATATATTATTTGTATGCAGTCTCATCCGAAAGTAAAAGGCATGCAGAACAAGATGATAGATAATTGGGATGAGATTGTTTTATTGTGTGGAAAAGATAGAGCAACAAGTCAAGGCGCTGAAACTTTTGAAGAAGGCAGTGAAGCAATGAGTGAGGATGATGAAATTGAGGTGAATTCTATTCCAATATCAGGAACAAAACCACGAGCACGACATCAAGCTCAACCGATTCCATGATTGGAAAGATCAAGAAACCTAAGCAAGACTCTATGGTAGATGTTGTTGGTAAAATTGCTAGTTCATTTCAAGAATTTTTGGCTAGCAAGAAAAATGAAGAAAAATCAAGTGGTATTGAGATACATAAGGTGGTCTCAATGATACGAGGGCTTAGTGGTGAATAAGTTTTTAAAGCTGTCCGTAAGCTAATGAATGGTGATCCGGAGGAGTTCAAGCTCTTAAAAGCTCTTCCGGATGAAGATAAAAAAAGTGGATTGACTTTCTTATTAATACTTAGTTGTTTGTGGTTGGAAACATCTTGGATGGTTGGTTGTGGTTTGAAGCATCTTGGAACCTATCAAGTTCTTGTGGATCGATCTAATAGTGTTTGAACAAGATATTATTGTGTTTTATTGTTGGGAACTATTGTATTGTCTTGTGGATTCGATCTCATTTTGTTTGAACAATATTGAGTTTTATGGTTGGGAACTATTGTATTGTCTCAGGAATTCGATCTAATTTCGTTTGAACAAGATATTGTTGAGTTTTATTGTTCTTGTATTGTATGTGGATTCAATCTAATTTATATAGATTGCTACTCTAAATTAATGTTTTCATCTACTTATGTGGAAAAGGTAATTTTATTTTTTTCTTAAAATTAAAATAATTATTTTTATATTTAATGTAAAATTTAGATAATAGAACAATTTATTTACATTATTTATTGAGAAATAACAAGGGATGGGAAGAGATAGAAACATAGAGAATTTCAAATGTTGTTCCGGATTTTGCCAAACAATGGATTTGAAATCCATTGATTTGTCTTAAAAATTGACATTCATCCAAATAAGGGATTTCAAATTGAAGAACTTATAAGTCCAATGATTTCAAATGACTTGAAATCTCAAATTCCTCCATCCAAATGGAGTCTAAATTCATTCTAAAGTATAAAAGTCCTAATATCTCATGTTCCTTGACCATAAAAAAACTCGTCCAAGTCTTAACTCTTATATGTAATTATATGACTCAATCTAATCAAAGATGTACACGTGTATAAATTGCTACCTAGACTGAATAACAAAAGATCAACTTTTCAAAATTAAAGAGACGAAAATCAAATTATTGAAGAAGAATGTATCAAGTGTGTCTATTAAGGTTAATATTTAAGATGAATGATATAAGACAATACATTTACAACACCAAACCAATAATATATGCATAAATTAAAATTTGGAGTTGAGTCAAATTATTTTAGAATAAAATGTAAATTTTGAAATTATTTCTTTTCTTTTGTTGTTGTTGTTTTTTCCTTTTTATTTGACGAAATGTCTTTATTGCAACAAAGATTGAAAAAAAAAACCAATTTTAATTGTGGACTATGATATCCAATAATATTATTTTCTAAAGAGAATATTATTCATTCAATTACCATACACAGATTTTTTTTTTTTATTACATTATGAGCGAGGACTAAATTTTGAGACAGCTGACAATATTAATTTCTAGCCATAAGGTAGCTGGATAACTCAAAGTGCCTCATGAGTAATAAACAGTTAAGAATAAATTTGTATTCTTTTAAAATATATGGTATCAATTTTGATCTCCTATCCATTGGTGGGTAAGATTTAATGTGTCAGCCATTTATGTGGGATGTCACATCATTCGTGGGCTTTATATTTTATTTTGTTTATTTTTTTCTGTTCAACCCTATTATTTTCATCCATTTCTTTTCCACCCCTCTCAATTATAATAATTGTTTCATATCTCTCCAAATCATTATATCAAGATTTGGAGAATTATATACCATATGTAATATCCTATTTCATATACCAATTTATTGTTCATATACTTGGAGTATAATTTATTTTGAGAATATTATCATCTTACACAATCAGCCAGAATATCACTAAAATAATACACACTAAT
This sequence comes from Scutellaria minor, assembly GCA_954870855.1. Lineage (NCBI taxonomy): Eukaryota > Viridiplantae > Streptophyta > Magnoliopsida > Lamiales > Lamiaceae > Scutellaria > Scutellaria minor. Next base: position 1,820,244 of record OX940728.1, read on the forward strand.
ATGATATTATATATATATATATGATAAAATCTATATATAAAATTTAAGATGACCTTTATATTACGATTTATGCAATTTTATAGCTTTAAATAGATTTTTATAACGAAATCAACAAATATATTCTAAATAAAATACAATGAAACACTTATTTAATATTTTCCATCAATTTGTTATAAGTTTGTTATTTCAATAATCGCTCAAATTTATGATAATATTATGACTATGAACATCATACTCAAGTTTTCAAGTGGGAAATATTAGAAAGTTAAACTATGTCAAAATGGTGACAAATAAAAAATTCATTGGTGATTGGAGTTTTATTCGTAGAGAACGTAATTGGAGACTAAATGTTATTTGACAATCTTCTATGGTGGTGTGTGATGAACATAATTTTAAAAAGAATATTTAAAAAAATATTTGTTATATCTAAAAAAATAATCAAAATAATCAAGGTAATATTTCTCTTTAACAATAAGAATTTAATTTTATATTATTTTTTGAATTTTTTCTTTTCTTTTTTGCATCACATCATATTTTCACTTGATTTTATGATTTCTGATCATTGAATTGCTATCAAATGTTACTAAAAGATCTCATTCTATTCAAAGTTAGAGAACGATTTGTCCATGTAATTCAATGAGGGATTCAATACAAACTTTTGTCTGTCAATATTTATTTTGCCTATGATGACATTCTAATTTAAAAAGAACACGCACGATAAATCCTTTATCTATTTTAAATCATTTATAATAAAATAATTATAGTAAATTTACAAGAGAAGTATAATTTTCTGTTCCTACAAAGCTTTGGAGAAAACTTTGTTAAAGAATTTCAATATAAAAATATTTTAAAACATAAAAAGTTGATAGTAATTTATCAAACACATAAAATTATACTTGCATGATATGTGTATATAAACATAGAAGTGATCATTTTATTAATCCACGAGCATTTGAGCTATAAAAGTACCATATTTTAAAATATAATTATTTATTTTTTAATATTTGACAAATTATAGGTTATAAAGGTTTCATGTTTTTTTTTTCCCAAAAATTCAATATATATATATATATATTTTTTTTTTAATTTTAAAATCATTTATTATTTTATTTATGAAAAGCACAAACATCGGGATTTATTTTAAAAATTAAATTATTATTAATAGTTTTCCCAATCTAATATTCATATCTTATAATTTATAAATCGAGGAGACCTTTTAAAATCAGAATTCCTCTTTTAAAATTTCATAATTATAGGGAGTTTTCCAAATTTAATCTTATTGCTTATCATATTTATAAATTTAGTAAATCATTTTTGTTTTGTGTAATGTTTTATCACATTTTTATTCTTTTATTTTTATATAAATCATAAAAATGAATAGTGGTGAAATCAAAACGTCATGGACACACACATATTTATATTATTATTTCCTACGGTTTACATAAATAATGAATTTCTATATTTTTGTTTAAAAACCTATTCTAAAAGAAAATTAACAATTTTAAGACATTTAAAAATATGCGATATAGAATTCTTCAATAGTATGATAAATTTAGAAATTCAGTACAATATCATAATTTTTTCCCATTATGAATATTTAATTGAGCATATATTTGCATAATTTTTTCCACATTAATTATGACAAATACAATTAGTAAAATAGTCATATAATGTATGATGAGTATATGAAATATTTTAAATTAATAAATTATATGGTATTATATTAAATTGAAATAACTCTAATGCACTATATTGTTTTTCTTAGTTAACATATTTATATCAAAAAATTACAACACTTGAACTTTATATACCCAATCATCACACGGGTACCAAATGAGATTGAAATAATTTTAAGAACTTGATTTTTTCTTAAAAATTAACATTTCATATCAAATTCTAAAATTTAAATTTTATGGTCATGAATCACTGGGTGACATATTAGATTGGAATTAGTCTAAAAAATTTATTATTTTATGTTCAACATTTTCATATCAAAACATTAAAATAATAATATTTATATACTCGTGCATCGCATGAGACCTATACTAGTTAGGTGAATAATCCTAAACACATACAATAGAAAGGGAAAAAAAAAGTACAATACTAATTAATTTTCTCTATTCATACAGCTTAAAAATTTCTCTATTCACATCAAATTCTTTGCTACCGTGGGGGAATTATCAACACAAACACGTATTTGAATATGACAAAATTTTTACTATCATTTCAATTATATTAACATAAACACATGTATTTGAATATAAAAATTAGAATTATAACAAATATTTTGTGAAATGAAATAGAAATTGAAACTCAAATTATATTATTGCCATCACCAATTATTGTGGTGAACTGAAATTAGAATTATAACAAATTTTTTGTGAAATGAAATAGGAATTGAAACTCAAATTATATTATTGCCATCACCAATTATTGTGGTGAACTGAAATTTTGTCCAGTTGCTAGAAGGATCAAGTGGAGGTGGTGATAATGATCTAATTCAAGTTCCAATTTATGTGGGTGATACAATGATTCAAATTTCACACCAATAACCATTATTGTTGTTAGAATTATGGACGTAATATTTAGGATTTCTATCTTAATAAATTATTGACGTAATATATTTAAACATAAATTAAAAATACTAAATTATGTCCCTGAATTTAAAATTATAAATATCTGCAGTACTATCCACAGAAAAAAAAAGATGTTAATAACTGGTATCAGAAAACATGCATACATAAGCCAAACATGTCATAATAGTCTAAATCTTCTCGAGTATGGTATGTTGTCTAGCCTTGATCTTGGAAACGCTTTCACCCTCTGTTCTCATTCCGGAGATTTGTCAACGATCTCCCCTTTGCATAATTTCACCCCGGAGATCTTTGAACGATCACCCCTTTCAACGATCTTCCCTTTCACAAATAGTAAACCTGCAAACGGAATCAAATACAGAATTCTCATAACCATGCTATTCACCAATTTGTACTTCATAATCATCTCCTTCCTTTAGATTTTCCTATAGTCTTGATTGCATTATTTGACAAACTTTCAATACACCTCTTACATTTGAAGAGGGGAATTCCTTCACACATACACACAATCTACCTTTGTGTTGTTTATCCAACAGACACTCTTTGGTACAACATTTATTTTATTTTTAACTCAGAGAATATTTCTTCACAATCACTTAATTAATCAATCAATGAGTAGAAGACTTTTCCATTCACTCTCCTCCCTCCATCATCTTCCAATATAATGTATCCAATCTAACAAAACAAAATAGGTTTCACTCGATCAAGGTTGCAGCAAAATTTTCCAAACACATGTTCACTGATCCAATTTGTAAAGGTGTTTACCGGGATAGTATATAGAAAAGGAATTTTTACCCATAATTTTCAATGACATCTCCGTGAAACATCAACACCTTAGATTTGATCTCTTTATAAAAGCACACGAGAGACAATAAAAAGACACTATCCAACAAAAAAACAATACTCCAGCATGGATCACTCTTTTTTGAGCCTTTGTGTTGTTCTCTATTATTTCCATCTCCAGCCATTGGAATGAGTCCTAACTTATGCAACTAAAAGAGAGATGAAGAAGAAAATAGAAGGAGAATTGTATATATATTATGGAGACTAAAAAGATGGAGAAGAAAATAGTTGGAGAATTGTATATCATGGAGAAGATTGAAAAGCAAGTTTTGCTGTTGTGTATCTTATTAGAAAGAAAAGCAAGCTAGGAGCTCCGTAATTAACATATATGAATTAACAATGCACCTAAGTCTTGGTCTTTAAGACTTAATCCTTTTTAATTGAAGCTCAACATAACCCTTGGCAAAATCATGATAATAATAAAACCATAGAAACACAAATTGTATCACCAAAATCTAGAGGTTTCATTTAGTACACTGAAAACTACCTCTTTAGGTTTGCCCAAGATAGAGTATTGCATAAGTTACATTGGTTGGATTGGCAGAAGCACAGACAAGATTAGTCCATTTGTACATAGAGATATGTAGAGCAGGTGTTTCTAACTGCAGATTAGCACATCATCCCACAGAGCTAAGTAGAAAAAGACATTTGTTTAAAAGGCAAAGGCTTACCCCCATAGTCTTTGTGCTCGGGATCATCATAAGAATCGGGAATTACAAGGCCAACTTCCGGCAAATCTGTTAACAAGAAAAATAAGAAATTCATAGATTGAAATTAAGTAACAGAGAGAGATGCATGAGACGGACTTTCTAGTTTAGAGGCGATCTCCCAATTGACCTCACACCCAAACCCCAATGGGTAACTCGGGTCGAGGGTCACCTTATAAATCTTCTCATTGGCTTCCTCCACACTATCAAAACAACAATTAAATTGTAAAAAAAAAAAGAAAAAGAAATCGAATAGAGGGTTTAAAAAGGAGATTTAAAGTAGATAATATACCTGCCGAGGACCTTAGCTAGGGTTTGGACATAGCAGTTAATGAGTTGCTCTTTAGAAAGATTTTCAGAAACAGAGGGAGCCACAGAAATAAACCAATGCTTATAATCCATTCCTGGTAAACAATCGTCCTCTTGTGGTGGTGCCCAGAAACCGTTTATTGACTCCATGCTATATCGGGAGCGGGAGGGGGTGGAGCGGGTGAGGCGCCGGGAGATTTCATCTTGGAGACGGTGGTCACGATAGCTTTTAACGAAGAGGGGAGGAGGAGGAGGAGGAGGAGCCAAATGGGGGGCGGTGGTGGTGAGGAGCCGCTTCAGGGAGGAAGAGGCAACCTTGCGCGCCATTTCCCGCCTAACCCTAGATACAGAGGTGGAAATGGTGTATAATGAAATGAATATTGGCTATGGATCTTAGATTTTTAAATATATAGTCCACCCACCCACCTAATGATAAATGTCTATTTCTTATATATCAAATTTGGATTTTTGTGATTTATGGATCACCTGATTTACAATTCATATTTAATTTAGATATTTTTTTATATGTGTTTGTTATTCTATTCATATGTACGGCGGTTTTCTCTATTTTTCATAAAATAATCTTCATTTGATCGTTATCTTAAATATGTGAAATGTTAGTTGTGTGTAGGTGATTTTTTTTCAAGTGTTAGTGTTAGTTTTATTGTATTTGTTGGCTCTAAAAAGTATTGAATAAGTCTTATTTATGTTGTTCGAAGACATCAATTTTGTTATGGGACTGTGTTAGAGGATCCTTTTTATTGTATTTTCTTAACATTGGCCAATTGTTTTTAGATTAGTTTGTATGATATTTTTATTGCCAACTATTTTTAGATTAGTTTGTTTGATATTTTTATTACTTCTCCCCGATGATATAAGGTTTTTTAGTGCATGACTTGAACCTTATCTCCGCTATTTCGAATGCATCCCATACAAATTTTGTTGGGGATTAGATGTAAGTTAGCTTTGTAGTATTATTGTTTCGTTTATTTCTTTCCCTCAATTCTATGAACATAGTTTTGTACATCTCATCCAATATATCTTCTAAATCTTCCAAGTCATCGTAAATTAAGAAATGGTCAATAACATCATAAGAACATAAAAAACAAGTTCGTATTTAGTGAACATCGAGGAACACACTGTTTAGCCAAGATGACCGAACATGTATTGAAAAGTTCGGCCAACTTAACCGAACAACACTGAAATCGTTCGGTCAAGTTGACCGAACGGCTATGAATGCATGCGGTCAAGACAACCAAACAACACACACAAGGCTCGGCTGCCTTGCCGAACGCGGGCAGTTATGTTCGGCTGACCTTGGCAGAACTCGTGTGGTTATGTTCGGTCTGTGCTGGCCGAACACGTCAGTTCTGCGCGATTTCACGAAATTGAAAAAACGAAACTTAAAACCCATTTGCATTTAGGCGAAATCTTACATTGTTTGTCCCAAATCAATCTTCATCAGTTATTGTACTTTTATTCACTAAACGAGGGGCCAAATGGTGAATTTTTTTTAAATATGTTGTAGTAATTGGTGAAGAACTTGAGAAGTGTAGAAGAAGGTTTTTGAGTTTTTTTTTTTATGTAATATATGCATAGAGGGTATTTTAATCTTTTAACATCTTATTAAATTATATTAAAAAATGGTGTTGTGCTCTTAGAAGAAGGAGCCCTGCCTTTAGTCCTCCCCATAAAAATATTCTAAGAAATTTACTAATTGAAAAAAAGATATATAGTTTATATATAAAATATAATTTACACATGATGTAAATATTTCAAAATTTTCATTGACTATTTAAAAAAAAATTCTCCTCATTCTTAAGCTGAATGTTGTGCCCATTTCTGATGATGTTATTGCTTTGGAAAGATATGATGTTTGTGATGTAAAAAAGGAATGTGGTTTCTGTTTGTTGGGACGTTTTGCTAGTAATTGGCCTGGTGTTGAACACGTCTGAAAACTTATTGCTCTTGTTCAGTGAGCTCCAATCCAGCCATGAAGTATCGTCTTCTTGCTGCCAAAATTTTGGACTCAAATTCTTATAAATTCTAGTTTTTTCAGTCATTCTTGATGGAAGCGATGTCTGAATCTTCGAGATGCGATTGAGTTGTGGAAAGAGGAAACAATGAGTAGCATGATTGGGTTTCTATTGCCCACGCTACTTTTGATAGGTACGAAGATTAGATTTTCATTTTTAATCTAATAATTGTTATCTTGTTTCTGCAGTTTATTGAATGAATGACTTCATTGTATCCAAGTGTTTTCACTTTGTTTCTGCATCCTACTTGTGTGTATTTCTCAAGATTGGTTGAATTAGTAACCGTGTTTTATGTCTTTCAAGTGTTCTCTAGTTTATTGCTATATTCAGCTTTTGTAATATAGTTGGCAATATAGTTTAGTTAGAGCTTAAATTAATGTGCAATCGAAGAGGATCTGAATTTTGAATATTGAACTTTTTTCTTCATTGAAATCAAGTTTTTTTGTGAGGATTTTTTAAACTTAGATTTTATGAGGATTTTTTTTTTTTTGAACTATGTATGGATTTGGAAAGAGGAGTTAAATATCTGCAAGAGTGAAGTATTTTGAGTTTACCATAAGAAGGATCTTGAATGTTTTTGAAAGTCTCTTGCTATAGAGGTTTGGTTTAACTACACAACGTTCATTATTTATGCATTTCACTGGTGGGAATGACTTCCAAGTTCTTCGGTTCTACTATTATTCTTAAACTTTGTGTTATTCTTGCAGCTGGGTTACTCAATTGGAGTTTGATTTCTCTCATTTCCCCTAAAACAGGTAATGTTTTGTTACCAGGGTCATCTGTAAAGATGATGGGATTTATCTTTAATCTGCATTTATAGTTTTCTGGCAAGGCTTCCATTTCCCCTCCACTAACATATGTCAATGTTTGATTTCTCGAATATTTGGTTACCTAATCGTGTGTACTTTTTCCTTCTCTAAGTGATTTTTCTTATCCTATGCGCAACATTGGATTAGCGATGGACCATTGCAGATGCCTGGTGGATAAAGCTATTTGGACTTATATGAAGTAGGACATTCTATTTCCATTTCGCAGCTACTTCAGCATTGATGAACGATCTATATACAACACTTTTCTTTTTTCACATGTTATGAGATTAAAATTTGTTTAATAAACCTGGAGATATCAAAAGAAAAAAGAGGGGATATTTGGAGTCTCTCCCCAAAAAGGGGGAGTGCACATTTGCTTGAAACAATTCGAAAATAACTACTTTACGCCTTTGAGCGCGCATAGAACCTTTGATTATACCGCGCCTTTGATTTATATGTGACATTTGAATAGGCTGTTCGTGGACGCACTGTTCGGATGACCGGAGTTGGTGGTCATATCGAATTATTACCATATCACTTTCGTGATTATATTTTAAATACTAAGGATGTATTAGCAGACGGCCATTGTGGTTTTCGTGCAGTTGCCGACCTACTTGGCTTTGATGAAGTTCATGGTCTCGTGTTCGAAGTGACCTTATCATGAGTTGACTCATAATATATCATTATACACATCTGTTTTTCTTGAACATGATCGTGTTGAGAAAATAATGAAGGCACTGAAGTGTTATAACGATTGCGCACCTAAAGCACATTGGATGGTTTTGCCAGAGATGGGTCACTTGATTGCATCAACTTATAACATTGCACTTGTCTCTCTATCTCCAAATTGGTGTCTCACATATCTACCTTTAAGAACAGAAGTCCCAAATGCTCCAAGATGTATTTGCATTGGATTAGTGCATAACAATCATTTCATAGAGGTACACAAAATACAAATTATCAAGTTTCAAAATCATGAATTGCATAACTAACTACATTTATTTCTTCATAGGTTTTCCTGTGTGAGGGTCACCCATTACCCCCTGTTGCGAATATATGGTTTGGTTGTCGTTATCCATGTGCCGCTGGATGGGAGACTACTTATAGACAACAACTAGATATGTATACTAGTATTCTAGGAAATAGTCATGTCTTTAAAAATAGTGACACAGTTAATCTAGATGATTGAAACATTATTTTAAACCTTGTAGAAGCATTACATTTATATTGTCAACGACATTGCATCATTTAAAAGATAAAATTCAACGAAAGATGAATCCATTGAATTAGTATGCTGCTGCCAAAAGGTTAAGAAACGTATTACCTGGAGGCCAACTCTTGGAATGGAAAAGAAATGTTATGTTGGATGCTGATAACAAAATAATCCTTTGGTGCATCTACAAATTAAATACCGGTTGGATTAAACTTATAATCTCTTACGCAAAAGGTTTGCATGTTTCCCAAAAGTAGAAGAACACGTTAACATTTGAACATTTCTTAAAGTTTTCATAAATAGATAATACAATTTGCAATAACTTTTCAGTTGAGAATTCTCATGATGAGAGAGATAAGAAAATTGAAAATCCGAATCTTACTATCAAAGTGGTGCACCATACAAAAACAAATAAGAAAAATGAAAATTCACTCCCAAAATATAGTTTTTAAAGCTGAAAAATTATGTCCTAAAACCATCTAAATCGTCACATTGCATCAGATGATTGTCCTTTGATGCTTGAGTTTGAGTCACAGTGTCCTCCACCTTAAGTTCTTCTAACACAACATATGCCTCTTCCACTGTTGGAAGAGTTTCTAAAGCATAATCATCTAGTTTCTTTTCTTGATTTTTTTTTATATATAAAAAAAATAAAAAAATAAAAAATTACTGTGAAGTTCGCTGAATCTACCTTGTTTGTGCCTACTCTATTTTGGTGCTGCTCTGTTCTGTTTTGCCATGTTTTCCCCACTTGCGGACCTAGTGTGACTCGAGTCATCCAGTGTTAATATGTGCAGACTGTTATCAGCGAATTTTAGAGTTTTAACATAGTTTTTTTAGGATCTTTTACAGGTTAAGGATTGGAATCAAAAGGAGAAATGACTGCAAATCAAACTTTGAAAGAGCTTGCTTATACCGCATCTATTCATCAATCGTTTTGCATTAGTTTTTCCGATTTTGATAACAATTCAACTTTTGAGCTTGACTATGATTTTATACTCTTGTTACCTGTTTTTCATGGCTATGCAGATGAGGATCCATACAAATTTTTGCAAGAATTTCACTTGGTTTGCTCAAGTATGAAATCTTCAAGAGTGAGAGATGAGCAAATTAAGTTGAGGGTTTTCCCATTCTCAATGAAAGACTCTGCAAAAGATTGGTTATATTATTTATCAGAGTCTGTCACCATATAGACCCAGATGGAGAACTTATTCTTGCAAAGATATTTTCCTCTATCTCAAGTAATCAGTAATCTGTTATTTGATTGAATTGAACATAGGTGACATAGTTAATTATCACTTCTTGTGGGATCGACTCTTACTTGCCTAGCTACTAGTTGGTTAGTATAGGAAAGAAATTAATTACTTTTATCGCGTAATGACGTCCGGTCACGGCGCTAAAATTTGACCGCACGTCGTTACGCGATTAAATTAATTAATTTTTTTCCTATCCTAACCAACGAGTAGTTAGGGCAAGTAAGAGTTGATCCCACATAGAGTGATGATTAACTATGCCACCTATGTTCAATTCAATCAAATAACAGATTATGAGGGGTTTTGAGATTGATCAACTATCATTAAAATAACTATAATGAACCTAGAAAACAAATTAAACAAGTAATCAGTAGATGCAGATATTCCAGTTAACAGTTCAATTATCCCCCGATATCAATTATTCCCTAATCAATGTATTACCCCTCTCTCAGATTATCATGGAATTATCATCCCTAGTCTAACAACAAGTTCTGTTAAACCGAATCATCTTTTAAGATTAGTTAAATTAGGATACGATCTCTAATTAACCCTATTTAATTGAATAACCTAGAATAAGCTCTCTAGATTTAATTCATCAAATGCATTAATCACCAAGACGATAGGATGAACTAGACTCCGAATACACAAGCTCGATTCCTAGAGATGCACGACCTCTAGTTTACCACTTATGAAAATTAAACCACAACAATTAGGATTCATGATTTAAGATTCTAGCAATCAATTATCAAACACTTAACCTAGGTGATCAAGCTAAATCAAGCATCAATAATTGAAAACATTATGCACAGATAACATAATCAATTCCAATCAAACATCAAGAGGGAAATACAGGATTAATTAGAAAATAAATAAATATACGAGTTCAAACATCCTTGCAAACCGGAATTGAGAAATTAGCTAAACATCCTTGAAATTGAATCCATCAAAGCAATTGAAAACTCCATCCAAATTAATCTAGGAAAATAAATATTCTCTCTCTAACTTTCCCTCTCTCCAATCTAATCTCTTAACTCTCTCTCCTAATCTATTCCTACATGAACAGTGATCAAAATATGGCTTCCATCGTCTTTGTCTTGGGGAAAAGACACAAATATATAGAATGTCTTCTTGGTGGTGGCGTGATTTTTCCAACCCTTAAACACTTGGGCCCACCAATTCTTTAGGTAATGAGCCACTTAATTCTTTATAAGCCCAATTCTTCTTTAATTTATTTCTTGACCTTCAAGCCCAATCAACCTCATTTCATGGCCCACACTCGTCTCGTCTCCTTCCAATGATCCACGAACACTTCCTTTTACTCCAAAATACTCCATAAATCCCTAAAATAATCAAGAAAATAATATTTGAAGTATTTGAAGACACAAATCACATATATGTAAGAAAATAGTGCATTTAATCAAATAGATGATATTAAAATCTCATAATAATCACCATACAAATGCACGTATTTTCCTCGTATCAGGATTGTTGGAGGATGATAAAGAGTACATTGATGGTATAGTTGAGGTAAGTTATTGGGGATCTGTCCACTCGCTACGAGGATTGTTCGTAACCCTTCTTTCAAAAGATTGCTTCAGCAGGCCCGAGGATGTTTGGGAGAAATGTTGGACCTATTTGTCAGAAGACATCGTATACAGACAGAAATTTAATGAGAAATCAAGGTAATAAAAAATCTGAAAAAAATATTGAAAGAAGACTAACCTGAAAAAATATTGCTAATAACTATATTATTCAGTTATATATGTATATATGTATAGATTACTTATATCTCAAAAACCATACAATTATTTAATTTCATCCTATTATTTTTGTTGTTTGTTTACAGATTTGAATTTAGAGGAAACTGAGATAAAGAATCTTACTTTATTGGAGATTGATAAATTGTTGAGAAGTCAGGACAGGAGGTTAAATGATTTTGCATCAATGTCGCAACCAGATCCTCAAGGATGCAGTAATTATCAAAATAAGTTAATTTTTGATGAATTACAATATGAAAGAGCTGCACTTCTAGATGAACATGAAGAATTTGTTCCGAATCTCAATATTGATCGGCTAAATGTGTACACCACAATAATGAATGTGGTTGAGTGTGATCGAGGAGGGGTATTCTTCGTGTATGGTTATGGGGGAATTGGAAAAACCTACATTAGGAAGACACTGTCTGCAGCTCTCAGATCGAAAGGAGAAATTGTTTTGAATGTTGCTTCAAGTGGTATTGCTTCGTTGCTCCTACCCGGAGGAAGAACTGGACATTCCAGATTCAAAATTCCAATAAATTTTCACGAGGACTCTACATGTAATATCAAGCAACGAAGTGATCTTGCCGAGTTGATGGTTAGATGCAAACCGATAATTTGGGATGAAACACCGATGATGCATAAACATTATTTCGAGACTCTGGATAGAACTCTTAGGGATATAATAACACCTTCAAGATCTGATAGCTAAAATATTCTTTTCGGAGGTGAAATATTTGTTATGGGATGAGATTTCAGACAAATTCTACCGATTGTACCAAAAGGCAGTAGACAAGATATAGTCAACGCAAAAATAAATTCTTCTTATCTATGGTCACGTGTTGAGGTTAACAAAAAATATGAGACTACAGAATCTCGGTTCGGATGTAGAGTCGGATGCATTGAGGAAGTTTTCAGACGGAACAACCAGAGGTGTTAATGATGGTGTCGTTGATATTGAGATTCCAGCTGATATTTTGCTAAAGAGTTCCGGAAATCATATCTGTACGATAGTTCAAAGTACTTACCCGGATTTTGGAAAGATTGTGGATGATATGTCTTATCTGCAAGGTCGGGCAATTCTAGCACCCACTCTTGATGTTGTGGACTCAATAAATGAATACATGACAGAAATGAACACCCAACAGGGAAAATTATATTTGAGTTCAGATAGTCCTTCAAAGTCGGATATGGGAGTAGATCTATTGCAAGACATCCATACACTAGAATTTCTCAACACAATACGATGTTCAGGTGTTCCCAACCATCAGCTTAACCTGAATGTAGAAACCCCAGTTATGTTGTTGAGAAATATTGATCATTCACTCGGATTGTGTAATGGTACAAGGATGGTTATCACAAAACTTGGAGATCATGTCTTGCAGACAAAGATCATGTCCGAAGAAAATGCAGGAAAAACAGTTTTAATACCAAGGATGACACTTACTCCCTCTGATCCAAGATTGTCGTTCAAGTTTCAAAGAAGACAGTTTCCAATCATCATATCATATGCAATGACCATTAACAAAAGTCAGGGTCAGTCTCTAAATCATGTTGGTCTGTACCTTAAAAAACTAGTGTTTAGTCATGGACAGTTGTACGTCGTAATCTCCAGAGTTACTAACCGTAAAGGACTCAAGATTTCGATATGCGATAAAGAGAGTGAACAAAGCAATAAAACGACAAATGTAGTTTATATAAAAATATTCCAAAATTTGTAAACGACGATGTCAACATTACACGCAATTTATCGTATTATGTATCTGATCAATTACATTTCTTTGATAATCCGTTTATTTTGTTTTATTTTTCGTAATTTGAATTGGACTACTAACTATAAATTTAAATTAAAATAATATAAATATAATAATAATAACAATAAAATAGATAATTCTTATATTTAATCTCGTGCATCGCCCCAGTAAAAGTTAAAATACCAAGGCAACCCACATCGCATAGATCTCGGACACACGTACACCACCTCTCTCTCTGATACTTATAAAAGGCTGAAAAATCCCTAAAACAAACTCTCTCACACATTCATACTTCTATATAATTTATAGAAGGCTGAAAAATACCCTGAAACAAAGAAGAGAAGGATCAGGATCAGCAATCCTACCCATGGCTTCTTCTGTATATTTCTCCTTCATCTCCATCTATCTCTCTTTTTTTTCGTTGCATGATCATATATATATATATATATATATATATATTTAATTCTGATCTCTGTATTGTGATATTCTGTAATATTCTGCGATTCATATTATCCATGTTTCAATCGGATTTCGATTGATCTTCGTGATCGGAGCATCTGGTTACAATGATCAAGTTAGATCATGTGTGAGTGGGTACTATATTCAAAAGTTTAGTGACGTCATTTATAATGAATTTTCCTCAAACAGTAAAAAAAAAAAAAGGTCTTTATTTATGTGAAATCATATCTTGTTATTGTATTCGATCAAAACTTCTTACTTTCTATTGATGATTAGATGTGACTAGGATGATCAATATACCACAATCATTAAAGTGATATTTAGTTTTGAATATTATTTAATAAAATTATAAGATAATGTATTTACTAGGTGTAATAAAGTGAGATTTTGTGATGATACAGTAAATTTGCTCCTTGATCCGTACAAGCTGCATTAAATAAACTTGATCTCTTTGGATCTAAACCCATGAATTTGTTTTGATTGCAGACAAGATGCTTTGTCTGCTCTGGAATTGTTTCGGCCGGAGAAGCCATCTTCACGGCGGAGTGCTACCACTTCTTCCACCTTCCCTGCATCGAAGGTTTCATCTCTTCCGGCAATCACAGATGTCCCATCTGCAATGCCTTCTGGAATCATGTTCCTTCCAAACCTAATCTTCAATTCAATGATGACGAGCCGCTTCCTGCTCAGCCTGCATCGTCACCTTCCGACATCGTTGGGCGTCAGAATCTGACGATAAGGGCCGTCCCTGAGCGCCCTGCTGTGGCTGCATTGGAACCGGTTTCTCAGTTCTCTGTTCTGGTTGGATTAAAGGCTCCGTCAATGGCGTCTGATGATGATGCTATTAGCTCTCAACATGCGTCTATTGACATTGTTACGGTGCTGGATGTGAGTGGGAGTATGGATGGTAGAAAGCTGGATCTTGTGAAGAGGGCTGTTGGGTTTGTGATCGATAATCTGGGCGTTTCTGATCGTCTTTCTATTGTGTCTTTCTCTGATCGAGCTACGAGATACGAGATTGTCGCCTTTGAGGAGAACGACAGAGAATGGGAAGGAAGATGCAAAGAGGGCCGTCAATTCGCTTCGTGCAGATGGCTGTACCAACATCGTTGATGGGCTAAAAAAGGGAGCTAAGGTTCTTGGAGAGAGGCGTTATAAGAACCCTGTCTCCACCATTATCTTCTTGTCTGATGGAAGAGATACTTGCAACTACATGTCTCGGAATTCAAGAAATGCTCCTCCGGATTATCTTCGTCTATTGCCAGATTCAATTTACCCCAAGAATCAAGGGGTAGAACTAGAACCAGAGACAATTGCTGTCCATTCATTTGGATTTGGTTCAGACCATGATCCGATCACAATGCACGCCATATCTGATGCATCGGGTGGTACTTTCTCCTTCATCGAGTCGTATGTAATGGTCCAGGACGCCTTTGCAGGCTGCATTGGTGGCCTCCTCAGCATCGTGGCTCAGGAAGTTCGTCTCAAAGTGCGATCAGCATCACATGGAGTAGAGATCAAATTGATTCCTTCTGGAAGATACATTAGTCAAATCACTAACAATGGATCACAAGGCCTAATTACCATAGGCGATCTCTACGCAGATGAAGAGAAACAGTTTCTGATCAACCTCTCCATCCCTATACTTCCAGACAAGAAAGAATCTGAGGAAAAGACATCACTTCTAGACATCATGTGTTCCTACAAGAAGGCTGCGTCAAAAGAGATGGTAGAAATCGATGCTGACTTGGTTGAAATCCGACGCCCCAAGTCTCCATCCCTGGAAGAGATGATGACGAACATGGAGATAGATCGGCAGAGGAACCGCCTCCTAGCAGCAGACACCATCAAAGAGGCTCAAGAGATGGCGGAAAGAGGTGATTTAGGCGGTGCAAGAAGCCTATTGGAAAAGAAAAGGAAAGATCTATTAGCCACCGCATCAGCCCAAGCAGGAGATGGCATGTGCAAGTGGCTTGCAAATGAAATGGAAGAAACAGAAATGCTAATGGGAAGCTCAATGGTGTATCAACAGTCCGGACGAGCATACGCTCTCTCCGGACTCATCTCCCATGGCTACCAAAGGGCCACCACAAGGGCCACGACAAAAGGCAACGTGGTGCCCGAGGCACCACCTCTGCCCGGACCAGGCCGTGCGCTCGGAGCGTCCCCTGTGTATGGAGCCGCCCCTGTGTATGAAGCGCCCCGAGCATCCGGTGTGCCCAAGGCACCACCTCTGCCCGGACCAGGCCGTGCTCTCGGAGCGTCCCCTGTGTGTGGAGCGCACCGAGCATCCGGTGTGCCCGAGGCACCACCTCTGCCCGGACCAGGCCGTGCGCCCCCTCTCTATCCGGGCGCAGCGCCCCGAGCATCCCGTGTGCCTTGTGGTTTAATCTTTGGCGCCGCGGCTCATGGCGGCTCCGATTCTTCGGACGACGAAGTGGGCTGCGGCTTATATGACGACATTCCTGCGGGGGGCCCCGCTTTAGACTGCCCCTATGTGACGCCGAATATGGTTAATATGGTTAAGAAGTCTCAGCAAGTTAACAAAGAGTGAAGGTGAAGAAGACGCCATTGCAAACAAAGACTAGAGTTTCTAATTTTGGTATAATTGGGTGTGGATAATAGTTGCACGAACTAGATTTAATCTAGGATGCTCCAACAACAAAGTGAAGTGTGGGCCCACGTAATAAAAAACACTGCGTTAACTTCAAGCATGTCGTAATTATATTTTTTCTTACTTTTTTGTCTTTAATTTATGTAGGATATAGGATAGGGTAGACTGGATTTTTAATTAATTGATGCATTTAAATTGGATAGTAAAATCTGAATTTATGGTTTTCAATTAATTCTGAATATCTGATAGTAAATTGAATTTGCCTTTATTTCAGCATTTTTTGTCATTACATTGATCTCATGAGATTCAAGTGTTATATGTAATTTAAAATTGAAAATGTAAATTATATCCCATACATAATATATTCTAACTAATAAAGATAAGTGTATACATCATCTATTGGAAAAATGAGTTTTATTAGAAAACTATAAATAGCCACAATGGAAGAACCATACCATTGTGTTTACATGTACCAATTATTGAGCATACCTAATAGAAGATAAAACATCATTTGTAAGGAGGAATATTGTGATAACATTATTTTTGACCATTTTTTATTTGTTCATATCTATTCTAATTTGATTTAAAATAGTTATTGAAATTGACCTCAATCATTTGAAGGAGATTATCATCAGATATGCTAACCAATGCTTCAATACCATCCTTAGATGGAGTACTCATAAACACTATTGTATTTTTCAAGCATTCGGTACCATCACAAACCCAAATTGGCGTTCCCCAACCAAAGTTTATGTCGTACATTGGAAATCTCCAAAGACTGGTAAAAGTAAGAAATTCCGTACCTGACTTATATAGTTCAATAATTTTATCAAACCTTCTTATATACTCCTCAGTATTGATTGCTTCCTTGATGAAATTATTGTCCACAAAATTTTTGGCGATCCTCAATTTGGATATGAGTTCACTACTATCATTTGTATCAGATATAATTGCATTAAAAGAACTAAAGCAATTTCCAATAGTCTGATTTGGTATTAAAGGGATTGCCCTTGACCTCAAGTTTACTGCATGATGTATGATGAATGATGTTTTATTCTGACCCGATGTGGCTTTAGTTGCTTGAATGAACTGCTGTGAAATAAAAATTGTTAGTGCTTCCACCTTTGTAGGGTCTTTCACCTCTGTAGAAGAGATTTGTCGTTGTAGTCTCTCTAGTTTTTCATTGTCAAAAACAAACTTTTTTCTCTTGTTATTCTCGTTATTTGGAAGAACCATAGAGAGAGTGAAGTCCCTAGGAGGAAAATGAGTTGCCAAATTGAATAAAGGTTGAATAATTTGAGTTTCCCCACGACACATGGATGCCCAAGCATTCATAAACACCATAATAGATGAATAATCGGCTACTTTATGAGACAAACAAATACTAATAGCAATACCTCCACAATCAAAGAAATTGACTTTCACCAACAAAATGGCATTGTTGTTATGGTTTAAGTTATCCATGAGAACTAATTGTTTTAGACCCTCAATTTGTGGCTCGTCAATAACTTGTGCAAGACTAGTATGAATTTGAGTTTCCACAAACTCAACACCTATATCGTTATAATCAATAAATGAATTTTCTTTAATTATCCCTGAAAATGGGTAGAAAACTACCAAAACTTGGGATAAAGATTGTTTAAGCAATTGAGATATTTCAATATTTGACTTAAATCCATCATTTTTATAGAAGAAAATAGGACACATATACACATTTGGTAAAAGTTGATCTAAAAAAGAAAGTTCATGGATTTTAAATCTATTTGGTGGGAGAATCGATGGTTTAATAAAATGTTTGGAGATTATGGTTTGAGTGAGCACCATCTTCAATTTTTTTTACGTGTTCCAATATTATGATAGAAGATGTGCATTTATAGGCATAAACCATGCATATATCTATTATTATTATTAGCTTGTTTAGCTATGTGACCAAACTTATAGGGCGTACATTGTCCTAATGTTATTGTTTACTTGTTTTGGTATGTGACCAGACTTATTAGGGTGTACATTGTCCTAATATTATTGAAAGCAAACATTGACTGTTAAATTATGACAATTTAATTGTTCATAAGTGTGTTCTGATAGGACTAATATTAAAATAATTTAATAGGAGTAAACTATTAAATTTTGATGAATATCCAAAAATGATATCTGTAATGTTTTTTATTTTTTAATCAAAATGACATTCTAGACGTAGAACATAAAATTAAAGCACTCACAAGCACCATTCAAATTCGTAATTTTTTATTGAGTAAGTCTTATGTGAGACCGTCTCACGTATCATGTTATATGAAACGGGTCAACCCACAATCCATATTACACAATTCACATGTAAATTAATGTAGATGAGTTAGGGTTGTGGGTAAAAAGGATGCGTCTCACAAAAACTATCCGTGAAACTATCTCACACATATTTTTGTGTTTCTTATTTACTCAACCTTATGGTGGGGTTAATTTTCATATTTCCACTTACTCAATTTAGAGATCAGACATGGCAAAAGATTAAACTACTCTTGATTGGGTAGGAAAAACTTAATATTTTGTCTCTTAATTTTAGAATTCCTATTTGGTGGTCATATTCGTTTTGTAAATTTTTTAATTTGGTATTTTATGATTTTATTTAAATAGATTATAGATAAGTTTAGGCTACTAATTTAATTTGAATACTTTAAAAAAAAACTTTAGATTTTTTATTTTATTTTTATATTTAATTAGCATTTTTATGGGTATATTTAATCTAATTTAATTTTCAAATTTTTATTATATATATTAAACTAATTTATTTTTTATTGTAACAATCTGAAAATAATTTTTTTCCAGATAAACATGTAAATCAAGGATTTTTTATATTAAATATGTTATTTTTTTAATAGTAACGTGGTAAAGTGCAAAATTAATGTTAGTTTGGTCGATGATATGCAACAAATTAATGTGGATGCCTTGAGAGGTAAATTGCAACTTCATAAAATTTGGTCAGTTATGGACAACAATAATTTGTTTATTAGATTGGGCTACCATTTTAAACATATTTAGATCCTACATGTATAGACCTAAAAGTTAGATATTGGTCACCATTTTAAAACATATTAGGTTTGAACTCGGACAATGCACGGTCTTCATTTAACACTTATCTAATTTTTATTTTATAAATAATATTATTTCACATTTAATCTTTAACACAACATTGTTAATTACTAATTCTTTATCTAGATTAAATCCAGTTCATGCAACTATTATCCACATATATTTTCCTATTATTTTATTTAATTTTTGGGATATTTTGCATCTATTTTTGTTACAACATCGTTTTTAATCTCCTATTTTATTCTGTAAATATATATGTGCAAACATTATGTGATTATCACATTCTATGATGCATAGAATAATAACATGGGTCAAGATTTTTTTTACCCATTTTTCATTGCAAAAAAAAAGATTAGAGTTTCTTAGATTAGTTTTTAATTTTCATATGTTTTCCTGTTTTTCTTTTTTGTTCTTAATTCTCTACCCTTTGAAGTCTATGATTACAACTGTTTAATTTTGGGATAGTCTGTATCTTTTGTTATAATATCATTTTAAACCTCATACTTTATTTTATAAATTTATATGTGCAAAAATCATGTCATTATCACATATTATGATGCATAGAATTATAACGTGGTACAATTTTTATTTTTTTTTACCAATTTTCATAAGGCAACATATTTTTCCACTCATAATTATAAAAAATAAATTTCTATCAATTTTAAGAGAAAATCACCATTCAATTTCCCAAAAAGCACTTTTAAAAATTTTATAACCTTTTTATTCTTTTTTTTTTTTGACAAAATCACTATTCACTAAGGATAATGATGATCCCAAGTGGTTAGAGGTTCAAAGGGGTGAATGATCCTCTATCGATTTTTCGATCTTTAAAATCTATCAAAGATACAGGTTCCTGATTCTTAAGGAAACAACAATCTGACTTGATCAGAAACCTGACAGAATGCTGATTCAGGTTTCTGACCCAACTTTCTCAATATGCAGCGGAATAAACAACGATAGAGTTTCTTTTGGAAAAACAGTTTTCTTTGCAAGTATGCTCCTTTCAAAGTCTTTATGCAGGATGTTTATGATGTGCAGTAAGATAGATATAACAAGATAAGAGCAATACAGAAGTAAATCAAAGCAATAAACACATAAGGGTTTATAGTGGTTTGAGGGTGGTGTAAGTCTTCTACGTCCACTCTACTCCTTCACAAGGAGGAACTTCGTTAGGTCAGTTTGAATTACAAGCCTCACTTTACAAACCTCTTCCTAACAAGTTACGCCTACTAGAATCCTAGATTCTAGTCGAAGGTCACAACCCACAAAGGGTACAATCCCACAAAGGGCAAGTAGCCTACTTCTAGACTACACACTTAGCAAGGATACCATCCTCTCAACTAAGTACACCTAAAACAACCTAGCGCACATAGTACAAATGGTTAAAAGATAAAAGGTTTCTTCAACTGATGTGAGCTTGGATCAGCCTTGAACATGAGGGCTCCATTGCTGAGGTAAACTGATCCTTGAAGGTTGAGTGGCTGAACATGGATAAGCTTGAAAAACTTTGAAATATATCTGAGTTTCCACTTGACTCTGTCCAGCGACTTCCTTTAGTCAGCCACACCTTCTATTTATAGATCTTGAGAATATATCTGTTGGGGAAGTATTCGTTGAAGGAAGATACTTCTTCACTTTGAATTCAAGATTTGATATCCAAGATCTTTTTCTGTGGTCGCATTAAATATTTCTGACATGAGCATTTAATACGCCCAACATTTACTTTTGGACCTTTCTGACATTCTTACAGACTTGTCAAGTCGGTATGGGTCCAGAGCTGAAGTTCATGCAACAGCTACTTGATCTTGCTGTCTTTGCTGCCCTTCCTCGTACTGCATGATCTTCCTCGTGCTGTATGGATGAGAATACCACTTATCTTTCTGATGAAAGATCTGTTGGTTGAATGTAGTGCTGCATGGATGAGAATACCACTTATCTTTCTGATGAAAGATCTGTTGGTTGAATGTAGTCATCTCAGCAAGCTGCTGTAGCTCTTCCTTGCTTTCTGTTTCTGGCGTGCTGCAACCTTCAGCTTACTTCTCCTTTCAGCCACTTCCTTTCAACTTACTTATAACATGCTTCTTTCAGAGTGCTACTTGTTGCATGTTGCGTCCTCCATGCTGCTTTCTTCAGCTTGTTACTTCCTGTTTGCTGCTCCTTCCAGCTTTCTGCTTTAGCACGCTGCTTCTTAAAAGATATCTTCCTATACCTTCTAAGGTTGGTTTTCCATGACTTAGAAAATCATTACATGATCTTGTCAAGGATAAGGGAGCTGAAGATCATGTAATTATTATGGAAACTGGATACTGATATCCTAAGCAAACTGTTTTTGTCTTATTATGCAACCTGTTCTGTCTCATCAAGATAACTACTGAAATATCTCAATAGATAATTTAGACATTTAATCCTACAAAATGAGTAGAAAAGTTATGTAATATAAGATCTCATATGATATTTGAGGAAATTATTCAAAAGAAAAGTTGGATAATGTAATATTATAAATACAGTATATATAATAGAAGAGTTATCTGCTTATGCATCATAGATCAACTCCCTACCATATTAGTGAAATTTGAAATCTAATATTACCATCGATAGAATAAATTAATATTTTTGTTAAAATCACAAATATCATTCATATAACCGGATTAGATCCTCTATTACATTTGGTGTTACATCTCATGTTTCATAACATTTATTATATGACATATGTTAAATAGTGATGTCATCGAATACACTTGGTGTGTGGTGATTGTTTTGGAATAGGAGATGTAACACCAAGTGTAATAGAAGATCTCGTGTGTTCACCTAACCTATATTAACAAAGAATTTTTTTAAATATATTTGGTTAGATTTTATTGATTAGGAGATCTCCCAATTAGTTCTCTAATACTAATCCATTAATTAAGTATATATGACATTGTTTTTACGAGACTCTATATATTTACAATCATAAGTTCTAATTTTGGTTAAACTTTAACATATTTTATATACATTCTAATTTGATAAATTATTTATTAATCAATGAAATAAAATCTCTTTTAATTAGAAAGAGATATTAATGTATATTACCTTCTCTCTCTGTTTGATAGCAACGCCTCTGTCCCATCTCCAACCCTCAATTTAACTATAATAATTCCTAATTCCAACCCTAGTTGAAAGCCTGAAACTTTCTACGGTTGGGAGTTCTAGAGACAATAAGCTAGTGAGAGATTTTTTAAAATTTAATTTAAATATAGACATTTATGTTAATTGATACAACTTGGAAGTAGTCGTGCTCACGGTTGGGGTTTGGTTTCGGTTCCGGTACGGAACCGCCGGTCCGCCGATTAAACCGGAACCGGCTGTTTGGTTTGCGGTTTTTTAATTTTTGTTTTTTTTTTATTTTTCTTGTTTTTTTTTTTGACATGAAATGTGTAATATTTCATAATTTTAGTCTTTAAATTTTTATATAAAGTTTTGAAGACTTTTAACAAAGAAAAATGAGTGAAAATTAATAAAATACAATCAATTAAAAAGTTACAATAAAACATTAGAAATTTAGAAATACAAGTACAATATATGTTCAAAATCATATATTACAACTCAATATATTACAATCATGATTCATTGAATCATACTACAATATTGAAGACTTAAATTTAAAATATTACAACTTTTGATCTTTCTATAAAATAAATTGAAGAGGAAAAAAAATTTGAAAGAACTTGAGTTTCATTCTAATATTGAAAGTGTAACTTCCAAACTTAGAATGAAATTGTCTATGTATCCTTGTCAAAACGAAGGAATCAAAGCTCACATAATTCTCTAACTCACCGAAACTTACCTTCATTCATTGGTTCCAACGGAGGAGGACGTGTTTGAATTGTATCCATAGGTGTCATCTCCATTGGAGTTTAAGTTCGAGAGATCGAGATCTTGTTGACAATTGCTTGCTCTCACCCAATCTTCAAGGAGAGTAATGTTTTGTATATTCTCTTTCGTCAACTTCGATCTTCTTGGATTCAACATGTGTCCTCCTTTGGAGAAAGCATGTTCAACCGCAACGGTTGAGTCGGGACTTGCAAAAACTTCTTTAGCAATAGTGGTTAGTATAGGATAAGTGGTGGTCCTTCTTGACCACCACTTCAATAAGTCCATATGATTTTCAAATACGATTTGTTCAAATGTGGCACCTAAATAAGTATCTAATTCTTGACAAGGGTTACTACCTCTAGGTCGTTTTTGTGTTCTAACATCATAAAAATTGTAAAATTTACTAAGTGCCTTAGCCGATTGAAAACTAGATGATTGTGTCGAATATTGACTACTACCTCCTAACAATTGTTTATATTCTTTAAACAAATCGTATAAACAATTATGTTGAATATTATAGTAATGATATTAATCACTTATATCATTACTATAATCACCTAGCAATTGTTTATATTTTTTAAACAAATCATATAAATTTTTCTTAGTTCTACTTACAACTTCACTAGGGTTAGGAATATAATCATATAAATCATAATCATTTAATACTATATTTGGAAACAATGCATTATAATATATATAGTTAGCAATTCTTCTAATCCATCTTCTCTAATTCTAGAATCTAATAACTTAGCACATAAAAAAATATCGGGTATTTCATGAAAATATTTTAACCATTTTGTTTTCATTACTAATCATGTTGAACCTAAAATATTACATGTTGAATATTCATTTAAAATTAGAGCAATTTTAACACAATTATCTATAGGTATAGGAGAAGTAGGGTAATAACAACCACTTAATTCTCTAGTGGTCTCTTCAAATATTTTTAAAAGTTGAATTAGATTAAAACATGCATCCCATGAATTTTCAAATAAAATAACTCTATCATGTGGATTTTCTAAATAAAATTCACATAGCATTTGTCTATATTCATATGAATCTTGAAGCATATAAAAAGTAGAATTCCAACGATGTTTAACATTGATTATAAATTTTTTAACTTCAACATCATTTCTCTTACAAAATCTAGCCCATTTTTTATGATATACCGTAGAGTTAGCAATTTCATAAATTGCATCTTTAATAGGTTTAATATATCTATCTAATGATTCTAATCTATCTTGAACACATAAATTTAAGTAATGACACATACAACGAATATGAAAAAAATTTCCTCCAATCAGAGGTCGACAAAATTCAATCAAGTAAGGTAAAGCCGTCGTATTATTACTAGCATTATCAAATCCTATCGGAAATACTTTTCTTAAAATACCGTAATCATTTAAAATATGTCGCAATTTTTATGCAATGTGTTGTGCCGAATGTGTTTCATCAAAATCTATATATGCAATTAAACGTTTTTGAACATTCCATGCATCATCTATCCAATGACAAGTAATACTCATATATTTATGGGTTTTATAAGGATCCTTCCAACAATCACTACATATAGAAACTTTTTTGTTTTAAATTTTTTAAGTTTTCAATTAATTTAAATTTATATTCTCCTACGGTTTTTTCTATATCCCTAGTAATGATGTTTCTAGAAATTTTTCTACTTGCTGGTTGTAAATATTTACTAGTGAATTTTTCATAAGCATCATCACAAGGAAAATTAAATAGAAGATGTTTTTCGACTATGAATTCAACTAGGGGCGGAGGGACATGGGCTCCAAGGGGGGCACTGGGCCCCCCAAGATTTTGTAAAAAAATAGGGGTATAATAGTCTTTTCACTTATACCCTTTAATTTAAAAAAAAATTATATATATGCAGAAAGTAAGCAACCTACTTCAAATTAAATTGGGAATTTGACATTCTTCTTTTTCTCATCAGGTAAGTGGGGATAGTGGGGACCCCATGTGAGACCCACCCACCATCTTCAATGTATATATAATTTATTTTGCTTTTAGTTTTTATTGTGTTCTTTATTTTTCTTTTGTCTTACCAATAATTTATTTTTAATTTATTCCTATTTTCATTTTTTTTTTGTGGATCTAGGGTTTGTCTAAATCATCAACTTGTCATCAAAAAGTAAAAGTAATGGATAATTAATACTCTTAAAATTGTCAAAATGTCTGCAAAATATGATATCACCCTATATATGAGTGTTATTATAATTAAGTTAATATATTTTACTTTGTCAATGTTTATATTAATTATGTTTACTTGTAATCTAGAATTTTTTTTATTATTTACATTCTACATTATTGTTAGTTGGGCCCCCCTGAGTAAAAATCTTGTCTCCGCCTCTGAATTCAACTACTCCTCTCCTAGTATTTAATTGACTAAGTTTAAAAGTTATATCATCCATACCTCCATCTTGAGAAGAACAAGTAAATTCCCGTATTTGCTTTTGCCCTCGATCGAGCCCTACCTTGTTAGGATGCTTTTTCATCACATGGTTGGAGAATGTCCTGTAGCCTCCTCCATGCTTGAACTTGTACATCTTCAAACAATGGTTGCACGTCACAATGTAGTCGTTGTTGCTATTCGACACTTTCTCCTTCTTAAAATGGAAGGAGAAAATGTCACTCCGAATGGTAGAAGGTTGTCGAGGAGTAGTGGTTTGGAATGTGTTGCCACTCTCTTGCGTTTCTCTCGGCACCTCTTCTTCTTCGACAAAGGCGGCGGCGGCGGTGTTAGGGCCCAACATCGCCTCCAAATCATCTTGATTACATTGATACGAGTCAATATAATCAAGATCTTCATCGTCGTGGAAAGATTGTGGCGGCGGCATTGGACTCTTTCCCTTCCCACGAGATGAACCAGCGGATGAAGAACCTCTTCGAGACATTTTTTTGAGAGAGATTGAAAAACAAATTGAAGAACAACAAAATAAATCAAGTGAGCTAGAAAATGATCAAAGATGGTGTTTGTGAGTTTGAGAGAGTAGAATTGAGAGAGAGATTGAATCAAGATTGGTGTGAAAAATACAAATGAAATTGAGGTATTTATAGATTTTATTGAAAATTTAAAAAAAATGGATCCGCGTAATTTAATTTAAATATAGACATTTATGTTAATTGATACAACTTGGAAGACGTTTAGTTCTTTACAAAATGTCACTTTCATATTAGGAAAAATCATTTTTATCATATTCCAGAGGTCGTGTCCGATTTTTATTCTACTTATTTCAAAATTTCAATTTTAATTTTGTAATTGTAAAAATTGTCCAATTTTAATCGATTTTTATTCTACTTATTTCAAAATTTTAATTTTAATTTTTTGTAAATGTAAAAATTGTCCAATTTTAATCATTTGTTCGCCGAAATTTAAATTTTCTGATCAAAACTATTGAGGTGTCAATTACTTAATGATGTGACAATTTATTTTACATTATTTTTGGAACTAAAATGCCACATCATTATTGAAAAAAAAAGAAGAAGACAAAATCCAAATAAAGAATCCAACCCTAATATCTAGTTAAAGAACACAAAATAATCGATGGAGGACTGAATATAGACATGGGTTGGTCGGAGCTGGTGGTGGAGCCCTTAGTAATCTGGTGGAGCTTCTTAGAGCCGAAGACGTGTAAAGAGAGGATGTTCTTGATAGTGTTGAGAGAGAAACACTTGGTGAGGAGGTCAATATTCATGGCAATGGCAGATTAACATTCTTAACTATTGTGTTGAGTAATTAATGGTCAATTAATTTTAAATTAATTTTTGTGTTCGAGATTATAGCTTTGAGTAATTTGGGATTTTGGTGTTTTGGGTGTGATTTGAGGATTTTGGTGTTTTGGGTGTGATTTGAGGATTTTGGGTATTTCTTGTTTTTTGTGTTTGATTTGGGATTTGGAGATTAATTGATGTATTTCTTGTTTTTTTATTTCTATTTTTTTTTAATTCACTAAATTAATTTTGGACTTTTTCATTGAGTATAAATGATGTGTTTTTTATTTGAAAAAAATGTAAATATAATTGTCACGTATGTAAAAAAAATTCACATCACCATATATGATCGAAAACATTTAAATTAGGGTATGTGCATCCAGTGATTCCACTCACTGAAAATTTACCGAAAAATATAAATTTTGGTGTAAAAAGAATTGAAATATTGAAAATTGAAAATTAACAAGATGAAAATCGGATACAACCTCTCAAACAGGACCAAAAATTAATTTTTCCTAAAATTGAGTTAAATAAACTCACCTATTTTAGTTGGTTTACTTAACCCACAGATCACCTTCATAAACTTACATACAAATTTATAATTCACATTCATTGTGACCCGGACCACAAATTGAGAAAGGCCTTGGCCCATAAACCAATCAAACCAAATATTAATGAGTTCAAATAGGGTGGTAAAAAAATCGAATATCTTCTATTCGATCAGATCGACAATATTTAAATAAATATATATATTTATAATAATTTTAATAAATTATTAATATTCATTTATTTTATGAACAATATATATACACACACAATTATATTCTTTTATTCAAATTGAGTTTGAATGACTTGAAATCTTTTTTATTTTATAAATTGCACTTTATAAAAAAAAAAGTTTATAAATGAGTTATTTCTTAATAAGTATTATAGATGTGTTTGTATCATTTAAGTGTTTGATATGTATTTGTAATTTGATATTTATTAATTTAACTAAACTAATTATTTGTGGAAAAAAATAAATGAAGTTCAGGTTTAAATTTTCGAATTCGAATATTTATATAGTTTATTATAAATATATATATATATATATATATATATATAATAATAATGATAATATGTTAAAATCACAATATCATTTACATAATCTATATAACACAAAAAAAAAATATTCAAAAAATCTTATTATGTTTGGTTAGAATTTCTTGATTAGGAGATCTCCCAATGATGTGCGTTCTCTAATATGAACCATTAATCAAAGTATGACATTGCCTTAAGGAAAGTATGACCATATTTACGATCCTAAATTTCTAATTTTGGTTAACTTTAACATATTTTGATAAGTTAATAACTAATTAATGAAATAAAATCTCTTTTTAATTAAAAAGAGATCTTAATGAATTACATATTGCTCTAAATAACCATAAAATACCTTGTCAAAAAAAGCCCATAATAATTAAAATACCAAGGCAACCCACCTCCCATAGATCTCGGACACAGTACGCCACCTCTCTCTCTCTCTCTCTCTCTCTCTCTCTCTCTCTCTCTCTTTTATATAAAAGGCTGAAAAACCCTAAAACAAAGAAGAGAAGGATCAGTAGTAGTAAACAAGAACGTATCCATGTCTTCTTCAACTGCAGCAAACCCACCCATGGCTTCTTCCCTTGGAAACAACGTATGTAATTTTCTGCATGTTTCTCCGTCATCTCTATCTATGTCTCTCATTGCGTTACATGATCTTATACATATAATTTTGATCTCTCTATTGTGATTTTATGCAATCTTGTGCGATTCATATTATGCATGTTTCATTCTTCACGCATTGTTTATGTGATGATTCAATAAATTTGTTCGTTGTTACAAGATTATAGTTTTTTGATTAATTAATAAACTCGATCTCTTTGAATTGCCCCATGAATTTACGGTTCTTTGATTGCAAACTCGAAAGTTCAAATAGTTTTAACCTAGAATTTATACTTTTGCTATTAATGTTTGATTGCAGATCGAAACATGCGGTCTCTGCTCTGGAATTGTCTCCGCCGGAGAAGCCATCTTCACGGCGGAGTGCTCCCACTCCTTCCACTTCCCCTGCATCGGAGACTTCATCTCTTCCGGCAATCGCATCTGTCCCCTCTGCAATTCCTTCTGGAATCATCTTCCTTTCAATAATGATCTCCCTGTATTCGAGCCCCTTCAATTTAATGATGACGAGCCTCTTCCTGCTCAGCCTGCATCCCCACCTTCTGACATCGTTGGGTTGCAGAATCTGACTATAAGGGCCGTCCCTGAGCGCCCTGCTGTGGCTGCATCGGAGCCGGCTTCTCTGTTCTCTGTTCTGGTTGGATTAAAGGGTCCGTCAATGGCATCTTATGATGATGCTATTAGCTCTCAACGTGCGTCTATTGACATTGTTACGGTGTTGGATGTGAGTGGGAGTATGGATGGTAGAAAGCTGGATCTTGTGAAGAGAGCTGTTGGCTTTGTCATTGACAATCTGGGAGTTTCTGATCGTCTTTCTATTGTGTCTTTCTCTAATCGAGCTACCAGATTGTTGCCTTTGAGGAGAATGACAGAGAATGGGAAGGAAGATGCAAAGAGGGCCGTCAATTTACTTTATGCAAATGGTGCAACGAACATCGTTGATGGGCTAAAGAAGGGAGCTCAAGTTCTTGGAGAGAGGCGTCACAGGAACCCTGTTTCCACCATTATCTTCTTGTCTGACGGAAACGATACATGCAATGGCAGTTATTTTAATTCAAGAAATGCTCCTCCGGATTATCTTCGTCTATTGCCAGATTCTGTTTATCCCAAGAATCAAGGGTTAAAACTAGAAGCAGGTGCATCGGAGATAATTCCGGTGCATTCATTTGGATTTGGTTCGGACCATGATCCGATCACAATGCACGCAATATCTGATGCATCGGGTGGTACTTTCTCCTTCATCGAGTCGTATGTAATGGTCCAGGACGCCTTTGCAGGCTGCATTGGTGGCCTCATCAGCATCGTGGCTCAGGAAGTTCGTCTCAAAGTGCGATCAGCATCACATGGAGTAGAGATCAAATCGATTCCTTCTGGGAGATACACTGGCCAAATAAATAACAAAGGATCAGAAGGCCTGATCAACATAGGCGATCTCTATGCAGATGAAGAGAAGCAGTTTCTGATCAACCTCTCCATCCCTACACTTCCAGACAATGAAGAATCTGAGGAAAAGACATCACTTTTAGACATCATGTGTTCCTACAAGAAGGCTGCATCAAAAGAGATTGTAGAAATCGATGCTGACTTGGTTGAAATCCGACGCCCCAAGTCTCCATCCCTGGAAGAGATGATGACGAACATGGAGATAGATCGGCAGAGGAACCGCCTCCTAGCAGCAGACACCATCAAAGAGGCTCAAGAGATGGCGGAAAGAGGTGATTTAGGCGGTGCAAGAAGCCTATTGGAAAAGAAAAGGAAAGATCTATTAGCCACAGAATCAGGCAAAGCAGGAGATGGCATGTGCAAGTGGCTTGCAAATGAAATGGAAGAAACAGAAATGCTAATGGGAAGCTCAATGGTGTATCAACAGGCCCGACGAGCATACGCTCTCTCCGGACTCATCTCCCATGGCTACCAAAGGGCCACCACAAGGGCCACGACAAAAGCCAACGTGGTGCCTCTCTGCCAGGACCAGGCCGTGCGCTCGGAGCGTTCTCTGCGTTTGCAGCGCGCCAAGCATCCCGCGGACCAGGCCCTGCGCTCGGAGTGCGCCGAGCATCCCGCAGACCAGGCCGTGCGCTCGGAGCGCCCCGAGCATCCCGTGTGCCTTGTGGTTTAATCTTTGGCGCCGCAGCTCATGGCGGCTCCGATTCTACGGGAGAGGATATGGGCTTCGGCTTAGATGACAACATGACTTTTGGTAGCGGCTTAGATGCCAACATGACTTTTGGCTGCGGCTCATTAGCCGACTTGCCTTTGGGCTGCCCTGCTTTTAAGGACAACGATTCGGGCAGCGCCGCTTATGGCTGCCCATATACGACGCCGAATATGGTTAATATGGTTAAGAAGTCTCAGCAAGTTAGCAAGAGTGAAGAAGGCACCATTGCAAACAAAGATTAGAGTTTCTTGGTTTAGTTATATATTTCCATTTGTTTTCCTGTTTTCTTTTTTTTTCTTTTTTTGCTTTCAATTCTTTGCACTTTGAAGTTCATGAATACAACTGTTTTTGGGTTAGTTTGTATCTTTTGTTGGAACATTGTTTTTTATCTATTATTTTATTTTATAAATATATGTGCAAACATTTTGTCACTATTACATACTATGATGCAAAGAATAATAACATGGGCCAAGTTCTTTTTTTACCTATTTTCACAAGGTAAGATACTTTTCTACTTAGTTGTTTAAATATATATATATATATATATATATATATATATATATATATATACTCATTTTAAGGCAAAATTACAATTCACTTTTCCAAAAAAGTCCTTATAATTTTTTTTTAAATTTTTTTAAAAAATCATTTTTGGGCAAAATCACAAATTTCTAATGGTAATTAATTACGTATTTAATTCTTTAAAATGAGTAGAAAATTTGTTTATATATAACTGGATAAAAAAAATGAATTCCCTTATAAAAATAGGTATGAGCAAAAGAAGTGCATCAGAAGATGGAAGTCAATAAATTATTGAAAAATTTGAAAATAAAGTTGGATAATGTAATATATAGATAAGAATAGAAGAGTTATTGCTTAGGTTTATGCTAATTAAATAAATGGGTTAATGGTCTATGACATCTTTATTTCTTATACGTTGGTACTTGATCTATTAGTTTTTTTTTTTTTTGTGCTAAAGCCTAAAGTCTATGAAATTTCACTTTGTAACCATAGATCAACTTCCTACTATATTAGTGAGACTAGTTTAAGTCACGTGAGATATACCGACATATAAATTTGAAAGATGAATTATAAAATTTAAATATTTTAAATTTGATGTGAAAATGTTATCTTACGAAAAAAAAATTAAGTTTTCAATAATATTTCAATTTTATTTGGTATTCATGTGATGTATGGGCAAATAAATTTCAAGTGTTATATCTAACAAAAAAATATTTCAGTTTCATTAATCTTTTAAAACAACACATTTTTATTTGAGTTATTTTTTTCTCTAATTTATTTAATTAAAATAAATGAAATGAAATGTAACAGAAAGGCTAATGGGAACTCGCATACGCTCTCTCCGGAATGAACTCGCATGGTGGGCCCCCCGCTTGTGGTGGCCCGGCTTATGCGACGCCGAGTATGGCTAATATGGTTAACAAGTCTCAGCAGCAGACACCATTTATGGATTAAAATGAATTATTTTGTTATTTTCTTTTTTTCAGCTTTAGTTCGTAAATATGCAATAAAATACTATTTATATATTTTATTAGTGTTTTATATTGAACTTGTAAGAAACTACGTTTTTTTTTTCTTTTCAGCTAAAAAAAAACTTTCGAAAGCTAATGTATTTTAGTATTACGTATCCACATAACTTTCAAGAGTGTTGAGATAATCAACTTATCTCAAAATGTGGCCGGGTAAAGTGAGCAAATACAGTGTTTTTATGTGATGAAAATATATTCATATTTACAATATATGTATAAAGCCTTTTAGCCTAGTGTCCCTTCTTTGAATTGCAATCCCGAGTTAAATATTGCTATAATATAAACAATTGAATTGTCATTTTAAAAACTAAATCTTGATTCCAATATTTGTCTTTTCAAAATTTTATTCCTATACTAAGGTTTTAATGCCCTTGGAGAATAGCCGTTCTTTTCATATTTTCCTAACATTTGAATTTTTAACTAAAATTTAGTAATTATATAGGAAATTTATTTTTGGAATTTCTTTAATTCTCTTTCAAATTTTAAACTCGAAATTTGTTGATTAGTTAAAGTTATTATTAATCAAAATTTTATGCTTCTTGATTTTTGACAAATCTTTATAAAACAACATTTAAATTAGATCGAAGAAAACATAAAAGTTTCGGAAATAAAACATATGAAGACATAGTTACGTAGAGTTTTCCTAATGCTTAAATTAGTGAATAAATCGTGTATTATATTTAGACTATTCTAAGTTAAAACGTGTTGTACATGTACCTAACGTATATCACGTAATTTCTAAGCGACAATGTGTTGTACCTATCGTATATATCTTCAGAAAACGCTAATTTCCATTCTTGGGCCCAATGTGGGCTTTAAGGGTGGACTCTTTGTAGGCTTGTGGGAAGCGTCTCCCCCTTAATGGGCCGCTAAGTACCTGATTTACAACCTCTCACAACTCCTGTCGGATCGATATGTGGGGGCCCTTGGGGTTGGGGATTCAACCTTTTTGCTCCAAGAAAACGCTAATTTCTTCATAAAATCTCAATTCCTTAAAAAGCCCAAAATGGGGCCCACGAGCACACACACTCCACAGTTCACACTCATATATACATACATATTCTTCTGAAGCGGTAAAAGTAAAACCCATAAAATAGCAGAAACGCAGAAACCCACCTCGGAAATAGTCAAGAAGAAAGGTGATGAGTTCTTCCGATATCGTAAGTATTTTTGTCCTTCATTTTTTGGTTAATTTTTTGGTGATTTCAAGACTCATTTCCTCTGTTTGTTGTTGGTAATCAATTGCCTATTATATTTGCTGAAAGTTTTTACGATTTGAGAGAGTTAATTTCCTTAAACCATTGGTGATCTCAATAAATTTTGTACTGCTTGAAAACTGTTGATTTTTATTTTTTTTTGGATAGGGTTTCTCACAAAATTGTTGATCGAACCTTTTGATTTCATAATTCTGAGTATTAAGAAGAAGAAACTCTGTTTAATTTTCAGTTACTTTTCGATGATGGTTTATCGCCAATTTGTTGGCGTAAATTATTCGTGTATTACTCGGGATTCTTCTGTTTCCGTTAAAACATTTTCGATCATTTTACGTCTGTATATTCCTTGTGCGAGGGCTTTTATTCTTATGTATTTTAACGTTTTCTACACTTTGTTCAATAAATTATTGTTCCATTTTAGATCATCTTAGATAGAAGTGCAAATTTTGTTCTGTTACAAAAAAACTTATATGAGATGTTCTCACGTATATATTCCGTGTGTCAGAGCCCCATTATTCATAAATTAAATTAATTTTCACAAACTCGTGTAATGTGAGTTGTGTGGATTGACCTATCTCATGTAAGAAGATACGAGAGACAGTTTTACAAGAGTTCTACTCATATTATTATGGGTTAAATTTTGATCTTATTTGTAAGATCATTTCTATTTTTGAACAACCAAGTATATGTTTTCCAATTTCGATCTAATATGTTTCAATTTTTTCTAATTTCAATCAAGTATTCCAATTTCGATTCTATATATTTCAATTTTTTTCAATTTCAATCCAATTTTAGTCGATTGGCCGGCGGAAAATCTCATATGACATCGGCAATTTTGAAAATTTCGACCAAATTTAAATTGAAATATATAGGATCAAAATTAAAAAATTTGACTGAAATTGGAAAAAGTTCTAACATATAGAACCAAAATTAAAAAATATATATTTGGTTGTAAAAAATAGAAAGGTCAAAATTAAAATTAATTCTATTATATAATATTATTATATGTATCAATTCAAAACATTATTATTAAATATTAACGCGGTTTCATTCCTAAAGCATGTTTGCATAAACCATTCTTGATGGTCTACTACGTGGTAGGTAATCTACTTTTTTCTTTTCTACAAATAATCGTATGACACCTCAAAACAAGACTTGGGAATTTATGGCCATTAAATTAGGCATGACACCAGCTAAATTTTTTGTCTAATATATACAAATATTAATATCAAAATTTATTACAGCCTTAAATATACAAATATTTACAGAACTATACTCTCATTGAGATGTAAGGAAATATTCCTTTTGTTTGATGTCATTTAATTTTGTCGATATGATAGGCCACATGGGGAAATATATTTAATGAGAGATGGGACAGGTAATAAATGTTATGGGATCATACGTTGAAAAATAAAATAATCCGGATTAAAATAAAAATTCAAGTAATCTATAATTTATTAGCAAATGTATATTTTGATTTTCTTACATGTTACGGTTTTTAATTATTCGGTTTTGATTTTTAACAAGTCAATATCATTTTCTATAATAATATATGTAAATAGACAGTTCTGCTACTCTATTAATATATGTCTATTGTTAGTGTGTCAAATATTCATAAATGGGCATATTAAAAATTACTCACGATAAATATTTTATCATTTTCGTTATGTGAAAATATAAGTTGTTTAAGTCAAGACTTATTTTAGTTTCTCTCTTATGTAATATATAAATAAATAATTAATAAGTCAATTAAGTTTAACAATTCCATAAACGTGTCAATCACTCAAACTAATGTCAAACGTCATGAGATCAACATTTGCTTAAAAAATCTATAAAATTAACGATCTTACCAATTTAATTATTTAATTATATACAAACACAGTATGCAATAAGTAACCTATTGATTAATGATCCCATCTTTAGTTCTCAACTTTCTCAAGCCTATATGTAGTCTGGGTGGTATTCATAACTACCAAAATAGGATGCATAAACTCCTTTTCTATAGAAACATATTTGCTACTGATTTTACTAAAATACTTATATTAAAGGTTCTCAGTCTTTGCAAGTAGTATAGTTACACAATATAATTACAACATTGTTTTGTTTTGATGATTCTAAACATAACATGACATAATCGTATTAACAAGTTATAATAAGAAATAGTTCAACATAGTCACTTTACTTGAAATATTTTAGTCTCACATCATTACTAAGAAAAAAAAAATCTTTTTCTAAATCCCAAAATACAAAATAGTTTTGGCTCATCCAATTTGGGTGAACGGACCTATTTTTACTATTAAAATTCTTTCAATTACGTTTCATGAAATTTAAAAATCCAAATATTACTATAGCTACGTTAATTATAAATATTTGACAAAACCAAAGATAAAGAAAAGGAATAATGCCAACAATTTCATCTTAATAAAAATCCAATAACTCAGATCAAAATCTCATCTGAATCAAGGTTCTCAGTTTATGAAAAATTTGAAAAAAAAAAAAATGAAAAAACGTGTAAATCTACATACATAATTATATGCATATATAAACATTAAAACCCAGAATTAAATAAAAGATTAATCTCAAATCACACATTTCCTTTTGTTGGAGCCATGTTCACCTGCACCATTTTGAAAAAGGATTCAACTTCTTCTCTTCCAACAATCTCGAAGAAGTGGAGATTCCTCTTGCAGGCGGCGGAGCGCCGCCGCTTCATCGGCGCAGGCGGGCAGCTGAGGGTGGCCGGAATCATGTGCTGAGGAGATCTTGGGGTGTGGCAATCTTCTTCATTTGATCTGCAGATCATTCCATCATCAATATCTATACTCATCATTGGCACCCTCATGAATTCAAAATCTGTTGACATAATTCTTGTGGGGGTGGGGGGGGGGGGGGGGGGGTTGAGAAGATGTTTGTAAGAAATGAAGAAGAAATGTATGAGTTTTTACGTCAATATATGTATAGGGGTTGGTGGGGGATGGGGTTGGGTGGGGTGGGGGTGGCAATTGAGTTTGAAAAGTCATAATTTATTTTCTAATATTATATAGTTTATTACAAGATTTTAGACAGATTAAATAGTTTATATGATAAAATTTGTGTGACAAGAACTATTAACACGTTCTTCAAAAAAATAAAAAAATAGAAAAACTATTAACACGTGAAGTTTGTGGAGTATAAACATGATTTGAGTATTTAATTGAAAAGATTGGAAAATTAAGTGCTAGTTTGTTTTGTGATGAAAAAAATTCAAGACTAGTTACCATTTTAGTTATCATAAAATTGTGTCACTTAATTATTATACTATTATAAGCTTATATATAGCTGAGGGAGAATGCAAATTAATATTCTTGCTTTCATTGAGTAATTAATTAATATTAAGATTTTGTACTCTGGAACTTACATATATATAATGAGATCTCATGTTCTTTGTTGTTTTGATTTCATATTTTATTTAAACTATATATGTCCCATCTGAAGTGTATTCTGTTGTGATGTATAATTATTGAG
Organism: Scutellaria minor; assembly: GCA_954870855.1. Taxonomy (NCBI): domain Eukaryota; kingdom Viridiplantae; phylum Streptophyta; class Magnoliopsida; order Lamiales; family Lamiaceae; genus Scutellaria; species Scutellaria minor. The sequence continues at coordinate 1,857,390 of OX940728.1, forward strand.
AAGAATAAATGAATTATAATATTGGAATATAATAAAGAACATAAAATCCTACATTTACCATCATAGCTCAATTTACTTTGTTAGCCACTAAATTAGAAATTATTTAACTGAAACTTATAAACTTCATAAAATATTTTATAAGATGTTATGTTTTTATTAGCTCTTTTTTAAGAAGTAGGGAGATCCTATATTATTTTTTGAAATAACCATTATTTTTTATTAATTTTAAATTTGATCGATTAAATCACACAGTTATCAATAATAATATTTTATAAGCTTCATCATCATATTTATTCAAACATGTAAACGATTTGTTTTTAAATAAATTATTAAAGTTAAAAAAAAAAAACGATTGTACATTAAATAAACATATTTTATGGGGATTGGTGAGAGCAGTATTGTTTACGAATATTTACTTTTTTTCCAATATATTTTAATAATTTTATTCTGGCCAAATTCCAAACCCTAAGTCAAAAGAAAGATATTAGTCATATTCATGATCATGTTTGGACAACTTCTGCGTGATAATATTATTAGCATTAAAATTGCCTGCAACAAGATCATGTACCCAAAACTCGACAGGTTGTACGCACGGCCTTGACAATTAATTTCAATTGTGTTGTGTATTTTTTGTTATGTTTTCAATTATCTTATGGGTCCGACTATCCGCACCCCCAAATCTTTTAAACACACCCCATTTTTTAAACACACACATATTTAAATCAACTTCATTAAATAATTTCTAAACACAACCCAACACATTACAATAATACCCTTTGATTCTAAATTACACATATATACTAAATAGACCACAACATACCCAAACACACCCCACAATTCATTCACCCCCAAATCAAAACCCTAACCCATTTCAATCCAAGAACCATATCCTCTCAATCCGGATTTGTTCGACGAAACCGTTCGGTCTAAGTTCGAACAAGTTTTTGTGTTATCACATTCAACAAAACATCTCCGTACAATGGATCCTTACAACGAAGATGAAGTTTCAAATAAATTTGCAATTTTCGTTTTTCCAAAGTATTTTCCTCCATTTGGGTGAAATTTATTGTTTTATTGTTTGAAATTGAGCAACATTGTTTAGGAATCATGTTTAGGATGTATTGTAATTGAAAACATGTGTAGTTGTTGTAGATTTAAGCCTGAAAAACGAAATCACGATGTTGAATTTTTGTTTTCTGGGCGGGATCGGTTCAACCTTAGTTCACTGAGTTGATTGAGTAGTGTTCGACTAGTGTTTGAACGGTGTGGTTGGTGTTCGACTAGTGTTCGAACACACTACAATATGTTCGACTAGTGTTTCAACACACTACAATATGTTCGGCCATTGCAGGTCGAACACACTTCGATCTGTTCGGCCTGTAATGGCCGATCGCGAAATTCGCAGGTTTTTTTTTTACCTCAAAATACACAAAAACGAACGGTAAAAAACATCTAAACAACTTACATTGTTCATCTCATATGTTCTTTCTTGAGACATGATATTTTTTTAGTACAACAAGGTATGAGGTGAGGGTTTGGAAGATTAGGGTTTTGTTTTGAGGTTTTGCAAGAAAAAAGAAGTGAGGAAGAAGAAGAAAGGGTGTGTTGCAAATGGGGTGTGTTAATTGTGGGGTGTGTATAGTATAGTTTTAATTTATTGATAATTGTTTATAAAATTAATAGTAAGGGTATAAATGTATTTAAATAAATCATTTTTTTTTCTATTTAATTTTGTGGGATGTGTTTAGTAATTGTTGGGGTGCGGATAGCTGGGCCCTTATCATATTAATATTAATATAGAGTATTCTTGTAGTAAGATTTCACTATAATTTATAATATTATAGTCTGAAAATTTTTAATGTGGATAAGAGTTGGTATAGAAGATGTTGTGTAATACATTTATATATAGACTAAAGTAGAATTCTTATAATATTACTTTATGGGTTAACTTATATAATAAAAATGACCACATGTTACCCTACTTATCGTGGGCACATTAAGATGTGTTTATAGTTGATGTGTCAAAAATTTAGTATTAATTTCACTTTCTATATAATGAGAGGATGTGATCATTACACGTTATTAGTGAGCATATTAAGAGTTGCTCACGAATGGCATTTTATCATTTTTGTGAAATGAATTTGTAAAAATGAATTTAAATTGTGCAATTTTTGTCATTTCTTACAATTTCATCTTATTTATCAATCATGATTTCATGTGAAAATTTTGAATTTCATTTTAAAAAGCTTTTCGAAATGTATTTTTACCATACATCTTTTAACAATGTAAAAACAACTTATCAAAAAGCGATTACTTTGAAATTCGATTTAAAGATGATCATTCATTTTAAAATTGTTTTCAAACGACAAGTAAAAAACAATTTTAAAAGAAAAGGAAAAGAGTAACAAATATATTAATATTGAAGTTCTCTAAGGCTCTGTTTGCTTTGGCATATAGAGATAGATTAATTATCTAGGTCAGTGAGATAACTTTATAAGATAAAATATAAATTATTATCAATTTCCAATGTTTATTCTAACATATAATATTTGGATATATTAACTATCCTTATACATGGTTTACTATGTAATATATGAAGGTTAGAATAAGAGTGATATTATCTAAATGTCTTTTTTATGTAAATGTTTAATGTTTATTAGGGATAAAAATGTAATTTTCTAATGTTATGTTATCCCAAATTTTGGGTAAACTATCCTAGTTGGGTGGCCTAAATTATTATCCAAGGTATTATCCGAATTTTGACATTTTATTTTGGATCGAAAGGATAATCTGAATTTTTATTTTCGTTAAAATAAACACTAAATAAAACTAGATAAAATATCATTATTTTAAGTCATCCCAAATCAAGCGGAGCCTAAACGGAAAAGGAAAAGTAAAATATCATCACACATGTTGTTTAGCCTTGGAAAATTTAGAACGGGCTGGATGCCTGGATCCAAGCCTACGAGTTAGAGGAATATTAAGAATTGGGCCTATTTGTTGAGATAGCATTACTTGTTGGGCTATTATATTCTTTCAGAAGGCCCAATTTTAGATCTTAATTCAAGGCCCAAGCAGTTTCTACACTATTTGATTCTATACTAAAAACTGAAATTTTAGCTTTCTTCGTGAAAATGATGAGTGTGAATTGTGGATAATAAATTACATAAGTTTTTATGTTGCTTTTTAGATAAGATTGATGAAATTAGCTTTAGATAAATCAATAGTAATTTTTTCAAAATGTGACACATATCATAGTATTTGACAGCAAAAAAGGTAGCGACTCATACATACAACAATGAGATGAACATAAAATAATATTAACAAAATATCCACACTGAATGCATGTTAGCTGAATTTGTTAAGTTTCCCTAATAAATACATATGCATGCTCATGCTCATGAGAGAGAGAGAGAGAGAGAGAGAGAGAGAGAGAGAGAGAGTTAAGATTTCATGGATTCATCAGAGAGATTGAAAGTTGTTATGTTTCCATGGTTGGCTCATGGCCACATAACTCCAATCCTAGAGCTAGCAAAGAAACTCTCACAAAGAAACTTTGATATATACATATGTTCAACTCCTGCAAATCTGAACTCAATCAAGAACAAACTCACTCAACATTACTCTCTCTCTCTCTATACATCTTTTGGAGCTTTCTCTCTCTACAGAAGAACTTCTACCTCACTTGCACACCACCAATGGCCTCCCATTGCACCTCCATCCCATTCTTGTTAAAGCCCTCAAAATGGCGAAATCAGATTTCTCGAATCTCCTTAACACTCTGCAGCCTCACTTGTTAATAGTTGATCTCATGCTTCCATGGTTACTATCAACAGCCTCTCTGCACAAAATTCCTGTTGCTTCATTCACCATCTTTTGTGCAGCAGCATTGTCATTTTACTTCCACTCAAGACTTTATCCGGGGATTGAGTTTCCCTTTCCAGCTATTAGTCTCACGAACTATGAGTTATCGTCTATGGTGCCTAAGAACTCTGAAACTATGGAGGACGATCTTGATGATGAGGTATGTGATGATGATCAAGATTTGATAGTTTTGATGAATAGCTCTAGTGTGATTGATGGAAAATACATAGACTATGGTTGTGAAGTGATGAAACAATGGAAGATCACACCTATTGGTGCATTGGTTCAAGATTCCAATCTTGGACCAGTTGATGATGATGATAAGGAGCTGATGGAGTGGCTTGGGAGAAAAGACAAGTCTTCAAGCGTGTTCGTGTCGTTTGGGAGTGAGTACTTCTTGAAAAGAAAGGAGATAGAAGAGATAGCCTATGGGTTGGAGATAAGCAATGTGAACTTCATATGGGTGATTAGGGCTCCAAAGGGTGAGGAAATTAGGGTTCAAGGGTCGTTGCCTCGAGGGTTCATTCAAAGGGTTAAAGAGAGAGGAAAGATTGTCGAAAAATGGGCACCACAAGTAAAGATCTTGAATCACTCAAGTATTGGAGCATTCGTCAGCTATTGTGGGTGGAACTCTATACTGGAGAGCATAGATTTCACGGTCCCGGTCATTGCCATGCTGATGCATCTCGATCAGCCAATCAATGCTAAATTGGTGGTGGAACTTGGTATTGGTGTGGAGGTGGTGAGAGATGGTGATGGGAGGCTTCAAAGGGAAGAGATATCACATGTGATCAAAGATGTTATAGTTGGGAGAAATGGGAAGACTATGAGGAAAAAAGTTGAAGATTTGAAAGAGAGTGTTGGGTCAAGAAGAAATGAAGAGATTGATGAAGTTGTGAAGAAGTTGACACAACTTTGTGCCAAGAGAAAGTGAAGTTTAATTAAAGTATATTTGATGTGCCTTGAGTTCAAGATCGATTGTTAAAAGTTCGTTTCATCACTTCAAATATAATAGCATCTACACGCATAAAGAAAAACAAGAGCAAGTTGTATCAAACGAGGGATATATAATTATAACCCAATAAAAACAGTTCACTTATGGGATTCCAAACTATATCATGTATAAAATCGATAGCAGTTCAAGCATCAAATCACCACAATGATCTAAAAGGCCTAACCTGTTCTAAGAGAAACAAACACTAAATAGAGAAGGAAATGGAGACTTTACTCTGTCCAAAACTTCACAAAAGAGGAGACGAACGCCTTTACTAATGCCAGAAGCGGATTACTTTCAACAGGTCGAGTAGATTTCTTTGATGCTGCTTCCCAAGTTTCACTGCCCACAAAAGCATGAAATGGAACGTCATGAGGGATCAAAAGACTTGACAACTTCACAATGGAGAAAAAAACCGAAGGAATGTAGACTTACAGATTAATTCTATTCAAAGTGGGATTGTTTCCTTTCAACGAACTACTATTATCCTGATCGTGCGTGTTGGTACAACTGCTAGCCTGCAAGAGTAAATGTCAAACAAATGATATTGAGAGGCATAATGAGAGGTGCTTTTTGGTATATAACTTCATAAGAATGAATAGGATGAACTCTCATCAAGAAAATGACGAAACCTTAGATTCAAGCTCTGCAACAAGCACACTGGGTTTGGATGCTGATGGATATTCTGCAGTCTCATCCCTGTATTCACCTTTCGATCCCACTGTCGAATCTGCAAGCTTTTCCTCACTCTTCTTACCAACAAACTTAGAAGAGCTTTGAGTAACTGTCTTCTTTTCATGTTGAATCGCCTTATCATCCAACGTTGCAACTGCCTCTTGTAGTTTACCAGATTCTCCATCCACACTGTGGATTTTCTTCGGAACAGGCCTTAGAGGAAATGTCTCCACCATAACCATAGAATTCATAGGAGATTTTATAGCTTCTGATGTTTTCAGTGTCTCCATGACTGTTGGCTCAGTATAAGTTCCTTCCCCGAATTCTTCGGTTTCATCAACCATCTGATCATCACTATCGTGACCTTCGCTCCCCAGTCCACTAAAATTTTCACAAGATAGTTCAATATTGTCTTGATGATCAACATTTGTTATGAGTGGTTCAATGTTTTCATCCTCAAACTCGTGACTCTTTGGTAGAGGCGATTCCTCACCAGAGTTTGAAATCTCTCCAATGCTTGTAACTTGGTGAATGGGCGCATGATGACTTTGACTTGTTCGATCAGAGCCTTCGACTTTGCCAGTCACCTTGCTTATTCCATTGACTATGTGTTCATTGTCCAATTCCAAGGGGTGGAATTCACTAGAACTGGAAATGTTTTCTTGACTTGATATTTGATATTCATTGGGCAGAATAGGCATCACCATATGAACTCTTTCTGATTCTGACAAATCAATTTGAGGTTCAATGGAAATAGTTCCTAGTGGGTGTTGTTCCAGAAATCCAGAATACCCATTTTCTTCTAAAGATACTTTAGGTGGAGCCAACACTCGATTTTCTTGAATAATTTCTCGAACAATCTCCCGCACTGTATAGAACGAACCACCAACTTCTTTGTGCGTAAGGTTGAGGGACGGAAAAGTTCCATTGTTGGATTCCTGGTATCTGGAAGCAATCAAGAAGAGTTGGCATAAGGTGATTGATTAATCAGAAAAGGGAAATTTAGATAAACTATTCTACACTTTGATACAAGTAAAGCTTCTAATATGAGTACTAAGTAGTCTCTCTAAGCCCCAACAGATGAAATGAGCAAAAAATATTGAAAAACATATCAGAAGTAATAGGCCAGGCCAGTTAAGAAAGATGTATAAAATATTTACACTTCCTTATACATAGCAACTACCGAAATTCATAATCAACTAATTAACACTAGAGATAATAGAAAGGCTACACACCATAATTTTGAAAAACTAATCAACAAGAAAAGACATTTATAAACATAAATAGTATCCTTACTTTCTATATCTAATGCAAGATTAACATTCAAAATAGTTTGCTCTCTGAAGACCAAATATTTTACAAGTAACTAAGAATATTGCAATGATTCCAATACAAAATAATTTTCTTTCCAAGAAACTTTGGTCACAAAACATAGCATTACTAGAATGTAAAAACATCAAGAGTATTAAGACATTCATTTATCGCTTATCTAGGCACATGAAGAGATCTAGAAAGAGAGAACGGGATGAAATATGAGGCATAAAGGTGGGGAAAATAGAGTGGTTTTTACTTCTTTATAAATGTTTCAACCATTGATTTCCTCTCCTCTTTTGAGCGTCTAATTCTCGATTTTCTCCCACTTGAGTCATTGGTGGTGGCAAGGGCAAATGCTTGCCCAGACCAACCACCCTTACACACATGCATGACTTAGATATAGACTGCAATGCCAAAGTCCAAACCTGGAGGTAGTAAAGTAAGAAGGTGAGATCCTTCAGCATAATTTTAACCGTCTCAATACAGACACAACATGTAGACAGAAATAAATTCTCATAGCAATGTAAAAAGGCCAAACTAAAATGGAGCAACATACGGAAAATGCAATACGGGTGCTTCACATATACAAAACGGCAAGTCAAGATAAACTGAGCCTACATCCAAGATTACACTGTTTTCGGCATTTTAAAGTGAAACAAATAATTCTTAACATTTCACACTCTGAATTGCACAAGCAGATAAACTGAGAATTCCACCAAATTATATCTTTCACTTTCAGAGGTATAAAATAATGGAAAGGAAAATAATAATTCAAATACAAGTTACTCTAAACTCTAGCAGTCGAAGCATATTGGTAGATGCTGTAATATATAAAAAAGCACCAAAAATCAAATCTGAGAAACAAAATTTCCAAATAAATAACAGGAAGGAGTTATCTAAAAGCATGTCACAGAGTTATATATAAACAGCGAAAACTCAATCTAATGCGGAAAGAATAACAAAAAGAACATAAATTATGGAACCAAATTAACATAATAAAATTCAAAGTTTGCATCTTTTCTTCTTTGCAGTTTTCATTCCCACATTTCCTTCATTTTCAGCAAACTAACCACGTAGAAAACATAAAACAAAATCAAAATTCAAAAGAAAAGCTAAAATTTTTAGTCACCCAGAGGAGTAAAACCCATCAAGAAAATCACTCAAACAAATCAATAAGAAAGTAGAAAATGAAGAAATGAGCAACAAAATGATCAAAATTCAAATAAATCTTTGTTATATAAAAAATGTAAATTAAGAAAGTAAACCTGGGAAGTGTAGATTGAGAGTGAGGAAGGGCGTTGGGTTTTGGGCAATGGAGGTATGAAGTGAGTGTGGAATAATAAACCCTACTGAAAGAGTCAGGTAAGTGGCCTGTGGCCCAATAATTTTTTTCCAAATTATTATTTTTTATTGATAAATATGAAATAAAATAAAATTATGTAAAGCATATTTCTATATTTGTCACAAAATAAATATGAAATGGTAATACAAAATTAACCAAATTCTAAAAGTGGAATTCCATTCGAGTTTCCTTTGCGAAATGGATAAGGGAAAAAAACGTATTTCTTTTTTTAAACCGAAAAATACGTTGTTTCTAAAATAATTTAGTTAGGTAATGTTTAGACTCTAAAATAATAAAATAAGATAAGGGTACATATTTTATTTAGGTTTATATATCGATTGTTTTATTTAACTTTGAACCACAATTAGGGAAATGATTCGAATTCAAAGTAATTTTCAAATTCACACACACACACACATACCTATAACCTATTTCAGACCAATTTTACAGCTTCGATTGTTTTATTTGTTAGGAAGGCTTTTTTTTTTTTTTTTTTTTGAAGAAGAAGAAATCTGTCAGTTTAGATTTCAAGATTAAATTCACTAATTAAACTATTAGAAAAGGAATTACTTAGATTATTCCCTTCAAAAGAAAGTTATTTAAGTTATTAAATTGTTTTTGGGCTGTTGAGAGATGGATCATTGCTTTCAACAAGCCAACGACAGTTTAAAAAAGTAGAAGTCGGCCCAATTGATAAGACTTAAAATGCTCCTGAAATTTCATGTCCTCTTTTTCTTTTTTCTTCTTTTTTTAATGCAAAAAATGTCATTTATTTATAAAATACTGTGATGACTCACATTCATGTTCTAATTAATTTTATTTTAATTGGTCCTTAATTTACAAATTTTGAATCATTGTACTTTTATTTACATTGGAATTTAGCCTCTGTGCTTTTATGTATGAGAGTCACTGCATTTTTATTTCGTTAAAACTCTCATTCAAGTTTATTTTATAAACATCAAGCCATTTTCATTATTGTATGCATCATAATATGGTTCTTGTACTTTCGTATAAAAAAAAAAGGGAAAAAGAGTTTTTTCATCCTCTAAGTTAATTTCATTGGATTTTTCATCATTTATGGTTCATTTTTTATTTTCTAGTTCTCTATATTAAAAAAATAACAAAACAAAACAATTTTTTGGTTCAATCTGCTACAACAGGTAAAATACATTTTTCACGGTGAATGCTTGATTAAATTATCAAAAAGATCCAAAGATTTGTGAAAATTACAATCAAGACATTTAACTATATAACAACAAAAAAACTTACGAAACATTTCGATCAATTTCAATGAGTAATTTGATTCGAAATCATTCATTTTTATTGATATCATACTATATTATCCTACTTTTTAAGTTTTAAGATGATTATGTGTTGAAAAATTGATCGTTGAAGAGATTGATTTGTAATTAAAAGTAAAAATAAAAAACAGGTAAATGGACCAAGAAATTAACTCTTTTAACATAGATGACTAAAACACAAAGGATGATAGATAGTAGATGAGAAATCCAATAAAGTAAATTTACAGGATGAAAAAACATTTTGTTTTCCAAAACGTTAAATCTTTACGGTCTAATTTAGTCAAGGATGAGGGAATTTTACGCAATTTTTAAATTATAAAAAGATTTTATACAACATTTCCGAATCACAAGCAGTTACATATATTTCACCCCTTTTAATTTTTATTTTTTTTAAATTTCATACATAAATTTAGAAAAACATAAATCAATTTGATTCATCAATAACCTTCCAGTGAAGCATTATTGATTTTCATTCCCCACCACCCATATGGAAAAGAAGTTGACAAAGAAAGAAAGCAAGCATTATCCACCCACAAAACAAAAACCAGAAAAATCACCAGCCAATACTCATCAATGATTGATACGTATAACAAAAAAAGAGATTTAAAAAAAAAAAAAGTTATGAAATATTTCCAGATTAGGGTAGTGCAATAAAAATATAAAAATGAAGTGTTTATGTGTGTCAAATTCTGCATTATCATATGGTTGGAAGAAATCATGTCCAAAGAGCTTATTCAACTGGGATTTTGGTAAAAGTAGAAGCAAACAACCTGAGCCCAAATATTATGATGATATAGATCTCCATTTCCCTCCTTCTCTAGTGTCTAAAACATTCTTGAAAGGTACAATCTCTCTCTCTCTCTCTCTCAAAATAGTAAGAATAGGTAAGAAAAGTTAGATGCCATGTTAATCACTTTTTACCATTTAGTTTAGGGCATCTATAATATCTTGAACTATGTCCTCTCTGCATGATTGGATGTCAATATCTATTGTTGTATAAACTTGTGTCCTAATTCCATGAGAGAGATCAATGGTAGGAGATTGAGCTCGACTCGGGACATTAGAACAAGAAAAATATTTATTATCCAATCGTCACAACTTAATGTGTCAACTACTAATGAAGCTCAAGAAAGCCAATTTTAGACTATAATATTTATAGAAAACACTTCATTATGGTCTCGCCACATCAACAGTGAGTATATATAGCTATGCCACAACGAGCATTCTCGTATTTTGTCACATATAAAGTTGCATGACATGATGTTGATCAGGAAGGGAGCTCAAGTGCTGCTACAAAGCCACCATAGATGGATTCAGTGCCACTGATTTCCACAACAAGTGTGACTTCAAAGGGCCATGTGTTATCATTGGCTACACTCACCAATCACTCAAATTTGGAGCCTTCAATCCAGAAGGCTATAGAAGCACAGATGACTACTATGACACCTTTGATGCATTCTTGTTCTATTGGCCCAACGTCGACGTAGACCAACCCATCGTCTTGCCCAAAGTTGGAGGCAGTGGTGCAGCCCTCTTCGACTATGCACGTGGGGGCCCGCAGTTCGGGGCCGACGGGCTCCTGATCGGGCCACCACTGGCCCCGGTGATGGGAGGCTTTGCTGGGCCAGATACAAATTCAGGGGTTGGTGATTTGAGGCAAGCAAAGTCTAGGTTGGGACTATCCTATGCTAAAAGGCCAGATGGAAAAGAGTCTCTGTTTGGAGATGAGTCCAAGACTATTCTTGGTGAAGTGTTGGTGTTTTGTAGCCCTCAAATTGCTAGCTTGTATTAGATCCTATGTGGACCACAATTTTCTTGATCTAAATAACAAGAAAACAAACTAATCATTAATCTTATTATGATCTATATAATCTGTTTTATTTATTTTAATCGTGTGATACAATGTCTAGAATTACACTTATTGAAACATGTATAGCATCTATATAATTCATTGTGACTAAACATTCCTATATAACTTTATAGCTTATATATATATGACGGGGAAAAACAGATGCAGAAACAACTAATCCTCTTCAGGGCAGGTTTCAAGAAACTGTCTGATTATGAGACGTTCATTGGTTGTAAGACGAGGGTCATCGCCAGTTAATCTATTCCGAATTGCAGAACTAATGCTACTGGGATCATCATCGCAAACCTGGTGGAAATATAGAGCCTTCAATTAAACAACTAAAGAAGCAACAAGTAGATGAGCATTAACATAAAGGGTCAATCAAAGCTTTGTTTGATTAAAGAACATGGATATGAAAGAGATATACCTCGATATAGTTGTTGACTTGGCCCTCTTTGTTGGGAGTAGTCATGGGCTCGTTCTTATTGCATGTCCATTCACCATCCACGATATACTTGTACTCATAGCGTCCTTCCTGTTCGATAAACATAGGTAGTAATTAATTCACTTGTAAGTGAGAAAATAATTCCAAGATATGGTTCACAAACACTAAAGTAAAGATGATATACTCACAGGTAAGTCTCTATCTAGAAACCATAGACCATGTTCTTCATCATATGAGAAAGGTATTCTCTGCTAAGAATTTACAGATTAGATAACATTGTGAGTACAAATACCAAGAAGAAGCTAAAATGCTGAAGATAAGGTCTCTTTTTTTATTGCCAAAGTTTACATCACTGACAAATCTTTTTAAATTACCTGACCCCAACCAATGTCGAGTCCAGAGATTTCCACAGTCTTACAGTCATCACCGTACCATTTCAACTTCACAGGCTTCTTTTTACGATTTGTAAGCTGTAAATAAGAGGAAATTTTATTAAACAAAAAGAAGATGGGATCTAAAAGATCATTTTATGATACCTGGAAGGTATTTTACTTTGAAGGCAACAAAAAGCGACAGAAAATATGGTGCTAAATTTGATAGAAAAATGTTGAAACCATAGCCTGAGAAGGTATTTACTTATGGGCTAGTAGTGTTAAGCGAAAACCATTCCATTCTTTGAATAAGACTTCAAACACCATTAATAAACAAACAAGGAAAATTAGGACTCACAATGTCAGCAGTTGCACTTTTGATAGCCTCTAACTTTGGATAGCATGATCGCTTGCTCTGCAAACACACAGAGAAAAAAGTTAGTTTCCAAATCTTTTCCCAATCTGATAGCTTTTCTTTGGAAATACTGAAATAGTTCATTGACCATTAAAATAATTTGTTATTATCCCAAAATAAGAGATGTAGTGACAAACAGCAAGGAAGTATGAATTACCATGAGCAATTTGTGTGCTTCTTTGAGGGTATAGCCTTGAACCCAAAACATGTAAGCCACCTATAGTTCGAACATAATCCATTAAATTCTTACCATAATATTATATCAAAAGGCATAGCTACCACCTCTAAATTCTACCAAGCAATAGCGTAACACACCAACATTAAAGGACATCAATGATGAATGCATAAAATATTCACCATTTTCATTTGTGTTTGCAAGTATTGTAGTGGATGTCTCTGTTCTTTTCTATTTCATCTAACGTAGCTTTCAATACGAAAACAGCCTTTGTCACTCGACTAAAAAACATAATCGCAGAAAACAATGCCTTTCCATTTCAATTAAAAAGGGTGATCACATATTTGAATGGAAAAGATCATTCTCGGTGGAAAGTCATGCATGAGATATTTCTCCAATGCCATGTGGAGACAGAGGCTCCAACCACCTCGAGAAGAGAAAAGAGTAAACAAGAAAAAGAGAACCCGAAAATCTAAAGGTTTGGTATGCATACCGCGGTTGCAGGTGCTCTTCCAAGACCAGCGGTGCAATGTATGTAGGTCACACCTCCATTCCTATTAATGGCCTTGTGGAGTTTACTAACCACTGCCGGAAGCCGCAATCGCAGATCGAAAGCATCAAAATCCCTGCTCCAAAATTACATTAAGAAAATATAGCATAAAACTATTCCACAAGTAAATATTATAAGCATGAATTTGATCGGCGAGGCAATCCAAGCAAATATTGACAGTAACACAATGATTTATAGATGAGGAGACTCGAGGCTCTTTCTGGATTAGAGGCACAAGAGACAGACCCATATTTGGTGCATACACCCATGAAATTCAAATTTGTTACTATGAACAAGTCATGTACAAGATAAGAAAGTAAGCTAACAATTTAGAAGACAGCTTAGAGAAAAACTATGTTAAGGAAAAATCAGATGGTAAAAGCATAAAGATCTGTAATCTCCGTTCCTGAGATAAACAGGAAACCAATAGAAAGTTTGATTCCTAGATATCAGAACTATAAAGTTAAGATATCATTTAAGAAGGAAACGAACACAGAATTATTTCTCAAGGAAACAGAGAATATGTAGCTTAAAAATAATAATATTAACAATCATTGATAACTACCCTTGGAGAAGAAAAACCTTCAAGAGTACAACAGAAACGGAAAACTTATAAATAAAGAAGACAAGTCTTTTGTCTATTGTCCATTGAAAATAAAGCCCACTTGCAAATGCACATTGATTGAATGCACATAAAATATTAGGAAAAATAACACTTTCAATGTAAGGAAAACTACATCATAACTCAAAGCTGAAATTCACCGTCTTAAAAAAAAGGGGAAGAAATTGCAGGAAAACCTCTTTGCAATAGTACAATTCTGTCACCAACCTAATTTCAGCACGCAAGTGTTCAATGTCAGGACAGCTGTTGGCATATTCACGAATGGCTGCAATGTCAACCCCAAAGTATCTGAAGAACTTCATTTAAGGGCTAAAACAAAGTACGTTTCCAACAGCCTATGCAGAATACAGCATAACAGCCCCAATAAGAAAATAAATGAATTTAAGCAGATTGAAATTAAGACCAATTTATTTGGATACTCAAGATCAGAATCTTGTTGTAAGCAAAATATAGTTTTCACTCCAATACTGCGAAGCTTGTCAACATCCTTTGGAGTCTGTCACAAGTCCATGTAAAAGACAATTAGAATATGATAATACTTATAACATTTACAACATTAAAATAAAGAATGCTTATTACCTGTAGGCATGAACCCACAATCAAGTCCGGACGAATGAAGTTGTAGTTTATTCCAAGTTCATGCCTATAGGTTAACACTGTATCCCAATACAATTATAGTGCTTAGTTAGCCGAATTATGATTTTATAAATAATAACAAACATTAGTAAAGAGAAAGTGTGCCAAATCAGAATCTATCAAAAAGTTAATTAACAAAACCATTACCAAATGCTAGTTAGATACTACACCAACAAGTATGTAATGGTCATATAAATACAGTTTTCGAGCAAACAAATAGTAATAAGAATCTACAAGAGCCTAGGCAACAAGTGGTTGTTCAACTCCACACATATATCCATCATTCATACCTCTAAGATATCTCTAACTCCCAAGTAAACAACTATCAGTAGATAAATGATGAACATACCAGCTCCCATAGCTGCAGTCATGTCTTGGCTGTAAGTTTCAGATTTCTCGACCTCTTCGACTGCTTTGGAAGTCTCATTCTCTGTACTGGGCACTGAACCAGATGCTGCCTAATGAAAAAAATCAGCTAAGTATAGATTCCCCATAAAAGAGAACGGAAAAAATAAAGTCGCAGCACGCTGTAAGCTAACATGAAACTCTTTAGCTTAAAAGGTGGAACCCCTACAACTGATTGATTGTGCAAAAAATAAAAATAAAAATTATCAACCATAGAACAGGAAAAATGAGGGAGACATCATTACAAGATTGGTCCGGAAACTCACTATGACAAACAATATCTCCTCAAGAAAATCGAAATCAATGAATACCGGAATCTACTCTAACAATTCTAACTAAGAAAAAAATCAATCAGAAAATAAATCTAGTTCTATATAAAGTATACCACATTTCTTACCTTCCCAGCAACAATGCGGCTTTGAGATAAATCAATGGCTTTTCCCATCCCCTGAATCAAAACGATCAACAACAAACACTCCACACATCAGCTCCAATGCTAAAACAAAATAAACATAAAAGAAATAAAATTACTATTTCCAACTTTACCAATGAAGTAACGGGGCATGAAGCCTTTCCAGAATGGCTTCTCAATCTTTGCAGAGGCAAAGCCGAGGATCTGTGAAACAAAAGCTCAAAGCCTTTTAACAAACAGGTAACATGCAATCCACTCAAAGTATTAAAAAGACAGCATTTTTAATGATGAACCCATCAAAAAAATTGAACAAAAAAAAAACAACGAACCTTGGAAGATTGTGAAGACAGTTCATCTGGGACTGTTTTCAGATGATCAAGACGGCTTGAAAATCTGCAACAAGAGTTGTGTGTTGAGTTTGAGTTAGTGATAGGACTCAGATATTTTATGCAGCCTTTTCAGTTTGATTGGCGTGTAGTTGAATCGAACCAAGAAAAAAGATATAAACCTTTTTGTAGATTCCTCAAGCTTGGGATAATTGTACCCAAAGCCAACCCAACCGTTCATAGTTTAGTTTTTATTTGTTTATTTTAGGGAAATTAGTCCCAGTAGCACATCGAACAAAAAAATTTGTGCAAATAGCCTTTGACCAAATTTTAAAAAGTAAAAATTAAATTAAAAATAAAAAAATAGAATAAAGTGTTTAAGTTAGATCCATATATTTTTACAAAATTATATATTACCCCCATTTAATCCTAAATCTCAAAATTGATTCACTTTCTCCCCCAAATCACCAAACCCTAAGATTGTTCATTCCCCCAATTCACCAAGCGTTTATTGAAGAACTTTCCAACCTTGGGATTAATCTTCAATACTTTGTTCACACTGTTGGGATTATCTTCTATTGAGGAACTTTACCAACGACATTGCAGTGCAATTTGAGAAGTGAAAACCTTGCTACTCTACTGCCACCCTGCTACTCCATCGTTGAAAACTTTGCCAACCGGCATCGCCCTACCCGTTGCCTTATAATAGTGTGAGTTTTTGTTTTTATTTTTGATGGATTAAATACCTTAAGATTGTTACTGCTTATTTTCATTTGTTAGCACTTTGTAATAAAGTGAAATAGATAAACTTTATAGAAGCTTAAATGAGTAATGTTACTGATCTGATGCCTGGTTGGTTGTTATTTTGCTTATGATTTGCGTGGTCTTATACATTGACTATCTGTAGACCCGTTTCCTTTGTGTAGAGTTCTCTGAGTGTATGTGGCTCTAGAAAGATTCATTATTGTTCTATGGAGATATAAATATTTGCATCAAGACATAAAATCCTCCACCCAAGTTTTAAAAGGAAATGTGGAAGTAGGGAGAACAAGTACAACATTATCTGTTTCAGGTTTTTTTATGCACTGTATTTTACTTAGGTGGGTGGGGACTAAGGTGGCTAATAATTTGTGTAAATCGTTTAGTTGTCGGTTTCAGTTTTTTATGTGTATTTACTTTGGTGGGTTAGTGGTGGCTAATAATTTGTGTAAATCATGTAGTTGTCGGTTTAGGATTTTTTATGCACTGTATTGTGGATTGCTGGTTGATTTCCTATAGAATTGAACACAGAGAAGAATATGAAGTAGTTGTGCCCAAATCACTTTCATTGGTTCCCGTCAGTTTAAAACTTGAAAGAGGTAGGTATGTGTTTCTCAATGATAGCAAATGCGTACTTCTATATACATGTAGAATGTCGGGTGATGTGTTTTGCTTATTGAGCAATATGAGCTGCTACTGTGTGAATCTTTTAGTGCATAATTTCACCATATGTCAATGCTCTTCTAATACTCTACACAGTGGAAATTGTAGGAGTTAATGGGATTGGAAACTAAGAAACTAAGCTATAGTTCATGTATTTGGTTTCCATATGCCAGATGAATTACTGTTTTCTCCTATATACCACAGTGGTAAATGTATCGTAGGTTGTAGCTTGTATTTGTTGGTGTTTCCCAAGGTTTAGTCACATGTTGGAGAACTAATGAATTTCTCTGAACATGAAACATTATGCTTCATTTACTGGATTCACCTTATGTTTATAAGAAAATATTCCAGTTGGAACATGTATACTTGAGCAGATAAGCCTCGTGGTAGGTGTCTGAGTTATTAGATACTTTGGTCTAGAGAGATTATGACTTAGCAGCATAAAAACATTAAGTTAGAACACTGATTTGGCATTTCTACTTCTAATGTTGATGGGTTGATTGAAAAAGAAGATAAGAAATGCCACTTGCTTTAATTTAAGGATTTAGTTGAATTTCGATTTATTTTCTGGAGCACGTTGGCAATAGTTGGAATTTTTCGTGGGAATCTAATTGATTGCAAACCTGTAGTTCAACAAAAAAAATTGTGGGAATAGCCCTTTGACTCAATTTAAGAAAAAAAATTAAATAGAAAAAGAAATTCAAAACAAAACATTTAAGTTAGATCCATATATTTTTTAAAAATTACAAATTAACCCCATTAACTTAAGTAAACATCAAAATTGATCTATTTTCCCCAAATTCACAGTAAAACCTGATTTCCGACCTCTTGCAGGAAAGGTCAAGTGCGAAGCACTAGTTCCATGCCTTCTACTTAGCAAAGCCCTCAATCTTCAAGCGGAATCCCGAGGTGATATAGATCGATAGCATATATCTGCTGCTTCACAAAGGTGCGCTTCACTCGCCACATGATGAATAAGTGATGAATTGGTCTAAATCTTCCACTAGCGACTTATTGTGACCTGGTGAAGGGGGAATAAGAGTATTAAGAAAGTCATTTTTCCTGGTAATCTAAGTCTTGCTTCTTCTGGTCGGCTCGAGCTTCCGAGACTGCATTCAATTGCAGGTGTGCTTTCTTTATTTTTTAGCATTCAATTTCAAATAATTTAAGAATTTGCTAGTTTTTATTGTTTTTCTTCAAATGCATCTCAATTATGTTCCATTTTGTAACTTTTCTGTTGTGTGTTTGTAGAATTTTCCATCTCAAGTATGTGTTTCATTCATTTCTAGAGGATATTGATACATAGCATTCTGCTCTTCTTTTATGTTATTTGAATTGATTTTATCTGTTTAAATCTTTCAAGTAGTAGGAGTCTTTAGCCTATGGGGTTTGAGTAATGGTTTTGGGTTAATGTTTAGTATCTAAATAACATAATCATTTTTGGGAATTGTCATTGAGTATTGTAATTAGCACGGCTTCAGCTTGGGCAGAATATGTATTGTGATCTGTGAGTTAGTTATTGTGGCTTTTTGCTTGGGCATGATTGCATCTCGCAATTCTGAGTTTATCTATCATAGTTTGAGAGTCATTGTATGTTTACATCCCTTTACTCTATCAGATTTCATATGGTTGATTTGTTCATTTTAGGTTTTTTAATGAATGAAGAATCTGATTTTGAATTTGATGCATTAAGGTTGGCAGATCTAGACTAGATGAACTAACGGTATATAAGTTAAGGTGGAAATATAGTTAAAATTATGAAACAAAGTGTTGGCGTTGATGAGTTATTAGCTACGGTGCAACTGACATTTGCATTTGTGAAAAAATAGAGAAAAGTGAAATTATGTCTACAGACAAGTAATATATGGCTTCGTGCAAAATATATTTAACTGTTAGAAAATCAATATGAAAGGAGTAGTCTCTTCTGCATACATATGTATTTAACTTGCATATTGTTATCAAACTCGAATTGATATGAGAATCTTATCAGTAACTTGTGGTTCAAATTATTGGGTCTTCAACAGTGATGACCAGAGGATAACCAGACCACTATAATCCATCTTTTATCTCACACACTCACAGTTAACAATAGTTTCTTTTGAGGATGTTCATTAATTGCATTTTTAAATACTTTGTTTGCCATGAATTAGTATATATATAGGTACTGCCTTGCAAGTTCTATAAAATCTGGCCTTTGCTCACATGATGCTTTTTTATGAGTTTTTATTATTATAATTCTCTTCATAGATTTACCTTTGCATGTCTTCTATTATTTTCTATATTTGCATTTTCTATTTGCAGTACCATATTTTCTTTAGCAACCTCCATCTCTCATGCACTTCAAATAAACTTAGCAAGAGCATTATATTAGTTGAAGTCAATATTTATCTGTAGATATGTCATTTATATTATCACATGCAAATGGATGAAAGGATACTAAATGAATTCAAGATTGGAAAATTATCTACTCAAAATGACCTCATTATTTGTGACATTTTCTATATTTACTACAGGTACATGGAGTTCATTTACAATAAAAACGACATGATGCATGCAAAAATATCAAGTCGAAGTTGTTTGAATATGGTTGACCATGTATATAACTGTCTCAATAGTCATTATAAAAATGTTTTTGCAAATTCATGTTTTGGAAAGTTGTTAGAATTGAAACAAACTGTTGTTTCCTACCAACTTTTCCATCAATTGATGCTAAGACAAGTAAAAACAAATAAAATCAATGAATTATGGTTTGATTTTAAGGGTAAGTTGGCAAGATTTGGTTTGAGGGAATTTACTATAGTGACGGGCCTAAATGCTGGTGAGCTTGGAGAAGAGAATATTGTTGAAGGAGAAAAATCTCAGTTGTTGGAAGCCTACTTTAAGAAATATAACAACAAAATCAATAGAAAAGATTTGTTGAAAGAGTTCCATAAGTGCAAGAATGAAGAAGACAAGTTGAAATTAGGTCTTTTAGTATGTTTGGCATGGGTTCTTTTGGGACAGGAAGAAAGAACTTTATTGGATGAGTGACTATTTTATATTGTTGAAGACTTGGAGAAATTCAATAGTTACCCTTGAGGAAAAAAATCATTTATCTACACAATGAAAAATTTCAAGCGGAAATGGGATAAGAAGAAGAAGATGGGATATAGTCTTCATGGATTTCCTTTTGCTTTCATGGTAATGTATTTTTATATTAATTTTCTTTTTCCTTATTAAGCATATTGTACATGTTTTATATTTAATCTTGATATTTTTTTAGATATGGGGATTAGAGGCAATTCCAACACTTGGACAGAAGTTTGTTGAGTCATCTGGAGAAAGAGTGTCACGAATGCTTAACTGGAGAGTTACTGACCAGCTAAAGTCAATTGAAGTTCATAGCTTTTTGGAATCAAGAAAGGTATTTAATTGTTGAGACCAACTTTGGTAAAAATCATTAGTAATTAAAGTAATAAAATCTAAACTCATTCATATTGTGCAGCATGAGGTGAAAAGTAAATTGGAGCCTACAGAGCATGAAAAATCTGAATTGTTCTGGCAACAATTAACTCTTTTGGAGGATGTTGATGATTTACGAGTTGATCTCCACAATGATGACGATAATGAGGTTCAGTCAACTTCTGAGAATGGTGTCCAGATAACTTCTGAAAATGGCTCAACAAAGACTGAATCTAATTCAGAAATTCAAGAGATGATAGAGAAAAAATTGAAGGAATTCAAATCCTCAATTCTTGCTGAGATAGAACCTAAGCTAGAAGCTCTACATAAAAAGGTTGCTGAGATAGAACCTAAGCTAGAAGCTCTACATAAAAAAGTTGATATATTGACTGATTTGGCAACCAAGTCAGTAAAAGGAAAAAACTCCAAACAAAAGTACGAGGAAGAGGAAGATGACGAAAATGATAATAATGAGAATGTGGAGCATCATCATTATCAAGATTACACAGGTAATAAAATATTACAACTTCTTTTTGCAATTTTTGTTATATTAAATTAATTTTTTTTAGGAGATAAGTGTAATAAATTTGGGGGAGACGACGTTTGTGAAGAAGTAGCTAAAGATATGGGGCAGAAATCAAAAGATAATTATGCAGGTCTTATTTGAATGTTATGATTTTAAGTTCAAAGTTAAAATTCTATTCTTTTAGTGAACTTATGGTTTTAATGTGTAGATGAAGCGAATGTATCGGTTGTTAGTGGGAAAGAAATGCAAATGCACAAACCAATGGAGAATCAGGATGACAAATGTTTGTGGGCCATAGTTGAGTATGTTGGTGAGTACATCATTGGAGTATGTGTGAACAATATTTAATAACATAATTTTTGCAAGCACTTATAATTTATTGTTATATTTAGCTCATGATATAGAAAAAGAGGATAAAATAAGTGTGCAAAGATCTGAAATTCAAGACAACCCACAACAGGTGTAACGCCCCAAAATCTTTCGTTAAAAATATCAGAGTTTTTCGTTTTTGGGCGTTAAGAGAGAAAAAGGAAAGAGGCGTACATGATATAAAATAGAAGAAAAAGGAGGGGACAAGAAGAGATACTCTTAAACCATCGGATACAACCGATAAAAGAGAGTTTAAAACATTACGCAGCGGAAAAACATCAGGATCTTTTACAAAGATAAGGAAATACAGTTAATATTTTACAAAACGTGGAACATCGTTTCAGCATAGCTTTAAAGACAAAATCGGACAAAGGACACCGCCGATAGGGCACCCCTCTCTCTATGCGTCAAGGTTCTCTTCTTCTCCTGTAGTGTGAGTACAGATTAAGGGGGTGAGTGCGTTGAATACACTCGTGGGGAATAACATCCGCATCTTATAACAGTCAACAGTTATACATACCAGGAATATAACACTCAGCCACGTTGCCACAGTATAACATGATCACGTAATCATAACATATGTCTCATCATTTAGGACTTCTCAATCATACTTTGAAATAGGGAAAACTGTAAACAGTTACAGAGTTAGAAATTACCCCCACCTTGTTCGGTGGTTACCACGTGAATAACGAGTACCGACGGATCAGACTTCACAAGCGAGTACCAGAGATCTCGTGTCTCAAATCTCGTGTCTCAAATCTCGTATCTCGATGTTCAATCCAACTGATAGCCTACATACGTAACGGTGTTCTTAGATCCTTAAAAACATAATTAAAGCGATAACAGACTCCGGTGGAGAAACGATCGTAAAATACGCGACAGATCGAGAGCTCTAAAGATTGGAGTTGAAGAAACGAGAGTGGATATCCAATACATATGACTGAGATGATAGAGAAAGAAATTTGGGGCACGACGGAAAAAGAATGAGCTCAATCGGAGTTCAAACGAGCTCAAACGGAGCATTTTAAGTTTAGGGGTAAAACGGTAATTTTGGTCAAAGGGTTGACTTTGACCGGGCCCACGACCCTCGGTCAATGACGTCTCGTCGGCGATGACTCGAAACGGATGAACAACGGAAAGAAAACGAGGTTCGGATCGAAAACACGGCGTCGGGTGCGCGTCGGCACCCGACGGGTGCGCATGGGCGCGCACGGTGCGCGCGGCTTCCCGACACCCGACGGCTGCCGAGTTTTCTCGGCAGCTGCTGCACCCGGCGCACACCTGGTCGAGTTTTCTCGGCCAGGACCTTCCCAACTTTCCCGACGGTGGCCTGCTCGAGCAGGCTACTACCCGGCGTCGCCCGGAGCGGCGGTGCCGCCTCCAGCCGCCACCACCTACCTCGCCGGATACCTCGCACCGCCGGCTACTACCTCCGGCCGTCCATCGCCGGATTCCGGCATGAATAGTGCCCGGAAACTTCGCCGCAAAATCCTTCGAAGTCACATTTTTCGAAAAACCAAACCTTCATCAAAACTCCGGCCGGCGACTTCCCATCGCCGGCGACCACTCCCAGTACCTCCGCCGGCGACTCCCCGTCGCCGGCAACCCATTCCAGCCAAGCCCAACCACCAACCTAGCCTATACATACATGCATGCTTTAACACACACACACACATAACCATAGCTTGGCCGGCGGCCACCCGCCGCCGGCCACCACCACCAGCTCACTCTCTGAACTCCGACCGGCGACCCCAGTCGCCGGCAACCACCTCTCCAGCCCCCTACCCCAGCAGCTTCACTCACACACACACACACGTACAAAACAAACACACACACATGCTCATCCTTGGCCGGCGGCCACCTGCCGCCGGCCACCACTCCGCCACCGTCGCCGGCGCATCACAGGCGCCGGCCTCCAAGTTCCACACGGCGGCGCCACCCGGCGCCGCCCCAACAGCATGCAAACACACTCACACACTAACACACCTACAAAAACACATACAAGCCCGATCCACATACATACACCACTGTTCCGGCCATGCGCCGCCACTCACGGCGGCGCCTCCACTCCGGTAGCTCCCCACCACTCTCCGGTGGCCTCGCTGGCCACTGTTCCGGCAAGAAAACGAGGAGAGAGAAAGGGTGACGGGGTTAGGGTTTAGGGGCTGTTTTTCGCCGTTTTCCGGCGAACGAAAACTCGGATTTGAAATCCGAGACCTATCCTAGATTCGTCTCGTCGAGACGAACGTCGTGTGCGAAAATCGTCCGATTCCGACAACATTGAATTTTCCGGCCACCGGCCGGCGGCGGCGCCGGCGGTGGCCCGCCGGAGACAGAATATCGGAAATTAAAAGACGAGAAAGAAGGATTTACGTGTTTTCGTCGGGTTCGGCTCGATCGAAGAAATGGTGATTTTCGAGTCGAAACCACCTCTATTTATAGATTTTTCCGAAGTTACTATTCACCGAAAATATCCGGATCACTATTCATCGGTTGACTTTTCCCATGTTACTATTCACGTAAAATATCTTCCGGTTTTCCGACCGAAACTTCGGGTTTTGCTCTTTCCGTCACCGTTTGATCTACGGGTCTCTGATTGACCCCTAGTTCATTTCTATCTTCTCGTCTTTCCAAGACGCATCTTATGGTATGAAAATATTCTATATACCATGTCCACGAAAATTATCCGTCTAAGTCACGCGTTAAACACGTATCTGAAACGCACGTAATAAATTAAACAGTCAAAGTAAACGTGCATACTTATTAAGTCATACGTTAAATATTTAATTTAATCAATTATGCTCGTTTTGATCCGGGGCGCTACATCCCTTACCCCTTAAAATAATTTCGTCCTCGAAATTGAGCACGTACTTAGAACATCGAAACTAGATACTTTGTCAAACCTCTCATCCTCTTATCTCCGTGTTGCTTCTTTCTTTCCATTTCTCGTCAAGAAACTTGCAGGTTTTGATTACTTGGCTAAGCTCGATGTTCAGAACTTTCGTCGGTCCTGAGCTTTTCCAATTCTTTCTCGATCCTTCCTGACCGATCCATATTTCTGCTTCTCATTCCTCTCATTTCCGAAAAGTACCGGAGCTCCCCAAGGCGACATGCTTGGTCCGATGGAACCTTTGTCCAACAGTTCTGGTAATAGAACCTTCAGTTCTTGTAATTCTTTCGGTGTCATCCGATATAGAGCTCTTGACACCGGTGTCGATCCTAAGAACGAGATCGATCTCGAAGGTCACTTGTCGATCCGGTGGAGGACCAGGTATATCCTCTGGAATTACGTCCATGTATTCCTTTATCACCGGCACCTTCCCGATAGAAGTTGATCCTTGCTCGGGGTTCACCATGTTGACCAACCAAGCTTCGCAATTCCTTATGCTAAGCATCTGGGTTGTCTTCATGTTCGTTATAATCCTTGAGTCAACTTTAACTCATGTCCCATGAAAGGTGAACTCCGGTTCTCCAGGTGTTTGAAAGATAATCACTCACGCACGACACTTGCTCACTGCATGATTTTACCGTAAGCCAATCCATTTCCATAATCACCTCAAGTCCTTCATCTCTAACACATATAGATCAGCTAAAAGAATTCTACTCCCAAGCACGATCTTTAAACCTTGGCAAAGGTGTTTCGTTCGTATCGTTCTATAGACGGCATACGAAACTAACCCTTATAATTTACCCCATGTAACCCAACAATCTTAACAACATATAAACAAATACCAAGTATCATGATACCGGTAAACGTTACTTCATAAATCATATAACATTCTCAATAGCTTCTTTGTCATTCATTTACCATCGTAGGATAAATTTCCTGTCATTCGTTTATCATCGTAGTATAACATAGTCTAATCTCAATAGATTCTTTGTCATTCATTTATCATCGTAGTATAACATTATCTTGCGGGTTATCGTATACCCAACTTACATATATCAACCAGAAAAACACAACATAAGTAAAACATCATGTAACACATAACAGATGAGCACTCTTTTTCTTCAGTTCTTATGATTAAAGAGAGACACGTATAGAGAGAGGATGGTGCTTATCCGTTTCTTTTCAAAAACCTTTTTGAAAACCTTCACACGTTTTAGAAACACATCTTTCTCACTCATTTAAAACACATCCTTCTCGTTTAAAACACATCCTTCTCGTTCAAAACACATCTTCCTTGTTCAAAACACATCTTTCTCGTTGAAAATACATCTTTCTCATTCATCATCACAGCACACAAGAATGCCTTGCACCCATAACATTTCCTTCGGTACAGGTGGGTATTTCCCGTCTTATCCCGTATCCTAAGTACAGGATGGTATTTCCCATCTACCCCATACCTTAAGTACAGGATGGTATTTCCCATCTACCCTGTTTCCTAGGTACAAGAGAGAATTCCCCATCTTCCCCCGTACACGGTTTCAAGATCATTGGTGCTTAGCCGTTTCTTTTCGAAAACTTGACCACGTTTTAAAATCACACTTTTGAAATCACATTTACTCTTTTTAAATCAAGCTTGAGCAAAGCCCTACAAAGGGTAGAACTAAGCTCTGATACCATCTGTAACGCCCCAAAATCTTTCGTTAAAAATATCAGAGTTTTTCGTTTTTGGGCGTTAAGAGAGAAAAAGGAAAAAGGCGTACATGATATAAAATAGAAGAAAAATGAGGGGACAAGAAGAGATACTCTTAAACCATCGGATACAACCGATAAAAGAGAGTTTAAAACATTACGCAGCGGAAAAACATCAGGATCTTTTACAAAGATGAGGAAATACAGTTAACATTTTACAAAATGTGGAACATCGTTTCAGCATAGCTTTAAAGACAAAACCGGACAAAGGACACCGCCGATAGGGCACCCCTCTCTCTATGCGTCAAGGTTCTCTTCTTCTCCTGTAGTGTGAGTACAGATTAAGGGGGTGAGTGCGTTGAATACACTCGTGGGGAATAACATCCGCATCTTATAACAGTCAACAGTTATACATACCAGGAATATAACACTCAGCCACGTTGCCACAGTATAACATGATCACGTAATCATAACATATGTCTCATCATTTAGGACTTCTCAATCATACTTTGAAATAGGGAAAACTGTAAACAGTTACAGAGTTAGAAATTACCCCCACCTTGTTCGGTGGTTACCACGTGAATAACGAGTACCGACGGATCAAACTTCACAAGCGAGTACCAGAGATCTCGTGTCTCAAATCTCGTGTCTCAAATCCCGTATCTCGATGTTCAATCCAACTAATAGCCTACATACGTAATGGTGTTCTTAGATCCTTAAAAACATAATTAAAGCGATAACAGACTCCGGCGGAGAAACGATCGTAAAATACGCGACAGATCGAGAGCTCTAAAGATCGGAGTTGAAGAAACGAGAGTGGATATCCAATCCATATGACTGAGATGATAGAGAAAGAAATTTGGGGCACGACGAAAAAAGAATGAGCTCAATCGGAGTTCAAACGAGCTCAAACGGAGCATTTTAAGTTTAGGGGTAAAACGGTAATTTTGGTCAAAGGGTTGACTTTGACCGGGCCCACGACCCTCGGTCAATGACGTCTCGTCGGCGATGATTCGAAATGGATGAACAACGGAAAGAAAACGAGGTTCGGATCGAAAACACGGCGTCGGGTGCGCGTCGGCACCCGACGGGTGCGCATGGGCGCGCACGGTGCGCGCGGCTTCCCGACACCCGACGGCTGCCGAGTTTTCTCGGCAGCTGCTGCACCCGGCGCACACCTGGTCGAGTTTTCTCGGCCAGGACCTTCCCAGCTTTCCCGACGGTGGCCTGCTCGAGCAGGCTACTACCCGACGTCGCCCGGCGCGGCGGTGCCGCCTCCAGCCACCACCACCTACCTCGCCGGATACCTCGCACCGCCGGCTACTACCTCCGGCCGTCCATCGCCGGATTCCGGCATGAATAGTGCCCGGAAACTTCGCCGCAAAATCCTTCGAAGTCACATTTTTCGAAAACCCAAACCTTCACCAAAACTCCGGCCGGCGACTTCCCATCGCCGGCGACCACTCCCAGTACCTCCGCCGGCGACTCCCCATCGCCGGCAACCCATTCCAGCCAAGCCCAACCACCAACCTAGCCTATACATACATGCATGCTTTAACACACACACACACATAACCATAGCTTGGCCGGCGGCCACCCGCCGCCGGCCACCACCACCAGCTCACTCTCTGAACTCCGACCGGCGACCCCAGTCGCCGGCAACCACCTCTCCAGCCCCCTACCCCAGCAGCTTCACTCACACACACACACACACGTACAAAACAAACACACACACATGCTCATCCTTGGCCGGCGGCCACCTGCCGCCGGCCACCACTCCGCCACCGTCGCCGGCGCATCACAGGCGCCGGCCTCCAAGTTCCACACGGCGGCGCCACCCGGCGCCGCCCCAACAGCATGCAAACACACTCACACACTAACACACCTACAAAAACACACACAAACCCGATCCACATACATACACCACTGTTCCGGCCATGCGCCGCCACTCACGGCGGCGCCTCCACTCCGGTAGCTCCCCACCACTCTCCGGTGGCCTCGCTGGCCACTGTTCCGGCAAGAAAACGAGGAGAGAGAAAGAACTCAGAGGAGAGAGAAAGGGTGACGGGGTTAGGGTTTAGGGGCTGTTTTTCGCCGTTTTCCGGCGAACGAAAACTCGGATTTGAAATCCGAGACCTATCCTAGATTCGTCTCGTCGAGACGAACGTCGTGTGCGAAAATCGTCCGATTCCGACAACATTGAATTTTCCGGCCACCGGCCGGCGGCGGCGCCGGCGGTGGCCCGCCGGAGACAGAATATCGGAAATTAAAAGACGAGAAAGAAGGACTTACGTGTTTTCGTCGGGTTCGGCTCGATCGAAGAAATGGTGATTTTCGAGTCGAAACCACCTCTATTTATAGATTTTTCCGAAGTTACTATTCACCGAAAATATCCGGATCACTATTCATCGGTTGACTTTTCCCATGTTACTATTCACGTAAAATATCTTCCGGTTTTCCGACCGAAACTTCGGGTTTTGCTCTTTCCGTCACCGTTTGATCTATGGGTCTCTGATTGACCCCTAGTTCATTTCTATCTTCTCGTCTTTCCAAGACACATCTTATGGTATGAAAATATTCTATATACCATGTCCACGAAAATTATCCATCTAAGTCACGCGTTAAACACGTATCTGAAACGCACGTAATAAATTAAACAGTCAAAGTAAACGTGCATACTTATTAAGTCATACGTTAAATATTTAATTTAATCAATTATGCTCATTTTGATCCGGGGCGCTACAACAGGAGAATAAAGTACAAACGTGTGTTGATGATCATAAAGATGATTCTCAAGGGGTTGGTCTAATTTTAAATGACATTGGTAAGAGATTATTGATATATTCGTTATAGTATTAGTATATTTAAGTTGATGTTAATAACTTTTATTATTTTGGGAATTGATTGTCATAATTAGATGAGATTCATGAGCAGTCACCTTTAGGGTGTGGCAAACGAAAACATAAACCTGGGCCCTCATTGAAGTCGCCGTTCACACCTTTGACAGATCCTTCAAAACGTAAAAAATCAGACATGGAGAAACAATTTGATCCTTACAGAATGTTGGATGAAACAAAAGGTGTTGATTTTGATAGAGTGATGGAACAAGCTGGTGAAAGGTAATTCAAAGATTTTATGTTTAACTATCTCAAATGATATAAGTACATATTAAGAAGCTCTTTCATTTAAATATATATGATGTAAATTTATGAATGCAGTGATGAATTGTCTACAGCACTTTACAATGTTGGAAGAAAGTTTTTTCATGATCTTGTAGATGATCAATGGCTTATGGACGATGTAAGTTTCCTGTATGAAATACTTATATGCATAATTAGAACATTGATTTTAATATTGATTCATTCAACAGCATATTGATCTTGCGTTGTACCATATAAGAGAACGAGTTGTGCATCACCCCAATCTTTTTTGCCAACAATCATGCATCCTGGATACTCAATTTTATGTGCTTGTGATGGAGGTTAATGACCTAATTGCTAAGGTTCCTAAAGGAAAAAAACAATTACGGGAGGATCACATACAATGTTTGTTCACTGATGAGAAAGAGAATTGTGTGAAATATTTGGTTAGATATGTTGATGGGTCTTCACCAGCTTTAGGTAAACCTTGGAAGGGATGCAGATTCTTGTATATTCCTTGTTGCATATCACATCACTGGATTGCTGTGAGGGTGGATGTAAAAAAATGAAAAATTGAAGTATATGATAGCATATCCACCGTTGTTAGGCGTGCAGTGATCGACCCATTGGCAATAATTATCCCTTGGTTGATACATACGAGATTAGACAGGTGTTATGAGATCAAAAAATTTGATATAATCAATGTGGCATGTCCGAAACAGGAAAATGGGTAAGCATTTTGAAAAACATTTTATTTGTTATTAAATCATATGTTTGTATTATTAAACTAACACCTCTTTTATTGTAGAGATGATTGTGGCATGTTCACCTTAAAGTATATTGAATTTATGATGGCTGGAAGAGTTGTTGGTCACATTTGCTCTGATCATATGAAAGAGTGGAGAAGAAAACTTGCGGCTGAAATGTTTGCACAACATTTTGATCTTTAGGTAATTCTTTTAAGGGACCTTTTAAATTATTTAATATGTTATGAGAATTTAATTCAATGAATAGGTTTGGAATTAAAAAACTAACAAATGTCATGATTTTGTGCAGCTTAGATATTCATGGGGTCGTCCAGAAGAAATGTATATCCAAGTTGATCCATTTTTTGATATTTCAAATCCATCTTTTGTATCTCTAGATTGAACTAATTAGGTGATAACTATTGTAAATTTGGTACGATTAGCATGACGATGAAATGCAAATGAAAAATGACATGATCATGTATATAAAATATGTCAAGTTATTTTATATGACAAATTTCAGCCCAAAATTCACTCGAGAACCCGATAACGATACAAGTAGCATTATAACAACACACATAGTGTTATATCGATAAAAAACTCAAAATCAACATCCGTCTTGTGTAACAATCTCATAACCATCTTAGATATGAATTCAAAGAATTAATGGTAAATTTCAGCCCAAAATTCACTCGAGAACCCGATAACGATACAAGTAGCATTATAACAACACACATAGCGTTATATCGATAAAAAACTCAAAATCAACATCCGTCTTGTGTAACAATCTCATAACCATCTTAGATATGAATTCAAAGAATTAATGGTAAATTTCAGCCCAAAATTCACTCGAGAACTCGATAACGATACAAGTAGCGTTATAACGAAACACATAGCGTTATATCGATAAAAAACTCAAAATCAACATCCGTCTTGTGTAACAATCTCATAACCATCTTAGATATGAATTCAAAGAATTAATGGTAAATTTCAGCCCAAAATTCACTCGAGAACTCGATAACGATACAAGTAGCGTTATAACGAAACACATAGCGTTATCTCGATAAAAAACTCGAAATCAACGTCCGTCTTGTGGAACAATCTCAAAACCATCTTAGATATGTACTCGAGGAATTAATTACAAATTTCAGCTCAAGATTCGCTCGAGAACTCGATAACGATACGAGTAGCGTTATAACGAAACACATAGTGTTATATCGATAAAAAACTCGAAATCAACGTTCGTCTTGCGGAACAATCTCAAAACCATCTTAGATATGTACTCAAGGAATTAATGGTAAATTTCAGCTCAAGATTCGCTCGAGAACTCAATAACGATACGAGTAGCGTTATAACGAAACACATAGCGTTATATCGATAAAAAACTCAAAATCAACATCCGTCTTGCGGGATAACCTCAAAAACATCTTGGAGTTCGATATACGTTTATTTCATTAGGTCTTGTATGAAAAGAAATCCTAATTGCTAAGTAATCTTGTTTAATATGTTTTCTTTCTCTTATAGTCAATTGTTCTGCTTACTCACATTTGATATAAATTGTTAGGATCTATCAAGAATAATAATTTTACATTTAAAATTCATCTATACTTAACACAAATCAATTCAAATTTGCACTCGAGGAATTAATTACAAATTTCAGCCCAAAATTCACTCGAGAACTCGATAACGATATGAGTAGCGTTATAACGAAACACATAGCGTTATATCGATAAAAAACTCGAAATCAACATCCGTCTTGTGGAACAATCTCAAAACTATCTTAGATATGTACTCAAGGAATTAATGGTAAATTTCAGCTCAAGATTCGCTCGAGAACTCAATAACGATACGAGTAGCGTTATAACAAAACATATAGCGTTATATTGATAAAAAACTCGAAACCAACGTCCGTTTTGTGGAACAATCTCAAAACCATTTTAGATATGTACTCAAGGAATTATTTCAGCTCACTCATCAGAATTGGCCATCATATATCACACCAATTAATCCTGATAATATACTCAATAATTGGTTTATGAGATATGATCTTAATAGATATATAGATATGGGAATTGAATTCAGAAGATGAGAGTGTTTCTTGGTATGTAGGAGATGAAACGAGAGTGGCATATAAATATATATACACATATATGTGTATTTATTTCTGTCTGTTGGATTGTGTTAGGATTTTGGTATGCACAGTATTGGATTTAATTAATAATCAATTAATTGCTGGGGACAGAAATTATCTTGCATGTATTTGCAAATATCACATAAATGTTGTTTTTGTCCATTTCCTAATTTAAGTGAACTTTTTTAATTTTTCAGAACTAATTTAATTGATTTGCTGTAATATTGTAAGCAGAGGTGAGATAGACATTTCGAAAAGGAGGATTTGGAGGTAGATGCAAGAACCATAACTATTCTTATTTTATCAAGTGGGATGTATGAATGTGGGGTAAATTTCAGCTCAAGATTCGCTCGAGAACTCAATAACGATACGAGTAGCGTTATAACGAAACACATAGTGTTATATTGATAAAGAACTCGAAACCAACATCCGTTTTGTGGAACAATCTCAAAACCATTTTAGATATGTAATCAAGGAATTAATGGTAAATTTCAGCTCAAGATTCACTCGAGAACTCAATAACGATACGAGTAGCGTTATAACGAAACACATAGCGTTATATCAGAAAAGATGCACATATAAACTACAATTAGCATATCATTAATACTTTCAATAATGTAACAAATGACCAACCAAAACAATGCTTATAAATAATAATTGGGCGGAAAAGGTTATAATGAATAAGAATACCCCTCCATGCTACTATCAATATTCAGAACAATGAAAGATCAAATTCCACTGCATCCCATCATTACAAAATCACATAAAGTTAGACGAAACCTTCAAAACCTGAAAGGACTCAAATCAAACAAAATATGAAAAACTGTCCAGAAATCCTATTTAAAAATGCATAAGATATTCAAAGTATATATACAAAGAGTCATCAATATATCTTGTTCAACTTCTGATATAAGGCAAGGGATTAGTACATGTACTGTGGTAGTGGCCTATGCCGGAGCATCTGCTACACTTTCTTACTTTGGTGGACTTGTTTTTTTTGTTGCACTTGTGTAACTCTCTGGAAGACTTTTTCCTTTGCTTTGGTGGTCGTCCACTTGGTCGCTTCGTTGATGGACACAACACAACTTTAGAACTAATATTTTTCGGAATTTGCCAGTCATCTTGAGCAGGTAATGGGTACACAAATTTAGAATAAGAGTTCATCCAATAAGATGTTGTATAAAAGGCGGAGCACAACTTATATGCATCACATCCATCATATTTACAAACAGCAATAGCATGTGCACAAGGAAATCTTTCCAAATCAAACTGTCTACATGTGCATGTCAAAGCTTCCAAATTAACAATATGTGCATCGAAATCATTCTTTACTTCAAATTCTTTGGGAGAAATTGGAACAACCTTCATGCCGTGAGACTCGTTGTACACCTTGCACATTTTCTTCTCCAACTGTGGTGTGAGATAACTACTACAATTTTCTGCACAAATATGTCTCTCATGATACCATCTCTGCAACATCGCTCTAATTTGTTCAATCAAACCTAGGATAGGAAAATCACGAGCATTTTTCAAAGCTGAGTTCAAGGATTCTGCATTGTTGGTCGTCATAATATTATAATGTATGCCTTTACTATGAGCTCTACTCCAGACACTAACACCTCCAACCTCCACTTCAAGATAATTTCTAATTCTTTCATGCAACCCACAAAGAGCAGTCATATTTTTCTCAAAATCAATCACATTGTAAGCTTCTGCTGTTCTCCAAAATAATGTTCCAAAATCTATTCTTGGAAAAAAATTCTTCAAATTATTTTGCAAGTACCATATGCAGTGTACATGATGGGCTAAACCATACACTTTCCTAAAAGCAGTAGGAATACTTTTACCACGATCAGATATAATTACAACCTCATCCGAATCTCCAGTTATGTGATCATTCAACATACGAAAGAACCAAATCCATGAAGCTTCATTTTCAGAGTCAACAATAGCCCATGCAAGAGGATAAATTTACAAATTCGCATCTTGACACGTGGCAACAAGCAGAGTACCTTTATATTTGTTTGTTAGAAATGTACCATCAACCGAAATTACCCGTTTAAGTGAAGTTTGAAATCCATATATGCTCGAACCTAAGGCCATGAAAAAATACTTGAAGCGTTTGTCATCCCATGTTTCAATGAATGTTAATGTACCCGGATTTCTTTCCTTCAAAACATGGCAATAAGACTCCAAGGCAGCATAACTTTCATCTGAAGTCCCCCGTACTCGAGATACTGCATAATCTTTAGCCATGAAAGCCTTGGTGTAACTTATCGTTATATCAAACTCACGACGAATGTCATTGATAATGTTTCTTGGATTGTATATTAAGGTAGGATCTTCGAACTTGGCACTGATGTGAGACCCAATCATTGAATAAGTAGCATGTTTGTGATCTCTATGTCGGACACTCATGGAACATGTGTGAAAGACAACATACTTCCGAATTTCAAACATATCAGACCCTTTCATCTTCGTGGCTCTCAACATCCAATTGCATTTTTCATTAAGACAAGCGATAGAATAAAGAGTCTTGGTTGATCTCTTCACCTTAAACTCAAAGTGGCCTCTCAAAGACAAAAGTTGCATCTTTGATATCAAAGCCTTCTTGGATGAGAAAATTTGCTTAACTTGTACATCTTCTTTCTCAGGAATTCTCGTTGATGATACAGGTTGAATGGGTGCTAAATCAACAGTCAAATTCGGAGCATCTATGGATATATACAATTCTTCACAATTGCTCACACCAACATTATTATCAACCCGAACATCTGATGTTTCAACAACCTGATCAACAAGAAAATCATTATCATCTTGAACGACATCACCGACAAATAGTTCCCCAAATTTCTCTCCTTCAAGATTTTGCATTTCAGTAACTATATTCAAATCGGCACAATCAAGATCGTTTGTGTCTCTACTTCCAGGAGAATCAATTTTATGATTCTAAACCACATCATGATCTAATTGAACTCCATATGCTAAAGTATTTACATCTTGATCACTCAAGCTTTCATTAAATTCCAAGATATCTTTTGTTAAGATAGTAACACAAAGTGGGACTTCTTTACAAACAGATATATACCACAACACATTATTGTCACTGTCAATCTTCATTGGTGGGATAGGAAGATTAGACATCCCGGGAACAAGTGCTGCAAACTCCATCTTTTGAAGTCTAATATCTATG
This sequence comes from Scutellaria minor, assembly GCA_954870855.1. Classification (NCBI taxonomy): domain Eukaryota; kingdom Viridiplantae; phylum Streptophyta; class Magnoliopsida; order Lamiales; family Lamiaceae; genus Scutellaria; species Scutellaria minor. Next base: position 1,892,633 of record OX940728.1, read on the forward strand.
TCCAATGCTTCTTCTACTTTCTTATATAATTCTGCATACGAAATGAACTTTGAAACCAAGAGCGGTGTCAAATTCTTTTCAATGTTCCCCTTGTACTTCCAACTCCATCCAACATCTGTCTCCTCCTCAAAAACTACATCATGACATACTGTAATCCACATTGTATCATTAATATCCATGACTGCATATTACGTTAAAAAAACCACATTAATCTATAAATTATGTAAATATATCAAACTTTACAGAAATAACCACAATAATTATAAAGCGAACTAAACAATTATTATATGTGCATATAATAGCAGAATAATAACAAGAATGACGTATCGTTATTCATAACATAAAACATCCTCAGAGCCGTTATGATAAAGTTACATGTCGTTATGAAAAATTTAGAATAGGAAGAGAGTCTTAAAACCAAAAAATGACACAAATCCTTGAATAAGATAGAAATGTAATATGATTGTTTTTCATAAAATTCAGAAACACGATAACGACACAGTGTCGTTACGAATTAACTATAACGACTGAAGATTCGTTATGACAGTATCCAAACAAAAAAATAATGATTTCATCAAAAATTTGTGTTCTATAATTGCATTATAGGATTTTATAATCACAAAAGCATACCCATGTTTGTATAGTCATAAATCATACCTTTTTTTCCAAAGAGAAGTTTTTCAATGAAACCCTTGCAATGTGCTTTCCTTTTTTGAGATTGAGATCATCAATGCCATAAATTTTCCGAAAGTAAAGAAAATGAGAGTGTCAAACTCAAGAATCAACATCAATGGGATTGATCAGTTTTCAAAAGTGAAAGGAAATGCAAGAATGATCAAAAAATTTCTTCCCCCTCATATCAGACGTGTTTTTGTTGATGAGGTTTCTTTTGGACTAATAAAACTTCTTCATATTTATTAAAAACTCCGACAACTTTTTTTTATTTACAAAATTTACCCCATCTCAAGTCAAAGGCTATTTACCTAAAGATTTGTAAATGAGTCTCTTTAAATAATTATTTATGTGAATTGGTCTCTTTAAATAAACCCCCCTTTATTTTATTATTAAACGGTCTCGAGATTTGAAACTTATAATTTACTATAAAAGAACTAGATATTATAAATTTGTCATAAATAAAAACATAGAAACTTTTTTTTTAGACATCAAATATTACTATTATACTCAACGAGCTATCTTATATAACTATTTTGAATGTCGAATATAATCAAGTTCGAGTTTATTTTTTTATCTTAACAAATTATATAAATTTCTACTGAATTTTTATTGAATCAAACTTCAAACACAATAACTCATATGAGACTGTCGTATATGCGACGGCTATACTTATAGCAGAAAAAGATATATTTATGGCTATAAAAGACATACTTGAATAACTCATGTTTTTACTGTAAAAAACATACTTAAAAAACACATACTTATAGCTGAAAAACACATACTTATACTTGAAAAACACGTACTTAAATCTTGTCGCATGTGAGACTGTCTCACAAGAGACATACTTGAATAACTCATGTTTTTACAGTAAAAAACATACTTAAAAAACCATACTTATAACTAAAAAACACATACTTGAATCTCGTTGCATGTGAAACTGTCTCACAAGAGACCAACTCAGCTTCAAATAGCTAAAAAAACGATTTGGTTCATATATCTATTAAAGTACTATTTGAAAACTCTCGTTTTTAAGTTGTTCCTTTTATTATGTATTTTCATTTTCCCTGCATATGGAAAGTTGGTACCCAAAAACTTATCTGGTTAGGTTACCACCTCTCTAAAATTTATGACAAAAACTTATATACACATTGTGCATGGATCTGTGATCCATGCACCACTTCCAACCCGGCTCATAGATCTGACTCGTACGTGTTCGTACGCGCCTACACGCGTCTACACGCGCTTCTAGGTCGCGGACAAAATCCGCCCAAACATGCTCCCAGGTATCTGATCTTTATGTTATATTAAGCATACATTTTAGTAGTGTTAGACATACCTTTTAGTTATGTTAGACATACCTTTTATGTTATGTTAACTATACTTTTTAGTTGTGTTAGACATACTTTTTAGTTATGTTAGTCATACCTTTAATGTTAAGTTAAGTATATATTTTAGTAGTGTTAAACATACATTTTAGTATGTTAGACATACCTTTTGTAAGGCTAGTTGTACCTTAACCTTTTTTTTTAGATTTAGTTAAATATACTTTTATGTGACCATTATGTATTTTTAAGTATATCTTTATAAGTCAATCATTTAAGGCACATTATGTATAAATTCCAAGACTTTTATGTTAAGTTACTTATATCTTCTGTCTCAATAAGGTGACCTTTATGTATTATTAAAAATACTTTTTTATAAACAATAAGGTGACATTTATTTATTATTAAGAATATCTCTATAAACAGAACTAAAATAAGTCAGTTATATATACAATATTTCAAAAATTGTATCAGACGCATCAATAAATTCATCTTCATCAGTAGATAACTCAACTATTTCATGTGTATTTGAATGATCATCTATCATAAAATATTAAGAACACGAAATCAGATACAATTTTATATTTTTCGAATTAATAAAGATGGATTTTTAACTTTTAAAATAATAGCCTCGCATCGCGATATGAAAAACAGGAGTTTCGTGAAAGAAAGACAAAAAACGAAGAAGGGGAAAAGAGAGAAGAAGAAGAGATCGAGAAAGAAAGGCAAAAAACGGAGAAGGAGAGAAGAAAAGAAGAAGAAGAGAGGCGGTAGAAGACGTAAAAGTGAAGAAAAAAAAATTATGTATATATATTTTTCTGTCTGGATTGGTCTGGGCCGGATTGGGTCTGAGTTGAGATCCGTGCAACTGGTTCATGCCAGCCCAACTCAAAATTTAATGAATAAAACATAGCATTCTCATCAGTCATCACAATGGAGGTATTAGTTGCATAAACTAGTAGAATTGGTAAATTTGGCATTTTTACCTAAAAATGTTTATGGTAACTTCAAAATTCTGTACAAATATTGCACAATTTGAACACAATCTAACATCACATGTGTTGATATGTTATTGCTAATGATAAAATAAACTTCACTAAAAAAAAGGAAAAAAAAATTCCTATCCCAGTAAAACAATTCAATAGGGGCAACAGATACTGAAGAACAAAGATTTGAGTAATAATGTTAGGGGCATATGCTGTCCTGCACTTCCACAGAAGAACACTGATCATAAATTTAGAGGTCCAGATGATCCCAGGTATATTGGTCGGACTGTGGATCGCCCAGAACTGCTTCAATGTTTGATTTGGCAGCTTGATTCGGAATTGGAAAGTTCCAGAAAGAATCAGAATTCTCGAAAAATATGTAGAATGCAACCAGTGAAGCCAAAAACAGCCCCAATAGTAGCAAGTAGATTTGCCATTCTGCAAGCATAAGCAAAAGAGAGGCATTAATGGACATTCAATTGAGTGAAAAGGAAGATAAAATGATGGAAGAGGACTGGATATCTACCTTTCCAATCAGCAGGAACAGTCAATTTCGTCACCATTACTCCCCATTCGTTTGAAGTAGTAAGTATTAACCTGTGAAGTCAAAAGCAGTCGACAGATATAAAATCAAGCCAATGAGTGCACTGAAGATTGAGAAAGGTAGTTTTTTTTACTACCCCACCAGTTTGCTTTATGAGTTGTAATATCCTGCAATAGTGCTGATGTCTACTAAAGCCTAAGACAATCTTTCATGCAAAATTAATAATTCTTACCTTTCACTAGGACAAAACTCCAATGATGTAATTTCCGAACCCAGGTGTAGCCTTTTACTCAAGTGTCGGACCTCCATCTTTTTCACTTCTACAACACATATGTCTCCATCCTTGCTCCCCCTAGGTTCAAGAGATGCAGAGAAGTAATTTTTCATAATATAATTCGATAAGGAAATATGCTATTATTCACATTCCAATTTAGTAACAAGCCCCCCAAAAGGTCTCCAGTCATGAAAACAGCCAAATAGAGATGCCAGCACACACAAAGTTAAAGCCCTAAAACCAAGTGAATATCAAGTCTCACTATTCATTTTATTTAAGGCATCATAAAATGAACTGGAAAACGGATTTCAAAAATAAAGAAACAACACTCAAGAAACTTTAAAAGATCCAGATGGGCTAAGATTGATTTGCAATCTAGAATCGGTGCGCCATATTAAGGCTTCGTATAAGAAACTGTAACTGCCCATTCTTGGAGGCACTTCCAGAAAGTAAATTTTAGGTAAATGCAATAAGTTCTGTATTTGATTTTGCTCCCAAAGTAAAATAGTGCCAGAACAGAATAAGAGAAATTGGAGGGGGGGGGGGGGGGGGGGAGGAGTAGCTCAGCACTCACAGTCCAAGATATTTCCCATCTAAACTCATTGACATCATTGAAGCTGGCTTTCTGAGTAACCTCTTGTGCCCAATTTTTTTCCATTCACTGATATCATAAACAACAACCAGTGGTCTATTTCCTGTGTAGAGACAATCACTTTTCAGGAAAAACTGCACAAGCCTTCAACTAAATATAATCATATAGGTGACGACAATCTTAATGAACTAAGAACACTAATGTACCTCTTTGAACAGAGCAAAAAAGAAATGGCTTTGTCCCATCTTTAGAAAATCGGCAAAGTTCAATCTTCTCATCCTACAACATGAGGCAACAGAAGTTGAACATCAAAACCTCAATTAAAATTGGACTTATCATCGGAACCTTAAGAATAAACAGAACATACAGAGTTCCGTGTCAAAGTTGTAACTGGAGCACCATCACTTGTATTCCATATTCTTGCTGAACCATCAGCTGATGTTGAAGCTAAAAATTCTGAGTCTAAACTGCAAAAGGGCAATATCAAGAAGAGAACCAAAATAAGGATCACTTTAAAAATATATATATACATATAAGGATTCATTTATTTATGTTTGGAACTTGCATACAAACATAGAATGAATGGTTGAAATTATAAATCCTATTTATTGGCTTCAGGAATGAAAATAAAACAAAAAGGAAACATACATTACTAACAAATTGAGATGTTAAATCGTTAGTGTTAAGTTGAGGAGTATGTGTGAGTGAATGAAGATACATGCACAAAATTGAAATAGTAAAGAATAAGCCAAACAACTTCACAGAAGTGCTGAAAAATCAACTCAACACACAAGATACCTGAAATCCATGTCTTGAAATGACTTGTGTGCCCTTGGCTCTTCTAAAATGATGCGAACATTTGGCCATTCAAATATTCTAAGGCATCCATCCTTAAACAAATTGAAAGAGAAATAACAAATATTATGATATTATATTTCAATAATCACAAGTGCAGTGAGAGGCAGATATCATGATAAAACAGCTTACAACTCCGCCAGTAGCAAATCTGGTTCCATCAACACTAAAAGCCATGCATTTTTGTGGGCCAATTCCCAGCATTGAAGTTTGTTCTTTTTCAGTAAGTTTTATCTTGTCTTCCTTGCAATACAACTCGAACAATCTGCAAGTAGCATGAATATTACACAAAATTAACAGATAAAATTTGTAGCTTTTAACTTCATTCCACTAAATTTTCACGAGGAAGGGAGGGGGGGGGGGGAGGTTGTAGTGTATACCAGACAGATTTCTACCAAACAAATTTGATATAAAGATTCCTGTTTGTCAAAATCTATTCCATTAAACTGAAATCTCCATCAAATAAACAAAACTTTAAGTTTGCTTGACCAGATATTGCAATCCTACTTCTCCGAAGTAAAGTCAAATTCAATTCAAAACACTAATCTCAAGATTATAACATCTGTATAAGGCATGACATATTGTTCAAAATTTGGTCCAAGTAGAGAGCGATCAACCATTTAATTAACATCAACTTACATGCCAGAAAACATTTTAACCATATATTTACATATTTGATTTAACTTTTTACTAAACTATTTTTTTGAAGAATGAGATCACTGACTTGCAATCACCATCGCTGGTTGAACAAGCCAACCCCTCTCCACTCGGGTGCACTGCAAGAATAACCGGATGAACCCCTTCTCCAAATTCATACTTAGCCTGCAACAAATACAAACATAACTCAAAGCAGATACAACAATGGACGATAAACCCAACACCCTCTCCATCGTTGAAAACAATACTAAACTAATTCTGAGAAGCATAATCAACAACACCAAAAAACTTCATGAACACTCCACACGCCACCGAAAAACCCCAAACCACTGGCACAAATTACGATTTACATCACTTGTAATGATACAAATTAATTAATATATGAAAAAATCAGGCTGACCTTGGGAGAGGCAGAGAGAGAAGCGGTATCAGCATCGAAGGAGAAGATCTCGAGAGAAGACGGCTCCGATTTTCCCACCACCACCAAATGCGCGTTTTCCGGCCGCCGAATCCACGTTGAACACGTCACCGTCCCCTTTCCCGGAGCATCGAGACCGTCCATTGCGTCCGTTTCGAGATTTGGAAATTGGAGGCAAGAACGGAGAAAGCTTTGAGAAATTTGATCGTTGTGGAAGTTGAAAATAGAACAAGGTCCGTTGAATTTATGTATCTATATATAATTATTTGACAATTGACATTGCCAATTCTGTTAAAACTTAAACCCTAGTCTAGTCTAGATCCTGATTGGATCTTCTGTACTAAAATTTCTGTTGTGTCATATTAAAACTACGTAGTTTTGATATTAAAAAAAGAAAATTATAATCATTTTTTATTTGAAAATCAATATAATATGTTTTGTGACGAATTTCCAATTGGAAAAAACTCATAAATTCATAATTTATTTTTAAAAAATGATTTAATAATTTAAATATGAATAGGATGTGGGGTGAAGCTTGTAAAGTCAACCTCATATGGATTTTGACCAAACTCTATCTTGAGAAGAATATGCTCTAAGTTATTCCAATTCCCTCCACAAACATTTAACAAAGAAATTGAAGTGTTCGTCGTAGTAAGGAATTCCAAAATTTATAATTATAAATAATAATTATATAATATAGTAATAATAATTGAACCCTTGTCGTTGCAGACATTATAGTTGGCCGGTTTTCGCAATGATTGTTTATCATACTTATACTTTGTTGTTTTACTTTTTCTTGTCTAGAATTTCTTTTTTATATAACAATATGAAACATTTATTTCGTTTGTTAAACTTTATTTTATAGATTGCTCATGAGTAAATACTTGAATCCACAAAATAACTACAAGAAAATTATGAGTCAATAAATAAGAACAAGGTAATCTTGTAAACAATATCCACTTGCATAATTATACCTCTTTTCTAATAATGTTATGTTGAATCAAAACTCTTTTAAATTCATAAAAACTCTTATTAGAATTAGGGCTCGTTTTAGAATCCTAATAAACCATATTTCTACTTTTATTATTGGATAGATTTGGCATTATTCAAAATAAATCTATCTTAAACTATGAGATCGGCCAAAAAAACCGATCTCACAAATTGAGAAATCAACATATGTCAAATCTCGAATCTTCTAGAAATCAGTCGACATGAGACCTCGCTATTGGAAAACTTCAACATTAAATTAAAAAAAAAAAAGGTCATCTTCAGCACTTGAATTGTCACACACACACACATATATATATATATATATTTTTTTTTTTTTTTAATTATTTTTCAACCTAATCTAATCCTGGATTTTGAATGAGCTATGTGCTATTAATATTTCAAATATCGTACGGACACTTTGATAAAGTAAATAAATTTTTATTAACTATATAAATATAGTAGTGAAAACTATTAAATATATCCTATTTTTGTAAGTTTTTAATAAGTTTATCATAAAATTTCATACGATGTTAAAATAAATCACACACTTTCAAAATATTAACAAAACCATCCCATCTGATTTTTCGTTAAGTTTGTAGACACAACATACGAAAAGTCAAGATATTCCCATTTTTTGCTAGGACTAACTCATGGGCTGAATGTACTAAGATTTGGGCCTAATGGGCTTGAACTAACTCGACCCTTTTAACTAGTTGGGCTCCGTTTTGGGCGAGGGTTTTACCCGTTTAAACTGAGAAGTCGAGCTATAGATTTCAAATTTATGATATGCTTTTTAAAATGATGTTTGAGTATAAATGATTTTAAAGAATATTAAGCCCTTTAACTTATATGTTTATTTTCATTTTAGAGTGATTTTGACCGAATCAAAATTCATATGCTAAGTGAAAGCTATATGATGTAAATGACCTTTATGCAACACTTTGTTGCCTAAAGTCTAAGTTAGATTAGGATATTTCGTCCTAATATTTAACTTTTAGGATTTATTTGGGTGAAGTAATAATTTAATTTCATAATTGTTATTCATATTTATATATCAATGCAATAAAAAATGACTTAACGAGATTATGAGAGCTGGCCTGTATAAAGAAGAGCTCACCTCTCATAGTCATAGGATATCGATAGATCAATTAAATCCGTAAATTAAATCAATTTTTTACTACGGATCATGTCTCTAACCGATTCAATTAAAAATCTCAATTTCATTTATGAATGGTTTGAAATTTCCTTTTCTTAAAAGGTACCAATGGAGATACAAATCTGAACATTTATAATGACTTAAAGTTGAAGTATCTTTCAATGTCAATATTCATATTTCACTTCAATTCGAATTAGACTAATAGAGCTTAGCTCTTAAGATTTTAAATTCCAAATAATTTTCCATTAATATTTAAATATCTTTAATTCAAATAAACATACCCTAGTCACTTATGTTTTTTCTAAATTTTACATCGCAAAATTTAGCTAGGAAATTTGTGCATTTGGGTCTTGTACTTACAAATAAATGTCTAAAAACTCAATTCTTACAAATAAAAGTAAAAATCCAATTTAAATAAAATTGAAAATATAAGAGATCTGATGAATACAAATCAAATTCAAAAGTTTGACAATTCAGAAATCTAAATATGGCTTCCCATAATTTGTTTGGCATTAATATATCTTATTCTTATCTATTATCTGATGTGAGACTCACCTCTTGAAACTCTGTCCACCTATTAGTTTCTTTTAAAAATATTTATTCTAGAGAAAAAAAAAAAAAAAAAAACTCCATTGTCCTACTAATGGGGCAAAGTTTGGGATCTAGGTCACTTATTTGGATATCTCAAGCTAAACAAATAGAAGATAAAGTAGCAACTTCAACTAAAGTAAAGTAGCACTTTTAAGTATAAGTGAATAGCACTTTATCCTTATTTATTAGTTGGTCTGTTATAGTTTGTTAAGCAGCTTAGTATAAATAATCAGATTAGCTGATTATTCAATCACTTTTGTAATCTTCTTCTTTATCTCCCTTGTAAACCAATCTTTCATCAATTCAATCTTTCTTCAAGAATTGAAGATTCTTCACATGGTATCAGTTTTTTTTGGTTTTGTTAAACGATCCTGAAGCTTTCTTCCACTGTGTTTGGGTGTTTATCACCATTGATTTCTGTCTTCGTATCTATCACGACCTAATTCATGGATTCTTCGCAGAGGACCAGTGATGATGTTCCGCCGGTTAATCCTTCTTATACTTCTTTGAATCCGCTTCTTAATCCTTTTTCTCCTCTTGCTTTACATCCGAATGACAATACTGCTATCTCGATTGTATTGGAACCTTAAAATGGTTCGAACTTTGTTTCATGGAGTCATTCCGTAAAAAGGGCTTTGAGTGTGAAAAATAAATTGTCGCTTGTGGATGGTTCTTTGATTCCTCCGCCTGAAGATGATATCATTCTCTATTCGGCATGGGTTCGCGCTAATGACTTGGTGCTTCTTTGGATCTTGAATTCAGTTCAACCTGAAATTAAGCAGACTTTGGAGTATTTTTCAACGGCTAAAGATGTATGGGATGAACTTCATGTTCGTTATGCGCGCTCAGATGGCCCACGGGTGTATCATTTGGAGAAATCTCTTAGTTCAATTGCGCAAGGTACTCAATCTCTTGTGGTTTACTATAATGGATTCAAGGCTCTTTGGGATGAGTATCTCAGTTTTAGGCCCATTCTTAAGTGTTCTTGTGGGGCGATGGTTTCTTGTTCTTGCAATCTTATGCAGTCCATGATTAAAATCCAAGAGCAAGATGTTGTTATGAAGTTTTTAATTGGTTTAGATGAGTCATACTCTATTATTCGTAGCCAATTGCTTCTTGGTTCCCCCCTTCCATCTTTAGCTAGGGTCTACTCTCTTCTTTTGCAAGAAGAGACTCAAAGGAATTTATCTACTCGTTCTACTGTTGGTTCTTCAAGTGATTCAATGGCTATGTTAGCAAGGAATGCTAATTACACAAAGTTTAAAGACAAGAAGAAAATGTTGAAGTGTTCTCACTGTGGAGCACCAGGACACACTGTGGATAGATGTTTTCAAATCATAGGTTACCCTCCAGGCTGGAAAGGACCCAGGGGACCTAGAGTTATTAATGAACCTTCTGCTGCAAATAACATTACCTCTTCTCCAAAGAAGGATGGTAAGGATCAGATTCAAGAATCAAATCCTCTGTTTACACAAGAGATGTTTGAGCAATTTCTGACTTTTGCTAAACTGCAAAGAGGGGCTGAAGTTCCTCACAATGCTGCTTTAGCAGTTACTGATTCAGATATGAATACATCTCAACTCAAAGGTTTGATTCTTTTACTGTCTTATTAGTATATGTAGATGATATTATATTGACAGGTACAAGTCTAAAGGAAATTGAACTTGTCAAAGCATATCTAGACAAGAAATTCACTATAAAAGATCTTGGTAAGCTTAAATACATACTTGGAATTGAGATTGCAAGAACTGATAAAGGTATTCATTTGTGTCAAAGAAAATATGTTTTGGACCTTTTACATGATTTTGGTTACTTAGGCAGCAGGCCATGTCAAACACCTATGGACTCAAAACAGTCCTTCACTACTCAAGAATCTAATTTACTTACCGATCCTACCATATACAGGAAAATAGTTGGTAAGCTTTTATATTTAACTATTACCAGGCCTAATTTATCTTATGATGTACAAACATTAACACAACATATGAGCAAGCCTACTAAGGCTTGTTTATCAGTTGTTCATAGACTTCTCAGGTACTTAAAGAATCATCCCGGACAAGGGTTATTCTATTCCTCAGCTTGCAACTTCAAACTTCAAGCTTACACAGATTCTGACTGGGCAAGGTGTGAACTCACTAGAAGAAGTATCAATGGTTATGCTGTTTATCTAGGTGAATCTTTGATATCCTGGAAATCCAAGAAACAAAGCACAGTCAGCAGGTCTTCTGCAGAAGCAGAATATAGAGCTATGGCTTACACAGCTTGTGAATTACAATGGCTGCTATACATCTTAAAGGACTTGCAAATTCCTCATCCACAACCTGCCATGTTGTACACAGATAGCAGATCAGCCTTTTGCATTGCTCATAATCCAGTTCTACATGAGAAGACCAAGCATTTTCAAATAGACTATCACTTTACCAGAGAAAAGATCCAAGAAAAGGTCATCAAGCTCATTCACATTTCCACTGAACAGAATATAGCAGACATATTGACAAAGCCTCTTCCTCCATCTTTATTTCAAGAGCTCAAGTGCAAAATGGGACTTGTTGATATACACTCCCATTTTGAGGGGGGGTCTCAAGCTAAACAAATAGAAGATAAAGTAGCAACTTCAACTAAAGTAAAGTAGCACTTTTAAGTATAAGTGAATAGCACTTTATCCTTGTTTATTAGTTGGTTTGTTATAGTTTGTTAAGCAGCTTAGTATAAATAATCAGATTAGCTGATTATTCAATCACTTTTGTAATCTTCCTCCTTATCTCCCTTGTAAACCAATCTTTCATCAATTCAATCTTTCTTCAAGAATTGAAGATTCTTCACAGGATATTAGCTAATATACAAAAGGTGAGAAAGTTAATTTATTAACACACATATTTATTGTAATCAAATATCTGAACTTCCTAAAATTTTAATAAATAAGACCTTAAATTTTATGCCAATTCGAACTTTTATTCTTCAAATATTTATTTAATTATTATTGCTGAATTTGATGGTTTAAAACTTTAATAACTCCATCTTGATATATAAGAGTTTTTCAATATCTTTACATGGGAGTTGCTAATTTAATATATTTGACATTTCTAATTTTAAATTCTGGTCTTAAATTTCATTACCGATGCAAAAATAACTTTATATGCTCATGTGATATTTATTTAAATGTCTTTTTTTACTACTTTTGAAAGAGAAATATTTTTTATATAATAACATCTTATAATAATGTCTCTTTCCCTCTTTAATTGAGAGTGTGACATTCACGAGGTCAATTATCCTTTATACGTCCTTTTTTTTTTTTTTTTTGTAGATAGAATTTGAAAAGTAGACAAATAATTAATTTTATTTTTGTCAATTATCCCTGGAAATTGGGATTTATAGCATAAGTAACATCCCCTACAAATATATTTTAAAAGTATTCGGATGATAAAAATGATTGCAAATTATATTAAAATTCTAATTTTGGGAGAAAAAATAAAAAAATGTCTCCCTTCTAATATGACAACTTTAGTCAAAGGTAAGCCTGAAATTGTATATTAAAATATGAAAAAAAGAAAAAAGAAAAAAGAAAAAGAAATTCCATTTTCATATGGGACCCAGCTAACTACCAAGAACCACTCAGATTGAGCCTCTCTAATTGACATCATATGTACTATAAATATTAGCTCTGAAAAAAAGGGGGAAAAAAAAAGAAAAAAGGCTCAAAAAAGAGAGAACCGTCGGATATCTCACCGCACTCAAACAACTCCGACATCACACACAAACTGCGTGAGAGAGAGAGAGAGAGAGAGAGAGAGAGAGAGGGATAGATATGATGAGCCTGGGCGCCGCACCGATAAGCCCCACCTTATCCTCCGTATACTTTCTCCGCCGCCACGTCGACACCTCCTCCTCCGCTCCCCCTCTCTTTCCGGCTACTCTTTCCACTCGCATTCTAATCAAGCCCGGTAGACTCCGCCGCCCGAATGCCGCCGTGCTCTCCGCCGCCGCAGCTGGAATCGATAGTGCCGTGTTGCAGGACGCCGGAGCCACCGCTTTGGTTGTCGGCGGCGCTTACGCTCTAGTCTCCACATTCGATAATCTCACCGGCCGCAAAATCATCGAGCAGGTCTCTCCTAGCTCTATTACTTGTGTATTCACATGCACGCTGCATGACCGCTGGTGTGTAAATTACTCTGTGCGTGTGTGTGTGTGAGAGAGAGAGGTTCATTCATTTAATCCAGATCGGGGAAAAATAAGCATTTCTGAGCTTTCTGTACCGTGTCTAGAAAGTTAAAATGGAAAACAATGATTGCAGCAGTGACGGCTAACAGCCAATTTGTAGATAAAAAAATGGGCGGATTTATCAAATTATACTCCGAATTCTGATCAGATAATGAAGGCAGAGAAAATCATTCCATTTTTAGCTTTAAATTTCCATCACATTTTTTGCATTCGATTCCACTATTTGCTCTGTTTTCTTTGGCTTTTCCAATAAATGAAAACTTTCCCCTTCTTTCTTTCCTTTTTTTATTTTTACTTTTCCCTTTTCTTCAATAAGCTCTAGGTTGCGTAGGATGCGAATATTTTATTTATTTTTATTTTATTCAAATCATGATTTACTGTAGACACGTTTTTTCTTTTTTTCTTTTTTGGGGAAATATTTTAAACGTGTTTAAACGACAAAAGTTTCTGGGTTTTTTATTGAGATTATAGAGAGGTGTTTGGTGGTTTGAGAAATCAGGAATGAGAACTGAACGAATTGTAGTTTGATTTCTCACTATTGAGTCATTTTTCATACTTTAATCACTTTTTTCACATTGGCCTTTGAAGAAATTTCAAATTTTCAAGATGAACATAAGCTTTGAATCAATCAATTATCGAAGCTCTGAAAATTTGATGAGTCGATATAAACACATGTTTGATGAATAACATTGTTTCTTTACATATTATCACTAGGTCCAATTAGAGGCAAGAGGCCAATTTGTTACTCAAAATATTGGATTAACTTAATTACGTGTCAATATCAATGCATTTTGTGTAAGATGAGGAAATTTTCAACCAAGATATTTTCATATAGATTCAGAATTGTTTCAGTTTTCTTTATTCTACACTTCTTGTGACTTGTGTGTTTGCCAATTTTTCTTATCAGACTTTGAGCCGGAAATTGGTACACATACTATCGGGTTTGCTATTTTTGGCATCGTGGCCAATCTTCAGGTATTGGCTGTGTCGTTGAAACATTTGCACTCGGTGTTTTCTCTTGTTTGAACATTTTTTTGATGACTTTTGCTCTTAGATTAGCAAATCAATTGGGGCTCGATACTTTGCCTCCGTTGTGCCTACCTTAAATTGCTTAAGGCTTTTGGTAAATGGTCTTTCCTTGATCACGGATGAAGGGCTCATTAAATCAGTTAGTCGCCAAGGAAAGCCCGAGTAAGCCTCATTGTGATCTTCTTTCGATTTCTAGTTAGTAGCAATAGAATGGCATAAGCATTTTGAATTATTCTTACAGGGAATTGCTTAGAGGTCCACTCTATTATGTTCTTGTACTGATTTTCTGTGCCATTGTCTTTTGGCGCGACTCCCCTGTTGGCATGATCTCGTTGGCCATGATGTGTGGTGGTGATGGTAAGAGCTCTCCCTTTCGGTTTTGTTTTTCCAGAATCTTCTAGAAACCTTAATCTTGCTCATGAACTGTAGGCATTGCTGATATCATGGGAAGGAGATTTGGATCCATAAAAATTCCTTATAATCCAGAGAAGAGTTGGGCTGGTAGCATTGCTATGTTTCTATTTGGTTTCTTGGTTTCTATTAGGTGTGTATGATTCTTGAAACCATTCGTATTTTGTTAATTATAGTATAGAAAATATGCTCACTTTTTATCCGGTGAATACAGTATACTCTATTACTTTGCGGCCTTTGGATACATTCAACTCGATTGGATGAAAACTGTACAAAGGGTTGCTTTGGTTTCATTAGTGGCAACGTTTGTAGAGTCGCTCCCAACTAATGGAATAGTCGATGATAACATCTCCGTTCCTCTGGCGAGCATGGTAACTTCAATTTTGGTCTTTGGTGAATAGCATATTATAAACGAGTTGTGGCGTGGTACCCTTTCGTTTCATAGTAGAAATGTTACAAAAGAAACTACATATATGATATTCAAAGTATATTTGAGGTGTGTCTTCATATTATTTTTCTTCACCTGTATTAAAGATTACACAGTTTTGGCTCTCAAGAAATGGAAGAAGATGGTTATTTCTTTATCTGGTGAGTTTCTATCTTGTACATTACTATGACATACATGAGCTTTTATCTATGTTGGTGCATATATATTTATATATATATATATATATATATATATATCGAAGATGAGATGTATCCTATTTTGGTACAAGCTTTTACTAGAATTGGTACTCTTCTTTAGGACCATTAGACCATCTTCATTCATGACCATAACCTTTGGCCACAGGAAAAAACAAAATTTTTAATTAAAGAAAATAAAGCAAAAATAAAAAAAATCCCATGACCAAGTCATCCTAAGATCATGGTCATGACCAATTCATTTAAAAATTATGATGACACATGACATCATATGATTGGTCGAGTGTATTTTATTTAGATAATTTTAAATTTCGATTTATCCACTAAAAAAAATTATACACCAAAATTCATAAAATAAAATTTTCTATAAATAGATACCAATATTGATATATTTTGGATCACAATCTCATACACTCTATTTTCTCTTCTAACTTCGCAATAGAGAAGCTCATGCGCTCTTAAGAACAACTTGATTGAGCATATATGACAAAAATTCGGCACTATTAATTAAATATGTAATTTGCATATTTTGTTTTGTTGTAATTTACGCATGTATTTGTAGCTCAATTTATTTATTTTCTTTTGTATTTCAATTCTTGTAATTTTAATTTTGTTATTGGATGTTGTATTTTATTTTAACTGTATGGTAATTTTTTTAATTATAGTTACGATTTTTTTAATATCAAATAATTGTATATATTTCTTAAATATTTAAAATATAATAAAAATTAATTATAGATATAATTGTTAAATTATAAAAGAAATAATTTATTAAAGGTTGGTTGTGGTTGTGGGTGGTTATTAGGGGTGAAAATCGGAACGGAATTTCAGATATCCGCCGAATCCGATTCGGAAATTTTCGAATTTGGAACGAATATTTTTAATCCGAAATTCCAATTTCCGATTTTTTCGAAAAATTTCGGATCGGAATTGGAATTAGTTTTAAAAATTTTGGAAATTCCGAAATCCGATCCGAAATATTTCCGAAATTTAATTTTTCGGAAATTCCGATTCGAAATTCCGATCCGATTTTCGATCCGATTCAACAATTCTTGGAATATAAAATGTAGAATAGAGGCATTTAGAAATATAAAATGTAGAATATATCATAAATTTCATATAAAATGTAGAATATAAGTAAATATATCATAAATTTCATTAAAAATGATTACATTTTATATAAATTTATTGTTTTAATGATAAAATATATGAATAAATGAGCCTAAATTGTTTACGAAGTTATACAAGTTGAATTATACTAAGCTTGAGTTCAGCTTCTTTAGTTTATGAGTTTTATAATTGAGCTCGAGTTTAGTTCGTTAATATTAGTAATAAGTAGTAGTGTAGTATAGTTAACAAAATAATAGAAATAATGACAAAGAAAATTATACAAATTATAAAATTCCGAAAAAAATTCGAAAATTCCGAAAAATTTCCGAAAATTCCAAAATTTCGGAATTCCGAAATTTCCGAAATTGGAATGGATTTTACAATTTCGAAAATTTCGGAATCGGAATTGGTTTTTCAATTCCGAAAATTTTCGGAATTTTTCTGAAACACCCTATTTCCTATCCGATCCGTCCGATTTCCATCCCTAGTGGTTATTGATAAAGTATGAAAAAGATGAAATTGGGTTGTAGTATAGAATGTGTATATGGAGGAGAGAGAAATGAATTATTTATTAGTTGATCATGAGTATAGTTGGTTATATATAAATGTAGTCTTAGTTGCAATTCTATTCGTCCTTCTCGGGGGGCCCACATGAGACAAAACTCACATGTTCAGGTTGTGGTGCGTGAGATGTTACATTCACTGGTATACATCATTCATACATCTCATGGCTATCAAATATAGCATCTTGCACAAATCAATGAATGTTATTACCAACAACTAAGATCACCATCAGGGTCCAAAAAAAATTGCAAATTTTTGGAGCTTAAAGATAATTATGCATTTATATAGGAAAAATATCTTGAAATACCACAAAATCTTTTAAAAGATATTTTTCTACCACATAATATAGTTTTCTTACTTTTCTAACATAAATGTTCAGGTTGGTCTCTTGTCAAGTTGTCTCACATACAATGTAGTTGAAATATGCATTTTAGAGGTATAAGTATGCACGGTATAACTATAAGTATGAGTATTTATTTTTAAATAGAGTATGTGTTTTACAACTATAAATATGCGTTTTTTCAATCATCATACGGTGCGACAGTTGCATATGAATTTTTGTGTATATATAATATGTTGATGAGTATTAAAATTCATTGTATGTAATCTTTGAAGTTAGAATGTAACTAGGGTAGGATATGATATTTATTAAGAGTTGGCATCTGGTTGACAGTTGGATTCATTTGTCTTTAGACTATAGCCATTTCTTTTTCTTTCTTAATTTAAACTACAAAAACATCAAATTCGGAAAAGATAAAAAAGACGAAGACAAAGAAACATAAAAGAAAATTTAAGAATTTTTTTATTTACAAAACCTAGTAATCACACAACCATAAAAAATTAATTTCCATTTAATTTTTTCACTAGATGATGATTTGAGAAAATGGTTTTATTATTGATTATTGGTTTATCACTCGTTATTGGAATGATAATTTCAAATTCTAACCTCAACTTGATATATTCATGTACATATCTTCTATTTGTAAATTCTTACTGACTAAATAATTTATGGTTTGTTAACTTGATAAAATATATTGATTTTTTTTATATTTTTCTTTGAGTTTGTACATTTGATATGAAAAATTGAGTCCTTTTTTAAAACTCGATTCAAGTGAAAAGATTGTTTGGTACAACCTTAATCTTAGATTTCTATTTGTTGCCTCCTAAGTAGCCCAATTTCGTAAGCCCATATCTGATGGACTTCATTTAAAGAGTAGACCAGTACACCATGGCCTAATTCGAGTTGGATTATGGCCCAACAAGATTTGCCCAATCAATATGTATTTTAATATAAATTTTATAAATTATGGATTGTAAGTTGACATGTTTTACATAGTTAGATTTATAAGCAGGCCTCACAAAAGTTATTCTCGTTAAAATAATATTCAAAATTGAATTTTGGAATAACGAAAATTGAAGTGACAAATGATAGTTTATGGTTTCATCAAGATATGTATTTCAAATTCTTAGAACATAGTAAAATTTGTGAATTTAGAGAAAAACATAGTAATTATGAAATTATGTTCAAGCATGAAAGTTCCATGACATTTCATGTCACTTATTTTATGGTAAAAAATATCGGGACCAACATACATGACCAAAAAAAATTAATTTTTTTTTTTTTTTATACAAAACTATATATATAAACATCCACTTTGAGAGAGAGAGAGAGAGAGATTTGTGTTCACAAATAAAAAAGTGTTCCTATTGTGAATACATGTCTATTTGACATGAGCGTAACGAGGAAACTAGTGCACAAATTTTGACACATTAGTACTCTATATATTTGCAGGATTTAATGGCATTAATTCAATCAGTTTTAAAAAATAGAATAGTTATCGTTTTCTTTTCCTATAATTTATTTTAACGTGACTGTCTACATTTAACTTCACTTCCAGATAATTGTAGCCTGTAGGTTTAATTAACTCGCCGTGACCTAATTATTGAAAAATGAGCTTCAATAATTTACTAATATTGCCATATTGTGGTCCATCAATCATTTATTGCTTTTATTTTCCTCACTTTCTACTCTTTAATTACGAAATAGCCTTCTTTTTCTCACTCAATTAATTAGTCTTTATATTTTTACGTTTATTATTTATCTTATACAACATTATGCGAAGAAAGTCTCTTTATATTTTTAAAGCACTAAATGTTAGTAAATTATAACTTTTTAACCAATTAATTGTCGCCATTTTTACATAAAGATCATATCCAGATTTTACATTATTATTAAATGATAGTTGAATTTTGTGATTGAAATAAGTTGTCGATTTATTTTTATTGACGCTGAAATATTCCATTCGTACACTCGAAAATTCACCAAGTACTTGATGAAAATTGTAGATTAATGAGACAATTTCTTACTCTAAATAATTACACACCCCACTTATTTTTATTTTTTAAAAAGAAAAGGCCACCATGACTTGATCAATTCTTGAGCCCCAAAAATTGTTAATTATCCACTACTACATGGAATCACCACGTTTATAATAAAATGTTTGATGGCGCATATAGTATTATTCATCACTATTTAACTTGAAAAATGCTTTTTGGGTCAATTTGTCATGATAAGAAAGAATATGACCATCATTGCAATACTAATATTCTTTTCTTAGTTTCTTTTCCAATGTTCATAAGAGTTTGACATTTAAAATGGGCACATAATAAATTAGTGAATTGTACACATTATGCAATTTTCTATAGTAAAAAAAATTCAACCGGTAATGAAAGTGCCAAAACAATATTGCAATTATCCCAAAAAGAAATAATGCTTTTGAAATGCTCATTATTTCACCAAAAGCTCATAACTGTTCAATTAAACCTAATGACGTCAGCATTTGAATTTTGTCATCATTATATACACGACATTAAATAGTGCATAATTTTAATTGGATTATATCCACTTGAAAAGCATGATTCTTGAAACAAGTACATCAATATTAACCAGTGCTTTTCATGGGACATTGAAAAAGACCTTAAAAATGAGTAAATGTCAAGAGACCTTAACGAGGATGTCAAGCATTTCCAATGCATTTATTTTTTCATTTAAAGCAACACTTTTTATGGGTCTAATTGTATAATGCATGCACATAAAATACTCTATTTAAATAGCTTTTTTATGCTTTTTTATTTTCATATTTTGGAAATAGGTAGTTTATATTGAATCGTCAATATTACACATATGTACTGAAAATACTTGTATAAGTGATATGTCATCGTTTGTATTAGACGATTTCGATCTGCATGCAGAGTATTATTACATTTGTTTGTCAATATTATTTTCTTAATTAACAAATAAAAGTATATAGTCTGGTGTTGGTATAGTATTCACAAGAGCTTCCTTTGAAATAGCTTCAAGCGATTTTTTTTTCTTTTTTCTTTCTTTCTGTATTATGAGTTACTTCTTCTATTTCAAAAAAAAAAAATTATAAAATGACTATATTTGTAATTATGTGTGATAAAAAAAAGATAGAATTGGAAAAAATCATCAATTTTTCTTGGTAATAATAAAGCTTATAAATTGAAAACAACATTTAAATAAATTGAAATAAAGGAATAATAGTAAAAGGTGTCACAATTTGTCCTGGTACAGGCCTTCGAATTCTGAATCAATAATATAATTTCTTTTAGGCCTGGCTCACATATTTTATTTATTTTACTTAGCAACTTATAATATTCTTATGTGAGTATATAGAATTAGTGAATATATTCAATTCAGATATAAGACTCACATTTATATCCAAATTAATTAATAGTATTAATTTCTTGTAAAAAGTGATTATACAAGGTGTGGTATACACTTTACAGCCCGTAGTCCCAACCCCACCCCTCTACATTAACGAAATTGCATATCAACCCCAATACAGAACCAATATGTATACTATTGATTAGATGAATTTTTTTTTCAGCAATATATCACACATAATACAAAAATTACTTGTATATATTTCAAAATTTATTAAAATTTCATCGAATTAATAATTTTTTTTAGTGGAATAAGAAGCAATTCTATAAATTTCAATAACTTAATAATAATTGAGTTTAATTTGTTATATATCACTACATCTGCATGTACAATAATTTTTTTTATATATATAACGTGAATGGATAATACTCTTCATGAAAAGTCACTATTATTTTATGATTATTCTGAGAATATACAAATTAAATGTAGTGGTTAAATTATTGACCTTCCCCAAAATCCAAATGAATCACGCCAAAGAATTCTTGTTTGTTAAAGTTGTACAAGATTTTGAGTTCTCCAAGATGGGCAAACAAGTTGTATTTTTTATTAATATTGTAATTCTAATTTTAGTTTTAAATACTCATTCATAGTGGATTTGGTAACGCGAACCATTTGTCATTTTTAAAGAAGATATATGCCTAGAAAATTCTAATCATTTTGGCTAATGATTTAAGAATTTGTGTTGTCTTGTTTGACTCATGATTTAGTTTTTGATACACCAAATTTGTGCCTTGTTCAACCTAAAAAAATAAATAAATAAATAAAAAGTATTTTTATTTTGAATTTAACTGTTATTGGTATACATCCCTGTGATTTTGAATTTAGTCATTTTTCAAACAATCAAAAATAAAAACATTTAACATATATATTAGGTGATATAATGGTATCCACCCTCTATTGAAGGCGTTATAATTCTCCCCATTTTTTCTTCCCATTTGTAAAAGTTTACAAACTTTAATTTAAAAAGAAGTATGTATATGTATGAATGTGTGTGTATATATATGTGAGGTTTGATGATCACCAATATGTTACAATGAAAAGCAATGAGTTAACAAAATTATCCTAATTGTTAATTAACAAGCAAATATATTAGTTGGAAAAGGGCTGACAACTCATAGATTTAATTAATGGATTTAATGTATTTATAATTTCAAATTGTCAGAAATGTATATCTGGTTCTGATACTTAGAAAATGATGGATAAGAATGGTTTAGTTGTAATGTAGATAATGTAATCACCAATCATGAACATGCTTAGGATGGTTTAGGTAGGGGTTGTTTGTCCAGATATTATGTGATATTTGATATATATTTCATCTTTATATTTTATTATTTTTAATATACGTTATTTTTTAATTAATATATTATTTGATACTATCACATGAAACACTCTTAATGAAATAGAGCATCTCACGTATATTGAAAAAAATATTATCATCTGTAATCAAAAAAAAAAAAAGAAAAAGCCCAAGTTGATCAATTTATGATTCAGTTTTAGTTTCAGCAATTTATGATTCATGATTAGTTTCAGCAATATATTATCAATAAAAGTTACTTGTTTTACATTAAAATTATTATACTGAATCATCAAAATTAATCATGTTAGAATTTAAATTTTATTAAAATATATATCATCAAGGTTATAAGTGAATATATGGAGTAATAAAAATAATTAAATAACAACTCTATTCTGATAAATAAGTTTGGTCTTAATTAAGTTGGAATGAACTAGTACAAATGGCTAAAGATGACTTAATAGCTTGTATAAATATAAATGCAGGATTAGTTAAATAACTTAAATGAATGATAATTTTTTTCATATATACCATAGGGACAATGATGATGCCATGATTTACGTATTGAGTGCAATAATTTTTTTCATATATACCATAGGGACAATGATGATGCCATGATTTACGTATTGAGTGCAACAACAACAACAATAATAATAACAATAATAATAATAATAATAATAATAATAATAATAATAATATAATTCCTCAACACTAGTCCTCGAATACTACTACACCTATTAAAATTTGGTTTTACTCCGTGGATCTCTATAATAAATGATATAAATATTTAAAAATGTGATAGGAAATAAAATATTGATATGTGAATAAAATATTGATAATGAGGGTCGGCGGAGAGCGGCGGCCGGAGATTGCCGGCATTAACATTAACATTCCACTATTACTATTCAAACACCTTTATTATATATGCCTCTATTATAATCAATTTTGTTTTTGTTTTTGTTTTTTTACATTATATTCACCTATTGAGGTTCTTTTTATCCAACTTGTAACAATCAATAAATTTTCCTGCTAATTAATATTGATTTTAGATTAAACTATACGAGGTGAAATGGATAAGTCTATATGATAATTATCTGATTTGAACTAAATGTAAAGAATAATTTTTGCAAACATAATAGGTGTGGAAGTGCTTTCTAAACGTGAGGATCAAAAAATAGTTTTTGGAAACATAAAGGTTGAAAGAATGTTTTTTTTTTAACTTGAGGACAAAAGACTCAATAGATTAAAATGGAGGATACAAAAATTCTCATGGTAATTTAATTTTTATTGTATTTTATTGTTTAATATTTCTTAGATTTGTGTAATTTTATTCTAATCATGTACCGATTCAACATGCGAGATTAATACAAGGAAAAAATTGGAAAAAAACTTATGAGAAATAGATAATTATTTACCTATGATTAATTTAACAACATAAATGTCTAAGAAGAATAGGAAAGAAGAAAAAAAGAGAGAGAATACGACCCAACATAGTTGGATGATGACTTTTTTATTGTTGATGATCTAATGTTGATTGAAATTTAAATATATTGTAGATATTTTAGAAATTTATGTTACATCCTGGACTGGAGTCATCCAAAGGTGAGAAATGTGGTCAATTTGGGGCCAACTCAGTTAGGGGCCTAGGCGGCTAGAGACGAAATGTGGAGGGAGAGTCGAATATGAGGCCGACCAGAGTCCGGCTTGGCACCCACCTCCTCCGCACAACTCGAGGATTTCAAGAGGTCTAATACAAGTAGAGTTTTCAAGTCCAAAAATATTTGGAAAAGAAAACAAATCCAAAATAGAATTACCATTCGATTTAATTATATATATCGGATCTCTAAATGATTTGATATATTTTCGAGTATTTTGTAATCTTTAGCTTGGTTTATATATATAGGGCCCAGTTTACAGAAATCATATGTGAAATTCATTTCATTAGAGGAATATACTACTATTTTTCTGATTCAAGACAATAGAATCGATTCGATCATCTGATTCAAGACTATAAAATCGATTCGACCTTCAAAACTATAAAATCGATTCGACCAACCATAATCAACCGACCCCAATTCACCTCCAAATCCTTGCTAATTTTGCTTATTTCTTGTCTGATTTAATTGATGTTTGGCTCAATTCATTCATACGAATTTGCACGTCAACAATTTTCACATCAGTAGAAAGTAAGATAATAAACATGTAAAGTAGTAGAAAAGTTTATCACAATGTTTTAGATTATGCAACATTAATTCATGATTTTAGTATTGATGAACTAAAATATTTATTATTTACATAAATTATGAGATGCTAAAGTAATCATATTTTTATCTCGTATATTATCATCGACTAATGGTAGGGCTTATTGGTGTAATAATAATACATATCTAAAACTATATAAATTTCATAAAGAGTTCTAATCCTACCCCGCCGACCTATTTTCTATTAGTAAAAATAAAAACTCTGAGAAATTGCCAATGAAACAAAATGTGCATTATTTAGATCAAAAATACAACTATGTACTAGACCTTTTATTAGTGTAATTACCAACCTAATCTATGATTTAATATCTTACCGTATCCTAAATCTTTGTTATTAATGTAGCTATGACATGACCACTCTATCTCATTCATACGAGATTGTTGAATATTATTTTCTGAAATAGTTTTATAAATTTAATTTTATGAGACGAGTCAATATATAATCTATTAAAAAAAAATTGATTTGTGGAGAATCGAGTTCTATCTCATGAGATTAAATCCATAAAATCATCACTTATGAATTTTTGTAGACACCAGTTCTTTTTCTTTGTTGTCTAATCTCATGGTTTAAATAATCAATAAAGCAATTTGAATTTAAAATTTAAGTAAGTAGAAATTAATTTGAAATGGGTATAAACTCACACTTAAATAGACATTTGTGTATGTTATAAATGACTTTCACTTAGGCCATCTCCAACAGTTGTACTAGAGTAGTGCAAAACCTGCACTACTCTAGTGCAGAATCAGCATTTTTTCTCCAACAGCTCGCACTACTTTCAGCACTACTTTATTTTTAATATCATTTTTTAAATTTATTAATACTAAAAATGTAATTAAAATACATATTACATGAAATAAAAGTGCAATAAAAATACATATTACATGATATAAAAGTGCAATAAAAATACATATTACATGAAATGAAAATATAATAAAAATACATATTACATGATTAATAAAAGTGCAATAAAATAAATAAACATGATTATAAGGATTTATATTTTGTTTTATTGTTTTATGTATTTCGATGTTTTTCATTAATGTAATTTTATGTTTTATGTAACTTTATGTATTTTTCATTATTCTCCAATATTACTCTATGTTTATTATATTTTTCATTATTCAATTAATTTCAATTTTCATTGAATAAATTTATTAATTATCACATTAATACAATTTAAATTGAATTTAATTAATTAATTGGAACAAGCCCAAGCATAATTAAAGATTTGAACAAAAAGAAGGAGAAAAAAAATTGAAACCCAAGCAAAATTAAAGGCCCAGCCCAAATCCAATTAAAATTAGAAAAGAAAATGAGTAGCGCAAGGATTAGGGCTTCGCTAGTTGTAACGCACAGAGGAAGGAACAGAGCTTCTGCGCTACCTTAACTCACTGGATAGAGAAAGGATTGGAGAAGATAACCCTGCACTAGAATAGCACCTGGCGCAGGGTTGGAGAAGCTCTTAGGTAATACTGATAAATTGAAAATATATGAAAGAAAAATTCAAACAAAGTAGAAAAACATTATTTATGATTTGATATTGATCTTGAATTTGCATCGATTTTTGTTAACATTAAAAATTGACTAAACAAGATATCGAGTTGACGTCAAGTCAAGGGCGACCGGATAAAATTAACAAGTTCGTCACAATGGCATTATCTTCACTTTATTGATCAATACTTGGGATAAACTTTTTTTTTTTTCATATGCTCTTATACTTTAGTTTTTCCACCCCTTATATACATATTTGCTTATATACTTTTATTTTGATCAAATTTTAAATAAAACCATGACGCAAAATTATGGGAGTTAAAAACCCAAAAAAAAAAAAGTGTAGAAAAAAAAAATGTAGGAGGAAAAATTGAAGTGCATAAGTCAAAATTCAGAAAGTTATAACTGAAGGGGAAAATGCATATTCTTTTCTTTCTAATATTTAATTTAAGGTTAGAGTAAGTAAATATTAATTCTTAATAAATTAAATTATAATTATTATGAGATCATTTCATGGATTTAATTTGATTAAACGGATCAACCCACAATTTATAATTCATAAAATAAAGATTGATTAGCGACATGAGTTTGATTTAAATTATCTCACAAAATTATCTAATATAAGTTTTATTTTTTAAACTATATTACATCAACCAATATTTTTTATACATTAACCAATATTTAATAATGGTATTTATTGGGGTTATTATTTCCAACCCTATATATTATAGCTCTACTATTTTAGTTTTCTTGGAAGAGAAATATTTTTCCAAAAAAAAAAAAAAAAGAAAGAGAGATGATTTTCAAGATAAGGAGCATAAAGATCCATAAATACACACATATATATTGGTAAAGAGTCAGTCTCTTGTACACCCGTCGCACAGTGCGACGGGACCGCGCACGGTCGTGTCCTGGCGCACGGTCGTATCTTGGGGCACAGTCAACCATGCACCATAACACAAAAAATCACATATTTATAACCCTAAATGACATACTTAGAGCTAAAAATCACATACTTGTGTGGCGCACGGTCGACCGTGCCCCAGGACACGATCGTGCGCCATACCATGCGCTACACATGCGCTGTATTGTCACGGTCGGACCGTGTCCCATAGCACGAGCAAAAATCACATACTTAAAGCTGAAAATTACATATTTAAAGCGGAAAATGACATACTTGTACACTGTTGTGACGCACGGTCGACCGTGCCCCGGGCACGACCGTGCGCGGTCCCGTCGCACTGTGCGACGGCCGCACGTAAGTTTTTGCGATTGGTAAAACAATTAAATATCATACAGAAAATGGTTACATCGAGTGATAACTGATAAGGAGTAAGGACTCTCTAAATGCTTCATTAAAAAAATAAAATAAAATAAAAAAATCATGGATTTTTGCATAGATGTCTATATTAAACTTTTTAAGTGAAAAAAGTTTTTTTCATATAGTTTACATCGAATTCAATTTACCATGAGGTCTCAATTTAATGGCATTTCCTCAAATAAACTAATGGCAAGGAGGAGATATTGAGGTATTGAGATTTCAAATTCAAATATTGTTGAGATTTCAATTTTACATTAACTTGATTGATTCTATAATTTAATTTCTTCTCCAACAGTCAACTGGTGGATTTAATTAAAAGAAAGGAAAAAGGTGCAAAAATACACCTAACGTTGTTGAAGAGGAATAAATATGCCATCAAATTTTTTATGAGTGTAAATATATCATAAACGTTTGAATTTGAGAGCAATTTGATCATATTCTTCTTTAATTTTTAGGGATATTTTATTCACATTCTTTTAGTGCAAATTAATTATTTTTTCTTTATATGTATTATATTATGTGTTAATCTTTTGTATTGAAACTTTATAAATTAATTTTAAATTTATTAATGAATTTTACTACTGAAATAGATTTGAGAATTAAATAGATCTAAATTTAATAATAATGACAAAACAAATATTATTTTTTCTCTAAAAAATTAAACACTATGTTTTTTTAAAAGTTATAAATAATATAGAAATAAAAAAAAATGATATTATACATGAAACACAAACAAAATATTTTATTCAAAAATTCAAATAATTTTCCTTTATAAGCATAGAACATATGAGATTTTGATTTTCAAGATTAATAAGTTAAGTATAAAATCCTAAAAATATAATTATTTAAGAAAAAATAAATATAATTTCTTATGAAAATAATATGTTTTTTTTTTTAAACATAATGTTTAATTTTTAAGAGAAAAAATCATTTTTATTTTGTCACTATTATAAAATTTAAATCTATTTAATTCTCAAATCTATTCTCATAGTAAAATTCATCAATAAATTTAAAATTAATTTAGAAAATTTCAATACAAATGATTAACACATAATATGATACATATAAAGAAAAAATAATTAATTTGCACTAAAAGAATGTGAATAAAATATCCATAGAAATTAAAGAAGAATGTGATCAAATTGCTCTTAAATTGAAACGTTTAGGATATATTTGCACTCATAAAAAGATTGATGGTATATTTGCTCCTCCTCAATAACGTTAGGTGTATTTTTTGCACATTTACCCTAAAAGAAACAAGATATTAAGAAACCACAATAGATATGATTATGTGTATAAAGTGTCGATGTTTACTAAATAAAAATTTAGTATTATATAGATAAAGTTAGAAAAAGTCTTTAACTCATCTTGACCATAAATAAACACAAAATCTACTTTCTAAAACCACAATTATTATAAAACATATGATATATTACATAATTTAAAGTATAGAAGATTGAAAATGAGTTATAAAAAAATACATATAATGAAAAACTCTAAAATATATAATCAAGAATGTGTGTATATATATATATATATATATATTGAAATATGTATCTATTTAACAAAAAATTATAGAGTTCGATTGCTAAAATACCATAATTCATATAAGAGATTTTTTTTTTTTTTTTTTTTTACCATAAATGATAATTTTATTACTTTTCTACTACAATTCACAAAATTTGACAAAGTTACCTTTCTGGAAAAAGTAAAAAAAGTTATTTTTGTGTCGGATTTTACACGATCTATGTTTTTTCATAGGGTTATATAATGTGATCAGATCGTTGAATCTCAATGTTTTTTCATAGAGATCATATGGTGTAATCCCACCAAAATTAAATGATAAGATCATATCAGATAACCCTATGATACATAATGTGTAACCATATCATATTAGGCAATCCTATGATACATATTGTAACGTGCAACCCTATCGTATTAGGTAATCCTATGATACATATCGTGTTACACGCATGCATATATCATGTATTCGAACTCCGACATAAAATTGATTTTTATTTACTTTTATCAGAAGGATAATTTTATCTATTTTCCTTATTTGTGGTAAAAAAAAGTAACAAAATTATCATTTATGGTAGAAAAAATATTTATTATATAACACATGATATTTTAAGGCATTAAATCAAATTTATGTAAGATTGTTCTATAATTATATATATATATATATAGACAGAGAAAGTGCCAAACCCACCCCACGCCCCACCCCGACCTGAAAAACTGTCCGCATTTCTCATCACCTTTCTAGTATGTGTGTGGCATAACAAGAAAGAAATACAAAGTGAAATCAAAAGAATCCTATAACAACAAATCAAATAAAGAGGAATTTTTGATTTTACCAAACTCCTCAACTGCACTCTAATCCTCACTCTTTTCCGATAATTATGCCAACAATTCCGATTCCGATTCCAATTTTCTCGTTACATGCAGAGCCGCCGTTGCGGCGGTGACGATTCTCCGGCGGCCGCGGACCTCCATTGTAATTTAACCTTTTCGAGTGTTATGGGTTCGAGTCCAATCGCGGCCTTCGGGACCTCCGCGGGCGGCGGAGGAGGCGGTGGTTGGCGGTGGCACAGCGGCAATGGAAGTGGGAAGAGCAATAGCGTTTCCAATAAGAGCGGAAACGGAAATCACAATAGTGAGCCGTGTGTTTTGTCGTCAACTTTTGCGTATTTCTTGTTGTCGTTTGTCGTTTTGGGTTCAATTGGGAGTTTGTACGCGAGGTACGTGCTCACGGCTAACGTGCGCACGGGGATCACGGCGCTCGGCTGTCAGGATGACGGCGAGGGCTCCTGGGCAATCGGCGTTTTCTATGGAGACTCCCCCTTTTCTTTAAAACCCATTGAAGCGGTAAGTTTTTCAATTTCTTCCCTCATTAAATTCTATGAACATATTTATGAATTATAGATTTCTTTTTTTGATGTTTTTCTGATTTCTGAATGATGGCCAAATTAAATAAATGAATCAATACTTGCTGGTTTTCTGGATTTGTTATGTGAACAATAGTATTTGTTCACCTTTTCTTTCTTTCTTTTGCAGTTTATGGTGGAGAATAATGAGATTAAAATTTCCAATTTTCTTTTTGATGTTTTCAGCATCAGCTTCTCTATATTTACATTTTCTGGTCTGGGGAATTTTAAGAGGAGATGAAGTCTGATTTCTTTTTGTTTATATTTTAGTTGTTTTATTGGTAAAGTCAGTGCTTTCTTGGATAATTTGGTTTTTCATAAAGTATTAGGTTCATCAAAAGACACTATCTTTTATCTTTCTTATAATTTTTATGCAACATTAGATAACAGCTTTTATTCTTCTCCCACAATAGTATTTTAATTATCTAAATTGAGTGCTCATGAGACATATGTTTTGTAATTTGAGATTACTTTTGTGTTGTCATTTTCAATCATAAGTCATTGCATGATATTGTTTATATAAAAGGATATTGTGGAATTTGTCATAAGATAAATCAGGATTGTATTCATGCTTCTTAGAACCTCTTATGTATTCTGTAACTAATTCCATAGAAAGTATCGAACGATTTGTAAAGTTTAGAAAACTGTGCTAATTGAACTTCAACTTATATATATATATATATGTCTGTCACTATCTTTAACATATTGCAAAATAGTTAACCTATGTTGCAAGAAAGTAGGTGGGCACCAGACTAACCATACCACACACATCACTTTGAAATTAATATTCAAAATTAAATTTCAAGATTTTCATGACAAATGCAAGAACTAGCATTTTGATTATAGTTTATTATGGATATCTATAAGTTTTTTATTCAGTTTTTTAACTTTGAATTTAGATTTAGTGAAGACCTTGAAATTCTGGGTTTCTTTTTTTCAGTTGATTTCACAATATCACAGATTCTTGAAAAATGTTTGGCAGATGAATGTATGGAGGGACAAGAGTGCAGCTTGGCCTGTAGCCAACCCAGTGCTCACTTGTGCCTCTCTCTCAGATGCTGGGTTTCCCAGTAACTTTGTTGCTGACCCCTTTCTCTATATACGGGTAATTCTCATCTTTTGTACTATTAAAGCAGTCAATATTTACTTACTGAACTTAAATGAATTTGTAAAGTATATTTTATGTATGCTTTTGGAAAATTTTCTGTTACATTATGTCCCAATGGGATTGATTGTTGTGCGAGAGTGGAAATAAAAGATCTGTCAGTTGCATGGCACCAGTGAATATTGGTTCTGTGTCTTATCCTCTATTTCTTTATCTTTCCATTATTCAATCATTTAAGTACCTTAATGGGCCGTCACTTCAAGTTCCAATAGTCAGAATGGAAACAATTGATTTATGTTCCACATCTCTATATTGTTATTAGTATTATATCATGAGAGATGAGGTTATGGGATCTGCTAATATTATATCCTGCGAAGAAGTCGGAAGGACGCTCAGAGGAATAAAGCAGAGCATTTTCTTTAGTTTAGGATATGTGGATTAAGGTGTAATAGGAAGTGGAGTGAAGGATAAACATAAAACAATTCATGGAGAAGTGTTTCTTTATTGATATGTTGCTTTAGGTTAAGCATATGCTTGCCCTTTAGACAGCATGGACCTACTATGGTTGAGAAAAGGAGATAGGAATTCTCACTTAAAAAACTGGGAATAAAGCATTGGGATCTAGTGGGGGAGGGTGGGGACAAGGTAGTTTGATTTATTTTTACATTTTCTTTTAGAAATATATCATGGTTAATTTCACAATGTTACTTGGAACTAATTTTGTAGGTTTTGACTGAGCGAACTAGAATACTTTTTATGGAAGTGTAATAGTGTTAATACAAGATCCTGGCATTTTGTGAACAAATATGCTCTTTCTGGGGCAAGCTTCAATAATCGCTTGTGTTTGATTTGGAGCATTAAATCATAGGCCCATATGCAGATTAGGTTTGAATAACAATTATTGATAATTATTATTCCGCAATCTGCTAGGTCTATATAAAGTCGACTTAGTTTGACTTGGAAACAATTTGGTTTTAGCAGGAAGATTGGCCGCTGTTGAATTATTTAGAATAATCTTCCATGGAAATGCCATGTTTGAATAATAATTATCAATTTTCCGGTAGATCAGGTTTCAAATTCTCATGAGGGGCTTCCACTATTGCATAACTACATAAACTGATTTCAGTTCATGTGAAAGAAAGTTGCATTTGTGTGTAGTAAGTCTGTATATGAAAAAGTCAGATAATTAACTAATGGGTGAAAGATGCATTTAAATGGGTTGGCCTGGTTTTTGGTCCTGAAAAAATCTTGGAATTATTTGATGTTCTGAGGAATTTAAAATTTGGCACTTCTGTACTATTTATCTCTTCTATGTCTATCTTCCTGTGTATGAGTCACTTAAAAATATCAATTCTGTACATCAATGGGCATCATGACGAGTTTTAGAATTTTAGAAGTTTTAGGTTGATATTGTAGAGATGAATAGTGAAATCAATCTAGATTAGAGAGTACCACTAGAAGTAGGAACTTGTATTCAAACTTAATCCCTAATCAGTGAAAGTGATTAGCACATCTTCTGTCAAAAATATATTACATCTGCTCTCATAAATATTTGATTTTCGCTCGTTTTATGAGAAATGTTGATATGGTGTCGATAACATTTGTATTTCTTGTAATCTGCATGTCTTTATCTTATCTAGTTGATTAATACAAGACCCTGGCATGTCCAAAATTGTCTTGTGTTCTTAAGTATTCCATTCTGAGCAGTTAGTATTTATGGGACAATTGTCTACTCATCTAGCTGTTTAAACAAGGACTTGGTCATTAGTGTTTTTTGCTGAGGGTATTAAATTCTCAGTTATTTCTGATCAAGAACTTGACCACTTTTTAGTGGGGTGGGTGAGTGGGGGTAGGGGCATAGTTGGCTTCTTCGTCTTCATTAGTTGGACCATTAAGATAGCTGCATCAATTGATTTCAAAACAGATCTTCAAGAAAATAACTTCATGAAATTTGGGTAAGTGAACTAATAAGAACACCCTTAATGAAACTAATGAATATTTGGGAAACTTGCAAATTTTGTTTAGGCTTTAAGAGTTGAAATTCTCTGTGAGCCCTATAGACTATACAGTTTATTTGATTGATGTATAGAACAATGATAGATACAATTTTAGGAGCGCATAAATCTTGGCAACTACATTTTAGGAGATGGAATCGAGTTCGCTTGACATCTATATTCCTAGTGTTTGATCAAACCCATGCATTCTTTATGTTCTTGTTTGTGCATACTCTGTGCAGCAGCTTGACTACCGTTTTATTCTTTACGGTGTATTATTTGCATGTATCACTGTGTTGGATACACCCTTCCCAGTGTACAGTATAGGTTTATTGTCTGTGAATGAGGAACATAACTTAATAAGATGTTTGATCATGATTCAGGGTGATATCCTTTACCTTTTTTATGAAACGAAAAATCCAATTACAATGAAAGGAGATATTGGAGTTTCACAAAGTACAGACAAGGGAGCAACGTGGCAGCAATTGGGTATTGCTCTGGATGAAGATTGGCACCTATCCTATCCGTATATCTTTGACTACAATGGAAATGTAAGATCTCAACTTCCTAAGCAATATGCATATTTTATGGCTCTTTATAGAGATCTTAGCCTTTATATAAAGTACACCATGTCTACTACTGATCAAAAGAAGTTTTTAACTTTTGTTGTTTCTCACAGATATATATGATGCCAGAGGGCAGTGTGAATGGAGATCTTCGTCTTTATCGTGCAACTAACTTCCCCTTGAAATGGACGCTCGAAAAGATTATCATGAAACGACCACTTGTTGATTCTTCTATAATTTCCTATGAAGGGAAGTTCTGGCTTTTCAGTTCAGATCACAGTGGGATTGTCACCAAGAGGAATGGCCAGCTGGAGATTTGGCATAGCACCTCGCCTCTTGGTCCATGGAAACCTCATAAAAAGAACCCTATATACAACACAAACAAGACCCTCGGAGCTCGGAACGGAGGCAGGCCTTTCATCTATAACGGAAATCTTTATCGTATTGGTCAAGACTGTGGTGAGACATACGGGTATAGGACCCGTGTGTTCAAAGTCGAAGTTCTGACAACTGATGAGTTCAAAGAAGCTGAGGTTACGTTGGGCATTGAAGAGTCGATGAAGGGAATAAACACTTGGAATGGGGCCCGCAACCATCACCTAGATGTACAGCAACTCAGCTCGGGTGAGTGGATTGCTGTTCTTGACGGGGACCGAGTACCCTCTGGAGATAAAATGCGTCGGTTCGTTATTGGCTCTGGTTCAGTTGTCTCTGTTGCCATTTTACTGATACTTGTTGGTATTCTACTTGGGGCAGTTAAGTGTATAGTACCATTAAGTTGGTGCCCTCATAACGTGGGAAAGAGAAGTGATATTTTCTTGGCTTGGGAGAGACCAAACCTATCGTCCAAGCTGAGACTTTTCTGCAGTCGTTTAAACAGAGGATGCTCGTCTCTCCGTGCTAGAATACGGCCAAACACTTGCATTGGAAAAGTTGTGCTCGTTTTCGCGATCTTGGTTGCTGTAATGCTAACATGTGCCGGAGTTAATTATATATACGGAGGAAACGGAGCAGAGGAACCCTATCCATTGAACGGTCACTACTCCCAATTCACGTTGTTAACAATGACCTATGATGCTCGTCTCTGGAACTTGAACATGTACGTAAAGCATTACTCGAGATGCTCTTCGGTGCGCGAGATAGTCGTTATTTGGAACAAAGGTGTACCTCCACAACCGAGTGATTTCGATTCGGCAGTGCCGATAAGGATAAGAGTCGAGGAGCGAAACTCATTGAACAACCGGTTCAAGTGGGACCCACTAATCAAGACTCGAGCCGTTCTTGAGCTTGATGACGATATCATGATGACTTGTGACGATGTCGAACGAGGGTTCAGGGTATGGCGTGAGCATCCGGACCGGATCGTCGGGTTTTACCCTCGGCTCGTCAATGGGAGCCCGTTGAAGTACAGAGCCGAGAAGCACGCTCGGAAGTACAATGGATACAACATGATCTTGACGGGGGCTGCTTTTCTCGATAGTCGAGCAGCGTTTGAGAGGTATTGGAGCGAGGAGGCCGCGCCAGGCAGGGCGTTGGTCGATAGCTATTTCAATTGTGAGGATGTGTTGATGAATTACTTGTATGCGAATGCAAGTTCTTCGGATGTGGTTGAGTACGTGAAGCCCGCGTGGGCGATCGATACGTCGAAATTCTCAGGAGTTGCAATAAGCAAGAATACTCAAGCTCACTATGGGGTGAGGAGCAAATGCTTAACAAAGTTTGCAGAAATGTATGGCAGTTTAAGTCACAGAATGTTGGAATTTAGCAGAAGAAAGGATGGGTGGGATGTATAGTTCTATCAATATTTCTAAGTTTAAAAAGTAGTACTTTTGACTTTTTTATTTATTTATTTTAATTTTTAGTGCAAAAATTGTTTATAGTCCAGAAGAAATTTTACCTTCAGCAGTGAATTTGCCTTGGGAGGACATTGGTTTTGGCTTATTATAGTTTTTGATCAAATCTAATGGGCTATTGTTTTTGGATGAGAATCATGTTCTTCTTGGTCATTCCTTGATTTTTTGATTTTGAAAATATTGCAGTTTTTTAATTATATAAAAATAATATAATTAGGCTTAATATCTATTTCATGTTACTCAATTTAATAGTGTATGTGCAGCTGGTCTTTATCTATATTTATTATGCTGGACCATTTCTTGACAGCATAATTTGAGTAATATTCAACATGCATTGGGCCCATCATGGATAACGATAAATATTAAATGTGATTAAATGTTGCTAAAGTAGTAGTCACAAATTTGCTTTTAACTTTTCATTAATTTAAGACAAAGATTAAAGTTTTTTAAAGTTTGCATGAAACTAATGAAAAAACCATGTTGAAAATATCAAACTGGACTTATTGAACTCATTGATGTGACTGAATAATCAGAAAGACTTTATACTTACTTTATATGTCATCCAAATATGTTAAAAAACAATTCCAATTCATTATTTTCAGTGTTATTTGGTTATACATTGACTTGAGTACTATATACAATAACTACTTGCTCACTCTTTTAAGTATATATACAAATGTAAAATCAAAATTTGTAAAATTTTATAAGATTTAGGAATTAAAAATTTGCAGAAGTAAATAGGAAAATATTGCTACTTTAAGTGGTCAAAACCTACCTGCCTTAAGGGCCAATTTTAAGGACTTCCTCCAATCATTTGTGTCATCTCCTCTTCTCCCCCTTTTTAGTGGCCCCTAGTATAAATATTCTAATTTAATTTTTTCACATCAACTTTTATAATTTTCTTGATTTATATTTGAGAAAAACGTATATGAATATGATTATAATTTAATGTGATAAGATTTACTATTTACAATTCGAATTCATTTTAACAATCTAAATTTTTGTGGAATAATCTATGTTATGCAATTAAATCTATGAGATGGTTTTGATTAAAAAATCAAGAAATATTGAGATTTTTTTTCAAAACAATTAAATAATAAGTGATAATAATTACAAAATAAAAAAGCCATTAGAATATATTAATTTAGTTTTCATCAAACCAAATATGCGTATGTACAAGTTTGTATGCAAATGAATTATTCTATCAAACCACAAAGATAATTTACTTCTTCTTCTTTTTTTTTTTTTTCCGTCATTACAGTCAATTTTCCTAATATATCTCTGCCTAACATTCAGTACTTTTAACTATTTATATTTACTTTATTTCAATATTAAATAAAGTTATTTTAGGAAAATCCAAATAAAATAAAAAATTGCCCCAAAAATAGAAAACTCATTTAATAAAATTTGTTGAAAGGAAATAATTTTATCATTGCTCCCTAATCCTCCATCCTTATCTTACTTGAATCTCGTAATTTATTTAGTTAATGCAGATTACAAGTATCCCATAATAATATATTATACCATTAAAATAAAAATTGAAATTAAAATATGAAATACACATGTGGATTACAAATATCATATAATATATTTTATTAAAAATAAAAAATAACATTGAAAAACGATACTGAACATAGAAAATGTAATTCGCATAGTTTAATATAGCATTGATTGATGAAATGAAGTGAAAAAACCAATAACATGATACCCATCATTCAATTTCATGTGCTCTTCAATCTCCATACATGCAAACACCATTCATCTCTCCTTCGTAGCTTTTCCTCTTTTTTGGGGCCTTGCAAATTTCATAAAGCTCTTACCTTTTTCAGGAAAAAATGCATTCACATCTGCAAATACGCAAAAATATGGAAAAAGTAGTGCATTGATTTACACATAAACTTGTGTGTATATATGGAATCATTTGCTTTGTTGGGTCTCTTTGAATTGGGGTGGTAGCTTTATCAGATGTGAGCGAATATATGTAGTGAATCTTGATCTGATTTTTGATGGGCTCTGAGATTGTGTGTTCAACGGTCTTCGCCTTCCCTTTTCATTGGGTCTTGTGAGGAATAAATCCAACTTCTGTTCCAAGATATTCCCCCTTTCTTTTTTCTAGTGAGAGAAAGCTGA
Source organism: Scutellaria minor (assembly GCA_954870855.1). Classification (NCBI taxonomy): domain Eukaryota; kingdom Viridiplantae; phylum Streptophyta; class Magnoliopsida; order Lamiales; family Lamiaceae; genus Scutellaria; species Scutellaria minor. Next base: position 1,930,358 of record OX940728.1, read on the forward strand.
AAAAACCTGTTTTTGGAGAGAGAAAAGAGTGTCTGTATAGGTAGATATATACACGAAAATATGGAATTTATTTTTGCACTCTGCATGTAGGTGTGGAGGGGTGTGTGTGTGTGTGTGAGAGAGAGAGAGAGAGAGAGAGAGAGAGATTTGGGGAAAGTAATGTTGGCAATGGCGGGGGAAGAAGGAGGAGAAATGGAGAAGGAATTTGATTCAAAGTTGAGGATTGAGAGCAACAGTTCTTCATTTAATAATAGAAATAAAAATAATAGTAGTAATAATAATAACAACGACAATAATAATAGTAATAGTAATCATCCTCAGAGATCTAAGAGCTTTGCCTTTAGAGCACCACAGGAGAATTTTAGCATCCAGGATTTTGAATTAGAGAAGATTTATGGTGTTGGTTCTTATTCCAAGGTCCACTCTTTTCCCCTGCTTTTTTTTTTTAATTTATATATGCATCATTTATCTATTCTTAATTATGTTGATTTTGGATTTTTCATGTTGAATTATTGTTTTTCTGTATTTTGTGTGATTGGTTCTCTTATTGTTACCCCTTCGTTTATCTTCTTGCTTCTTTGTTCTTTTACCTGTTTTTCTGTGTTTAGTTGGATGATTGATTCCCTTGAAACAGTTAACTGAATGCACATTCATTTCTATGAAAGTTGAAAACAAAGGAACATAGTATTACTCAATCCGAATTTCACCCAATTCGATGTTTTCTTTTTCTATCGTCTGATCCCTTGCATCAATATATAGTTTAAGTGCTATTTGATGGTGAGAATGTCATTTTGCAAATCAAGAAGGGAATTACTGAACTATGAAGAGGTTTAAGAGGGCCTTTCTTGAATACTGAGTTTCTGGGAGCCTAATGCAAGAATTTAATACTATCGAAAAAACGTCTTAAAAGACCTCATTGTTGTAAAGATTGTTTCAATTTGGTTTGAAATCTGAGGAAGTTATGCAGGAATATAGGATAGCAATCGTGTTTTTTTGTTTCTGAAAATGTTCTAAATTTTTTGAAACTGTTGTAGGATGTTTAACTAGTCCAAATATCAAGAATCTAGAGCTTGATGATGAACATGAGAAATGATGTAATAATGCTTTCCTTCATTTAGATGCTTTCATGTTCAATCTTGGTGAGCTTGTTTACTGATTTTTGGTTTTAGATAAAGCCGACAGATGAGCTATTGACTAGTTTTAGCCTTATTGACGAGATGGACTGAGTCGAATACAAAAAGAGTGATTTGCCTATTAGCATAATTGGATTTCATTTAAATGGTTGACAAGTATGCTGTCCGAGCAATCTAATTAATCTTGTTTGTTATGTGAACAGGTCGTGAGAGCAAGGAAGAAAGATACGGGGATTGTGTATGCTATGAAGATCATGGATAAAAAGTTCATCACCAAGGAAAACAAAACAGCTTACGTAAAATTGGAACGCATAGTATTGGACCAATTAGATCATCCTGGTGTCGTTCGCTTGTTTTTCACTTTTCAAGATTCTTTCTCACTCTGTGAGTATCGTTTCTGAGTTTTTACATTATGTTTGTTGATTTTTCTTGCATGAGAGGGTGACTCGTATTCCTGCATTTGATAGATATGGCTCTCGAATCTTGTGATGGTGGTGAACTTTTCGATCAAATAACCAGGGTAATTGAACTCTATAACTTCGGAGTTTGCATTATAAGATTCTATCTTTGTTGTTACTTGTATTCTACTATCTAATGAACGTCTGAGCAATATGAACGTAGTTAATTTAATTGGTGCAGAAAGGCCGTTTATCAGAGGATGAGGCTCGTTTCTATGCAGCAGAAGTTGTGGATGCTCTCGAATATATACACAGCATGGGATTGATACATCGAGACATCAAGGTACTCACTTCTTAACATCGAAAGCTTTTTTATCGCCATTGCAGCGATGCTAACAGTTTCTAAAATGGCAGCCTGAGAATCTGCTACTTACCACAGATGGCCATATCAAGATTGCCGATTTTGGCAGCGTAAAGCCCATGCAAGGTAGCCGAATAACCGTTCTTCCAAATGCAGCCTCAGGTAGCCTTAATTTTTTATTTTATTAATTTAAAATTTTATCTTGGTTAATACTTGTGGGAAATAAGAATCACCACTGGTCTAATTTATTGAACTTTTTTGGTTAAATAATTCAGATGATAAAGCATGCACCTTTGTGGGCACAGCTGCTTATGTACCCCCTGAAGTTCTGAATTCATCCCCAGCAACTTTTGGGTAATTAATTTTTTTTTCTTGAAATTCTTTGTTTGTTTCATATTATTATACGAATACGATCAACTCTGGTTTCTGAATTGAGTGAATTGCATTATTCCAGGAATGACCTTTGGGCACTTGGATGCACGTTGTACCAAATGCTTTCGGGGACTTCTCCGTTTAAAGACGCCAGCGAATGGCTAATTTTCCAACGAATTATTGCTCGTGATATCAGATTTCCAAATTACCTTTCGCCAGAAGCACGTGAACTCATCGACCAGTTACTGGTAACACATAATAAGCTCACTAAATCTCATGCATTGCTATTTATTCCATCCTTATTTCTTCTGCTTGAGTTTAGAGATTCGATTCAGCTTTGCAAGTTGTTGTCTACTCCTTATTTGATTGACTTTAACTTTGTTTAGAAATATCTTGTTGTTTAGCTATATTGCAATATTTGGTGTAGGACATAGATCCGAGCAGGCGACCTGGTGCGGGGCCCGGTGGTTATGCTGCACTGAAAAACCATCCGTTTTTCAAGGGTATTGATTGGAATAATTTGAGGGAAGGAACAACGCCACCTACACTTGCTTTGGAGCCAAGAGTAAGACTCTCTCAATTTGTCATTTTACATTTTTGACATACGAATGCCTATAGAAGAAGAAACGAGAAAAGCCCGTCTATTGTTTCCTTTGAGTCATACATTTCAAAGTGTGTCTTCGTGCTGTTCTTACAGGGTCAGTCAACCCCAGGTGAAGAGCAAGATTCGTCATGGAACCCGTCACAAGTTGGAGACGGTTTAGCAAGAATCAATGATGGAAATGGTGGGGCCGCATCAGCTTCTGAAGCTGGTAGCATAACCAGGCTTGCTTCCATTGATTCATTTGATTCGAAATGGTGATTCACTTAAACATGACTCTTATTATAATCTTTACTCTCTGTTTTCGTCTGTTGTTTGTTAACATTTTCTTACAATACGAACAGGAAACAATTCTTGGAGCCCGGTGAATCTGTTCTTATGATCTCTATGGTCAAGAAACTGCAGAAACTAACAAGCAAGAAAGTGCAACTAATCCTGACCAATAAACCCAAGTTGATTTATGTGGACCCTGCAAAACTTGAGGTCAAAGGAAACATAATATGGTCTGATAATCCAAACGATCTCAGCATTCAAGTCTTGAGTCCTTCAAATTTCAAGATTTGCACGGTAAGTCCTCCACCATTTGAACGGCTCGTTTGGAAAAAGTACTAAAAGTGTGAAAATAACAGATTTGTACTAAATGTTGTATTGATACAGCCAAAGAAAGTGTTGTCGTTTGAGGATGCAAAACAACGAGCAACACAGTGGAAGAAGGCAATCGAGTCCCTTCAAAATCAGTGAATAGTGTTTAAGAATTCTCTTTGGACATAACCAACATTAGGACAAGACAAAGTGGTACAGAAAACACAATGTCTCTATTACAGCTAGTGAATTCTCCGAAGCTAATACAATGGTGGTTGCTTTTAGCATCACGTGTTTGCAGAAAGTCTAAGTTAAGGTCCTCGTTCGCTTACATGGCTATGTATCCATCATTTTTGACACATAATCGTCTTTCGATATAATGCCATTTGTTTATAGCAGCACTTCTCTATATATTTTAGTTCTTCATTATACTCTAAACTTAGAAAAAACATATAGACTGAAACGTGTAACAGTGACAAAGACATTTGATGTATAGATCACTGGTTAATAATCATCTTTGCTGGTTTATTGTTTTGAAGTTGCTCAAATGAATTTCATCTATGGTGTTTGTATGCAGATAATATACATGCCATTCTTTTTCATACTTGGTATGTTTGTCTATTTTCTTGCAGCTGAGTTTTATTGTGTGATGCCTCTCTCTCTCTCAAAAAAAAATAAAATTAAAAATAAAAATAAAATATATATATATATATATATATATATATATTGTAAAAGAAAATAGTTTTCGCAATAGAGAGATTAACATAATTTTTAATCTGTTTTATTTTGCCTTCTTAACTTTCTTTCAAGTAAATATTAAGAGAAAAAAGCTGTTTGATCCTCTAAATTTGCTTTATTAATTTTTAATACTTCTCTAGTTATCTATCAACTTAAAAAAATTAATTTTTATAACACAAAAAATCTACAGTTAATAAATTACGAAACTAAAATAAATAAATAAAGAACGAAAAATATAAAAAGAAAAAGTAAAATTACATGACGAGAACACTTAACTTTCTCATAAATATTTATTTAAATCTAAATTTGATATAAAACATATATTCAAAGTTCCCCAACCATTGTCGAATAAAATTTATAAAATTTCACTTCATATTTTCTTTTCGTTTTCGATTTTTATTTTTTATTTTTTATTTTTAAGTACAAGCCCAAACCACTTCTTCGGATTTCAGAGGTAAATTTAACGAACATATAAAAACCTCTGTAAATCTGTCAATCTTTATTCTCCCCCTTCACTTCTCTGCTCAAAGTTTGTTCTTTCTAATCAGGTACGCTGATTTCGCCCCTAGTTTCTTTCCTTTATTCTTCAAGTTTTGCTCTCTAGTTTGCTGCAAGTACTGTTGGAATGTTAAGATCTTTTTGTGCCAGATCGATTCTTCATTTGATGAACCGGAATTTACAGATCTTGTTGGGCCAAACCCATTTTGTGCTAATTAGACCTCGTATGATTCCTGAAATTTAGTTGTAAGGAAGTAGGATTTGGTGATTTGATGATGATGATGAATCGATGATCAGTTGATTAGGATTATGGCTGTTTTAGTTTCATTCTGTAATGATTAGTCACTTGCCCCGATTGAATCTAAGAATTTGGGATCATATGAGGCTTGAGCAGTTGAAGTCCAATTGTCTCAGTAGAAAAAGGGTTACCTTTTGGATATAATGAGCGAAAAATTGAATGTCAGATCATATGATTATTGCGATTGAAGTTTTTTCCGGTTATTGTTTTAACCTGTAGAAATCCTTGGGTTTTATGATTTCTGTTTTCTCTTAGTTGGTTTGATAGCAATTGAATTTCAATTTGTTCTTCCAGGAGTTCAATGCAGATCTAGTTATTAAGTATACAGTTCTAATGTTTCTCATCTAGCCAAAAGGGTCCCAGCAAATTACTGTTGTTATGCATTCTCGATTTTCATCTAGTGGCTGATTTTGTGGTAACTTGGTTGAGTTAACCACTTGGCTCGTCTAAGATTGAGGTTTCGTGCCTGCTATGCTGCTATCTAAATTCCCTCAATTTAGAAATTTTAAATTGAGTGGGATTTAATAAATCTAAAATTTGAGTTGAATGATGTATATGCTACGCCATTGTGAAGCTAAAGTCCATGTAAAACAAAGTATTTTGCTTTCGGTTCAAGATTCAATGTTGTTAATGTTCTCAAGTTAGCACAAAATTTGGTTTGTTTGTCCTTCATGATTTTGAATCACAATTTCAAGTATATGACTTAATTTGATGACATTTTTTTCTTTCCTTTTGCCATCACCTTGGTGTGTGTTTAATTTACTTACATCCTTTATCTGTGCAGCCTTGCTTCAATTTCTACCACTATGGCAGCCTCAACTAGCCAGAATGGAATTCAGCTCTTACTAGCTGCAGAACAAGAGGCTCAGCACATTGTCAATGCTGCTAGAACTGGTGAAACTCTCTACCTGGGGTTTTCATGTTTAAATATCTCTCTACTTGCTTTGTCACAACATAAATACTCTATGATCCGTTTTATGAAGAAACTAACAATATGATGATGAAGAACTCAATTTCTAGGAAGTCATGTATATGTATTTGCCACTATTATTTGTACCCTGTTTTTTTGAAGATACATTGCCTATCCTTGTTGAGAGGTTTGGAAGGAATTGGGGATGATGAGTCATTTAGTTCATATAATACAACATGTGCAATATTATGTGCTAAATGGTTTTTGTGCCTTGATTTCCTGTTTGTTGTGGTGAGTTATTTCATTTATTATGAACCCAAAAGTGTAAACTCAGTAGTGAGGTCTTAGATGGGTATTCGGTTGACAAGATCTAGTTCTAAAACTTTTAATATCTACTGATTCAAGCTTAATTTTATCGACCCTGTGTTCATTGTTTATCTTGCATATACTGGTTTGTAACAGTACAAGTTCCAGTTTAGTTCACTTTACAAGTATTTAACTGTACGCTAGCATTCATTTGTAGCAAAACAAGCCAGATTGAAACAGGCAAAAGAGGAGGCCGAGAAAGATATTGCTGATTTCCGTGCTCAAATGGAGGCTGACTTTCAGAGGAAGGTTGCAGAGGTAAGAATTTTAATGAATAATGAATAGAGATTTTACTAAAGCTGGTTATTACATCCTAGATGATATCCGAAGAACAATAATATCTCTTCATTTACATTCTGGAATACATAAATCTCAACCTGATTGTTTTATTAAGCATCGCTAGTTGACCTAGAAACAATTCTGCCAATATATTTCACTATGAAATCATGCTTGATATATTTCAACTTCTGTTTATGCATATATACTCACGTAACTACTTATTTGAAGAAAAAACTATATTCAATTTTTCCCACAACATTCGGGTTCTTGATTGCTGTCTTTCTCATTTTGCTTTATACAGACTAGTGGAGACTCAGGTGCTAATGTGAAACGCCTCGAACAAGAAACCGAAGAAAAGATTAATCACCTGAAAACAGAGGCTTCAAGAATTTCTCCCGATGTTGTCTCCATGCTTCTGCGACATGTTACCTCAGTGAAGAACTAAACTCTAGTTGAGCAGAGTATGTTGCAACTGAATGGTCTCTGGATATCGCGGAATAGATGTTCCTTCGACTTGTACTTTACTCTTATTTTATTTCATGTTGATGAAATTATTTCCGGTGTTCATCGAATAAAACAGTAAGAGTTTTGTTATTGTTGGCGAACTTTAATGTTGAGGAGGTAACACTTTGTTGAACCTCTAATTTCAGGCAGTGTATATTTTGATGTTGACACTATGAAATATTCCTCTTGTTTTCCCATTTTTGTTGTTGTTGTTGTGACTTCCTTCCCTGTGAACTTGGATATGTCACACACACATTTATAAATAACAGGAAGCCACTGGGTTTTAATATAACCTTCTACATACATGTGTAGCTTTATAAAAAAAAATTGGGAATAGTAGATTGGTCCTAAATTGTTCAAATTTTCAATTTGGTCAATTGGTTCCTCTTTGATTGAAATGTTAATTGACCAATTGAATATGTTACAACTGCCACATGACACGTCACGCTTAAAAAAAAAAAAAACTTTGCCCCCTGATGTTTAATAGTGAGCTAAAGACAGTTGATGAAGGATTAATTAATAAAAAATAAAATAAGGGTGCAGTTGACCTAAAATAAAAAGTTTGAGGTGTAATTTACTCAAAATAACAAGATAGATTTGTGTTTAACCCAAATAAAAAAAGTAAAAGTTGCACATTTTAAAAAAATTTGGCCACCAATTCACTAGTTTTGCCATAAAATTATATTAAAAGATAAAAACCAAGTCAAATTCAAGTAAAAATTTAATCTTGAAATTGAAAATAAATTTTAATTAAATAATCAAACGGGTCATCCCAGGCCCAACCTCAGTCAGCTGGTCAACAGCCCAAAACAGCCCGCCATCATTTCAGAACACACACACACACAAAAAGCCCAATATAATTATTCTTATTGATTTTGTAAGGAAAAAAAAAAAAAGAAAAAAAGAGAGAAGAAAAATTCGTCTTTCTCGTCTGCATATGCATACAAATCATTGTTTATTTATAAGGCGAAGTGAAGAAAGGTGAAATTATTGCGAATGATCGATGGCGTTGTCGCGGCTCCGGCATCCAGTGATCTCTCGAGCTCCGTCCCTCATCAGAGCGCGATTTCTCTCCTCATCCACTCATCCATTGCTGAATCGGTAACTTTTTTTTTTTTTTTTTTTAATTTTTAAATTTTGCTGATTTTGAGGAGCATAATTAGGTGAATTTGATGATTCCATGCATTTTGATTTGATCAAATTTGAAAAGGAGTGGTTTTGTAAGAGATTGAGTGGTTGGTAGAGTGGTCAAATGGTGGAAGAAAATGTGGAAAGGAATTATTATTCATCTGCATTTTTTGTTATTGGATTTGTAATGTGTGAATGTGTGGTATGTAGAGATATTATTTCTCGTGTGTGAGTTATAGGTTATGCAGGAGTATTGTTACTTTCTCTTTTCCCAGTAATTTCTGATTGTAGAATAAAGTTTTTTCTTAGATATACTTTGGCAGAGTACTAGATTTAGCGCTTTTTAGTACGTTTGACTATCAAGATAGTTTTTTGAGCTTATCGAGTAATTCTATTTCCAGCTTTTTTTGTGAAGTGGTTATGTGAGTAAGGTTTTAGTGTAGAGTTTTCTGAGCTGTACCATAGATCAATGTCAAACTTTGGTTTGCTATAGAGTTTGTAGAACACAGGAAATGGCTGAGGAGAAATACTGACTTTCAGAATCAAACATGGTTTTTCTTATATGTAGAAAAGCTAATACTTTTTTTTTATTTTTTTTGGGAAACTGAAAAGCTATTCACTGGAGAGCTTTGGATGCTGCTTTACTGGAATTCCTGAATCATAGTTTCAGTCTGAATGCAGTCTGTATGTTTCCTATGATATATTCAGTGTCATTAACAAGAACCTAGATTATTTCACAGAGATCCTGGACTTCAAGATACTTGTTTGCTCTACTCCGAGTGGCTTGTAAATAAACTATAATACTAGTGAGCTGTGAAATGGTTCATTTTCTACGTTTCCCGATTACTTCTTGTACAGGGCAATTCAACATTGTTTCTTCTTTTGGCGATGTCTAAAATAATTTAATTGATATGAATTGAAATACAGAAAAGCCTGATTGGTTTATCATGTATTGATCTCAATTCACTAATTGTTTAGTTTTGCCTAGTCTAGTGCCGTATGCTTGTGTTCTTTTTACCTTTGGGTTGTTGGATATTATTGGAAACATGCTGTAAGAATGGATATTTTTCTAGTGCTCAAAAATGATATCTGAAGCTTCCATATGTTTGTTATAACTATATAAATAAGATCTATATAGTTACAGTTTATAATTTTGATCATATATTTAACTTCTAGTTGGATATCTTCATAACAAGTTTATAAAGCTCTCATAGGATTTATTTCAAATCAAGCTCACAATTGTTACTTACTGCTTCCTTTCAATTATATGGATCTCCATTTTATTTATTAGGAAAATTGTCTGCTTGGTAGATAATGAGTTGCAAGTAGTGGGATGCTTAAAGCTGATAATCCTTGACAGTCCCCTTAGAAAATGAAAAAATTAAATAAAATGTTTGGCACCAGTTTGGAGTGTTTTCGGAGGTTGTACCAACAAATGGAAAGAGAATGGAAAAACATTTGATTTTGTATCAGTATCAGTAATTGTTGTTTTGACTATTTCTGTAACAGTTTTGTGGGGAGTAATATATGTTTTTGTCTTGTAGTGGTGCAATCACGTGATCTTGTATAGTTACACAATGGTTCAAAGATATATATTTATGCTAATGTAAAAGGCTTTTGTTCTCTTAATTTAATTCCTGAGAATGAGACCATTTCTTGGATGTGACCAACATTGCCTAAGTTTCTCACCTTTCTCTTTCAAACTAAGTATTATTGCTTATTATTTTATACTAACTTGTCCTTGGGATTACTTTAAATTTTTCAGTCAATTACTTTAACCCCACCACTTAACTTTTGACTTGATAATATATAGAACAATGGTGTGCTATCTCATACCATAAACATATGCTTTTGGCACATCTTTCTTGTAATTTTCATTAATCGCTTTTCCTTTCCATGTACAAAAATATAAAGATCAATATCTTATATCTGATCTCTGAAAAATCAGTCATTTTCATTATGGGCCAGTTTCACATGTTAGAAAAGTTGAGTTTGGAAAATTTGAACTCCTTTATTATTTAAGTCTTATAACGAAGTCATACTTAAAAAATAAGGTCTTTTATTTAAGGCTGCTCAATATGATCCTCATTGCCCTCACAATTTATTTTGTATGTATTTTTCTAGTAATGCATCAAATTTGCATTCTTTTTTATCATCTTATTGAAAATGTATTGATGTTGCAGTTCCAGGGGGTTACATCCTAGTGCTGATGTTGCAGAGTCATTGTTAAGGTTTGCATTTATAGGCTTATGTTTTGTTCCTTGTCTTGCTTTGTCAATCTCATTATCTACATGAGTTCACATTTGAATTAAATATACTGGTATTTACCTAAGGGCTAGCAACCCGAGGTTTGAGAGAAACACAAATACATATACTCCATGCTTAAACAATGTTACTAATTTTTCTTATGTTATAATCATCTTGTGTTCTATTGATGTCCGTCAAGTGTAAACAAAATCAACTTGAAATCAAGCACGGACACCACATGAAACGACAAACTGTACCGTCAACCCTAATTTTGCTTTTGGAGACCTTCCATAACTATCTCCCTGCTGATCCTCCTGTTAAAGTTATATATTTACTAATACTATGTGATCAATTTTTCTTACCACTGTTCATATTGGATGCATGTCTTTTTTGTAATGGAAATACAAGGCTTTTAATTAGATTGATGACAAAATTCTCACTTTACCTCTGTCTCAAAAAGATAGCCCATTTTTCAATTGCTTATGGATTATGAAGTGTATTTGATGTACTTTGTAATTCCTATTAAGCCCTCATTTAAGTTGTTGAACGATGGTAAACATAAGTAGTTAATTCAACAGAACATCAAATAAGGGTAGTATTAGGAAGAGTAGCATGTAAGAAACTTTTAATAAGGAACGTGGCCTATAATTTGGGACAAACGGAAAAGGAAAGGTGGACTATCTTTGTGGGATGGAGGTAGTACTTACTAAGATGAAATTTAGCTTTAGAGGGCAGTTTAACCCTGCAGCAGATGCCAACTTCTAAGTCTGCCTCATTAACTTAGCCCAAAAGCTATATTAAGCACTCAATTCTTTTAATTTAGCAAATCCTTTGCAGTCCTTGTTATTCAATTGAGCCTGACAACTGAGCCTTGTCAGTCTGGTATGCTCGCATTGCGAGCAAACAATATTACTCAAATTTTTTTCCCTAGTATGGGAAATACTAATCCATTTTTTAATATTCACTTTGCCATAAACTTATAACAAGATTTTGCAGGCCAGCATCTTTATCATTAGTCAATGGCATTCATGATGAGTCTTCTAATATTAAGGTTGGTGGTGAAATTGTATATTTCAATATAGTTAGAACTATTGCGTTTTGTTTCTAATTATATTAATGTGTGTTTTCAGTTTCAAATCGGTGTCCGCTTCTATTCATCTGCTGGTACAACTCTTTCCACCTCCTATATTTCACCACATTTCAAGAATCTTCTTGGCATAGAAACTGTAGAAAAGAAGCATTCGTAATAACCAAAAGCAGGATTTTTCACTCTCTAGTAGTCTGAAAAAAGTAGAAGCGAACATGTTGGCTTTACTTGTTAATGTTCTATTTGACTTGGGCACTTATTATCAATATTAAATGTTGTTGCAGAACTTCCTGAGCATACAGTGGTTCAAATGCCAGCTTTGTCCCCTACAATGGTAACCATAAGGAATGTGCATTTAGAAAAATGTTTTACCTCTGTCATTGTGTATCCTTATGTGCTTTTTCATTTCATATAGAGTCAAGGCAACATTGCGAAGTGGCTGAAAAAGGAGGGAGATAAGGTCAGTTGCAATTACTAGATTGTTTATAGATTTCCCTCGCATAAAGCATCACTCAAGTGCAACTGCAATAATGTATTTGATGACTGCAAAGTATGAAAGATTTAGCGCAGAGTACAAATGAGATATCTGAAGTAGATGCAAGATCATTTGACCTTTTTTCCTGCTTCTCTATCCAACAGATTGAAGTGGGGGATGTGATATGTGAAATAGAGACAGACAAAGCTACCCTGGAGTTTGAATGCCTTGAAGAAGGGTACATTCTGATTTCAACCTGTTACTGCATGTTGATAGGCTTCTAATTCCGGTCTGAAGTGTATCTTTTTTTTTTTCATTTGTTTTTTCATATTTTCTTATGATTGGTTTGATAAGATTGAATTTACAAGAGATTGTACATTAAAAAAAAAAAAATCCCTACATGTAAAGAACAAGGATCTGATAAAAGAAAAATAAAAAACATGAAACTCAGGGAAAATTCTCGATTTAAATAGTGACTGCTCGTACTACCAATAAAGCCTCAGAAAAAGCCTAATAAAACCTAAACTATGAGGTTCAACTCAAAGGCTCATCTGGAAGTTGCTTGCAGTTCTTGAAATCCACTTTGATCGTGCTGATAATGATACAGAATGGATCCCCAGCCAAAACCTTCACAAGATAGGATCATTAATAAGATGTCGATTTCCCAATTGAAGCCCAAACAAAAAGTTCTACTCAAACCAAAGAGATCTGTAAACAAGCTCTAGAAAGGAGAGAAAACAAATCCTAATAGAAGTGAAACCAGCGAGTCAAAAAATAATAATAATAAACGGAAGAAATTCAAATCAAACAACAAAGTTCAAAAGAAAATTCCTCCCCCATGGTGGGAGGATGAAGGAAGATGGGGAAAGAAGTTGGTAACTTTTTTGGGGAAGAAAATGAAAGAGAGTCTGACCCAGAAATTTAAGATGAGTGAGCATTTTGTCATCAAATAATGAATGTTGTAAATAGGAAAGATAACCCGTCTTTCACTGAATACACTATAGGTCTTTTTGTGTGTCTTCTCATTCATATACATCTTTCGAGTTCATTGCTTCCCCCCTCATGTTTGTGTGTTTACTTATTTTCCTTTTGAGTTTGTTTCCACATAGTTTTATGTTTATAGTACTTCTTACTGTGTGCATTGATTTTGTTTTGTTTTCAGGATAGCTTCATAATTGTTTTGGTTTGGTTTTGCATTAATCTTGATTTGAATTTTTTCTCAGAATGTCCCGTTGGTTGTTGTTGGGTTGTAATTGATTTGTAATTGATTTGTTTTCTTGCTGATCATGGGTATTAATACAGCTACTTTGCTTAAAAATAAATAAATAATAATAATAACTTTACTCTCTCCAAAAAAGTGTACCTGAAAACACATTTAATTCCCATTTAACATAATATGCAGGTTTCTGGCTAAGATACTGGTGCCGGAAGGTTCAAAGGATGTGCCTGTGGGACAGCCTATAGCAATTACAGTTTGGCGCTCTATCCTTCTAAAGTTATTCTGTTTTATCTATGTATTCTTTTGTTATACAGAGTAGAATCAAGGCCTTTCAAATGCTAAATGTATCATTCATGGCCGACATTGCATTTTAACATCAGACTAGAACTCAACTCAACTCACAAAGCCTTATCCACGCTTATCTGGGTTTGGTCTGGATTCTTTTCTTCCACTTTATTGAGGGTCATCTCTAAAGTTAAATCATATTTAATGTTTTTTTGATAATTATTTATTATTAATTTTATCATAAACCATTAACCATATGCTGTTACTGATCTGCATTAAGTGAAACCATATGTATTTATGGGGGTTATCCTTTTATGATAGCCTCAATCCTTTGTGAATGTTCATTTAAGCTTGTGTCCAAGCATGTTATGACGACAATGCTTTTAGAAGGTTATACATGTTTTTCTTTCATAAGAGAATAAATCTGATTATTGTTACTAGCATCATCTGGTATCATGTGAAAACTAATTTTAATCTTGTCATAGGTTGAGGATCGAGATGATATAGCTAATATTCCTGCAAGTATAAGTGGGTCGGAAGCCAAAGATACAACATCTGGTGAACAAACAGTGAAACATGTAGACAGCAAGCAGGAATCAAGCTCTATGATTATCAGCACATCACAACTTCCTCCTCACATTGTCCTTGAAATGCCAGCACTATCACCTACCATGGTAAGAACAGCTCCCCTTGTCAGGTTGTACACTATTATATATTTTCATCTTTTGTTCACTGCTGAAGAGTGAGGAATGTTCCCTTCTCTGTCTTTTTTGATCCACAGAACCAGGGGAATATTGCAAAATGGACTAAAAAAGAAGGCGATAAGGTTATAAATCTAATCTCTTGGTGACAGATTCTATATGCATACCACGTTCTGGTGATTTGTGACATATTTCTCTGCTTGTTGCAGATTGAGGTTGGTGATGTTATTTGTGAAATTGAAACAGATAAAGCGACTCTTGAGTTTGAATGTCTTGAAGAAGGGTAATAAAATTATCCACATTGGTTGATTTCTTAAGAGTATGGGATCTTGAAAGCATTTCTGCTGTTCCATGATACACTTGTGATTGACCACGTTGTTCTGACAAAATTATATAATGACAACCTTAAACAATAAAATATTGATAATTAAAGTCAATATATCATAATCTGTACTCTTCCTTGAAATCTTTCTGTTATTGCAATTGGACAGAATGCTTTATAAAATTTCGTTAGTTTTTTTAACTACTACAATATCTATTTCAAAATTCATGCGCTTTAACATAGTTACGCTTGTTGGTTTCAGGTACTTGGCCAAAATTTTGGCTCCAGAAGGATCGAGAGATGTTGCTGTGGGGCAGCCTATTGCAATAACTGTAAGCTTATAATTCATAAACCTGTAGCAAAACTCTTTTTCCACATTTTTTCCTCTCTGAAAGAAGAGGCAGTTCCCAAAATCATCATCAGAGAAGGATTGTAGTTTATTAGGGGATCCATGTCTTGCTAGGTTGAGGATCCTAATGACCTTGAAGCCATAAGAACTTCTGCTAGTGGTGATTTGAGTGCTAAAGATGAAGTACCTGTGCAACAAAGTTCTGCAAAGCATGACAAAACTCAGAAAACAAGTTTCCTTCGAGTTAGTCCCGCTGCAAAGTTGCTGATTACAGAACATGGGTTAGATGCATCATCAATATCAGCATCTGGTCCCCGTGGTACTTTGCTAAAGGGGGATGTTTTGGCTGCAATAAAGTCTGGAAAAGGATCTTTCAAAGGCTCTGAATCTAAGGAGAAGCTTTCTTCCTCCCCTCAAACTTCTTCCTCCACACCAATGGAATCAAAATCCATTATACAGGAGAAGAATGCTTATGAAGATCTTCCAAACAGTCAAATTCGCAAGGTACTTATGCTATTAATTTTAAGTTGAATTTATGAATTTGCTTGATTATATCTTATCTTTAGGCAATGATGTTTGATGAAGCTAAGTCCCGTTTTTTGCATTTATGACTTCTCAATTGTTTTCTGGATGGAATACATCTTGGATATAGTCGTTTTCTTTTGTAGAATCATATGATCTATATCTGTTCTATTTTGCAAGTGGTGGATCCTTGTCAGAGTTTCTGGTATTCCAGAAAGAATTTAATCCTGAAGTTGATTTTTCTAACAATCCAATGCCTATTTGTTGATTGATGCCCACAACGGAAAGTTTTTCTTCGTTAGATTCTTCCATTAGATGAAGATTGTTATCAGGGTTCTATGTGTATACCACCACTGTTAGTTCTGGTACTTCTTCTGATGATTAATAAAGAATGTATTTCTTGAACGTTTGTAGGTCATAGCAACACGGTTGTTGGAATCAAAACAGTCCACACCTCATTTGTACATATCGACAGGTTTCAGACATTCGTTCATATGTTCTGTTTTAGCATTATTTGTTATGGCACAATTATAATTTCTTATATTGAATTCCTTATACCAGATGTTATACTGGATCCTCTTCTCCTATTCAGAAAGGATCTTAAAGGTAAGGGTTTTTAGTCTCTAATGTTCTTTATTGTGAAGAGCAACAGTATGAACAGTGATCTCATTTAATTTTTGCTTTGCAGCAAAGTTTGATGTTAAAGTCTCTGTAAATGATATTGTGATCAAAGCAGTCGCTATTGCATTGAGAAATGTACCAGAAGCAAATGGTAAGAGTTTTCCTGTTTATCACCTGCTTCTAGTTTTGATTGTTACAAGAAAGATGGGTAATCTGAGGCATGAGAAGATGCTATCTTTATGGTAAAAGGTTTTAGGCACTCCGATGTTGAAATGGAGCATGGGAAGACCAGTTTTCCATTTCAACTCAAATGATTTTACTTTTTCTAAAAGGTTAAGATCCGAGAGATGGAGAGTGACTCCACTCTGACCTGAATCAGTCATGAAGCATAACCATGAGGCATGAGAAGTTTTAAACTAATATTCTATGAGCTCAAGTGCATTAGTGCAGTTATTTCTCTTAGTCTGTGTTGCCTGCTTATTTTTTCTTTAAGGCTTTAATGTCAGTCGTACCTGTTTCATGTGTAACTCCGACTCAAAAACTATAGCACAGCACAATTATTAATTACTCTTTGAGTTCTCTTGTTCTTAATAATTTGGTTCCTTGGTTCTTAATAATTTGCATGAAACTGTTAGATAAGTAATGTTTGTAAATTCGTCTGTTTATTTTGAGTTTTGCCTCGTGATTTTATTATGTAACTGGGCTGACTACTGACTAACCTTGCAGCTTATTGGGATGCCAACAGCGGTGAAATAGTTCTATGTGATTCAGTTGACATATCTATTGCTGTTGCTACAGAGAAGGTATGCTTTTAGATATTGCTGTCTTCTCGACACTTAAAGGCCTTCATCTCATGATTTTAGATGTGTTCTTTCCAAATTTCAGGGCTTGATGACTCCAATAGTAAGAAATGCAGATCAGAAGTCTATATCATCAATTTCCTCAGAGGTGCATTCCTGAACTTGTTCTCTGTTGAAAATGCCTCTGTCACTTTGTGGGCCATTTGATTTTAAGATTCATTCATCTTAGATTAACTCAATTGTTTCCTATTTCACCTTTTTTGCTGTTTCCAAAGGTTAAAGAACTCGCTGAAAAAGCACGGGCTGGAAAGCTTAAGCCAAATGAGTTTCAAGGCGGCACTTTCAGGTGACTTCATGTTATGCTTAATTTGGTTCTGCTTTAATATACAGAACTGGCTCCCTTATTTTATCCTTAACCACCAATAACTTTACCTTTTTCATGCAGCATCTCTAACTTGGGGATGTTTCCTGTTGATCGTTTTTGTGCAATAATTAACCCGCCCCAGGTTCTCTCTCTCTCTCTCTCTCTCTCTCTCTCTCTCTCTCTCTCTCTCTCTCTCTCTCTCTCTCCCCCTCTCTCTCATGCGCACCGAGCACTCACATACACAAAAAGATTTAACACTAGCACACACACACCCCAATAAAATGCAACCAATATATGAATATATCGGCATGCATCCATGGGCCAAGAAATTTATGAAACTGCAAGTTTACCTGAAACAACACTCATAATTAAAATTTATTATATCATTATTTTCATCCTTCCAGTCTACTAGAATAGAATTGCATATCATGCTAAATTTAACTGTTTCCTTCTTGAAGGCTGGTATTCTTGCTGTTGGTCGTGGAAATCAAGTTGTTGAACCAGTAATTGGAGATGATGGTAAAACTCTAATACTTACTATTCAAGGCAAGATTCTTTTGTAGTCCACTCTTCGTAATTTCTAACTTTGATATTCTTAATTTCCAGGTGTTGAGAAGCCTGCTGTTGTTACAAAAATGAACTTGACACTGTCTGCAGATCATCGTGTTTTTGATGGAAAAGTCGGAGGTATGTAACACAATGGAAATTAATCTTCTATTCCAGTAAATAATGCCTTTTTTTCTTTCCCTTCTCCTTCAACCAGTATGACATTTCCCATTTACCATCTTTTTTCCTATGTGATGCAAATGCAGGTGCATTTGTAGCAGCATTACAATCAAATTTCAGTGATATTGAAAGGCTTCTTTTGTGATGGCATACGAGTTAACTATAGCACGACTAAATGAAATGTTTCTTAGACCAAAAGCTGGAAGGATCAGAATGGTTTAAGATCTTCTGCTAGAGCTTAGTGCTTGATTCTTCTATCCTTCTGCGGAATTTATTTTCGACTGATAAGCGCCATTTTTGGGGGCAAGTACTCACATAACTCGAGACTTTGCTCAAACATTTTGGGCATCAATTTCTCGTGAGTTTTTATTTTCATTTTTCTTTTCAACTCTGAAAATTGACTGTTTCCTTACTCCTGTGAAAAAAGAAGAATGATCTCGAGGGATGATCGTATCTGCCAATAAATCGAGATTTGTTGCTATAGTTGTACTCTCAATCTAAACCAAGTTGATTGATTTAGTTTTTACCAGTAGAAACAATTCCAGCTATATTAATATAATTCATGTCTTCATCCCATTATATCTATAGCATTTTTAGTTTTTGGCCAAATGATTGTTTGCACCACGAACAAGAAATGGACGATTAAAATTTCGAATTCATCGACAACTTCAAAGCTGTAGATCTGACCATGAATCATGAATCAGACATTGTTGATCTCCTTTAAAGAATAATTAAACACCACATATTTGATTACAATAAAATCTCCATACAGTCATATCGTTGGGACCGGGAAAAAATATTACTATACGGAGTTATTCTTATATAGAGTTTTACAAAAAAAAATAATTTTTTCGTATAAAAAATAATATAAATATAAAAATAACATATACATTGTATATTATCTATCTCACAAGTTCATGTAACTAATTTAATAGTTTTGACTAAGAAATTTAAATACATACACTTGAGTTAAATCAAAAAATGAATCTAGGGACTATAAGCTTTGACAATTTAAATACATACACTTGAGTTAAATCAAAAAATGAATCTAGGGACTATAAACTTTGACCATATATGTGTATAAATTTTGGGTTATACTTCTTGTACTACACATCAAACAAAATGGCATCCAAACCGGAAACTAAAGAGAAAAGAACTCAAATTCCTGAAAAAATTAGAGCTGAGTTGTACAAAAAGAAAGATTTGCACCCTAGTTGGAAGCAAAAGGATTTTATGAAGTGGCTCAAAGAGACTCATGGTTTGGAAGTATCACAATCAACAATATCTAAGACGTTCAAGAAGGCAGTCGATCGTGAAAAAGATGTTCCGAACCCGGATACAATACGTATAAAATCGGTAAAGTATCCACTAATGGAGTCTGCACTTTATGAGTGGTTTGTGTGTAACCAAGAGCATGTCAATATTAGTGGTGAATTACTAAAAGAAAAGGGAAACATTTTCTTAAAGCAACTTTATCCAGAAGCAACCTCGTTTGAATTTTCAAATGGGTGGTTAGGAAAATTCAAGCAAAGACATGCAATTCAATCACATCGCCGTTTTGGTGAGAGTGGTTCTGTGGATATGGAAAAAATTGAAGCATGTTTGCCTTCAATAAGAGAAGAATTGGACAAATGGGCATGGAAGGACATTTACAACATGGATGAAACCGGTCTATTTTATCGAATGCAAGCTGATAATTCTCTTGTGACAAAGCAGTTGGAGGGCCGAAAACAAAATAAAGAGAGAATTACTGATAAACTGCGTTTATTGCATGTTTCCGGAGCTAATTCTCATTGGAAATATTGTGAAAATATGCAATTTATTGTGGTTTATTGCCCTATTACGAGTATAATTGTCTCTCTACATTGGTTATGATATTTTACAGGAAATAGGCCTAAAGTGGAGTGTTTTGATAAAAGGATCGGAAAAGAGTTGAAGAAGGTCGGTCCAATAAGCATGGAATTGAAATGAATTGCAATAATTGGAAAGTGAGACATGGGCTGAAATGATAAATTCAAAAGCCCAAGTTGAATTTGAAGAGATACAACGTGGAGAAGATGTACAATTGAAAAGCAATGATTTGTGCTTATTATAATAACTCCACTGTAAGTAGCCAAGACTTATCAAAGAGCAACAACTTTGCGGAATTCAAGTCTCCTAATTTTATTAGGAGATCCTATTCTACACGTATAAATAGGGCCTTAATCTCATCATAATACACATCGATAGTTATAATTCACATACCACCAAGGAACAAAATATCGCGATAAATCAGCGATATATCGCTGATTTATCGCGAAAAAATGCCAACCGATATCGATATGCTCCGACGAATTTTTCTGTCAAAATATCGGCGATATATCGATATCGGTCACGTTGTGCACAAATTTGGCAAAATATCGCCGATATATCGGTGATATATCGCCGATATATCGGTTGTCGGTGGAATTTTATTTTTTTTTGATTTTTTTTGAATTTTTTTTTAATGGTAAATTAATTAGGCTAGTGTGTTAAATAATGAAATACATATTTGAATTCAACTATATTTTTAATTAAATAATTAGTAAACTTATATTTAGTAAATTATTTGAATTTAGGTTCCTCATATAAATTAATTAGGCTAGTGTGTTAAACAATGAAATACGTATTTGAATTCAACTAATAGTTTTAATTAAATAATTAGTAAACTTATATTTAGTAAAGTATTTGAATTTAGGTTCCTCATATAAATTAATTAGGCTAGTGTGTTAAACAATGAAATATGTATTTGAATTCAACTAATAGTTTTAATTAAATAATTAGTAAACTTATATTTAGTAAAGTATTTGAATTTAGGTTTCTATCATAAATTATCATGGCTAGTGTGTTAAACAATGAAATATGTATTTGAATTCAAAATTTGTCATGTTATCATAACCAGTGACGAAAATGTTATTATAAGAGACAACGTTTATATAATAGTTTATCTCTAAATTTGTTGTAAACATAACTTTTTATTTGAAATTTAAGTTCAATATATGTATTAATGTTACTTATAATATTATATAAAGTACTAGATATATTTTTCAATTTTTTTTCAAATTTTTTCAATTTTTTTTCAATTTTTTTCAATTTTTTGCGCAAAAACCGATATATCCACTGATATCGATATATCCATCGATATATCCGTAAAATCAAGGTACCGATATATCCACCGATACCGATATTTTCATCCTTGCATACCACAAGAGAGAAGGAAGCAAGAGATTGAAGAGGCAAGACCTGAAGATCAAGAGGAAGCAAGTCAAGAATCGCCAATTCGGTTTTTCTTTCCTTTTTCTTCCAATTGTTAATCATGTCTAGTATTAAATTATTTATAACTGTCTTTTTATTGGAACATGAGTAACTAAAACACTTTGTTGATTTCAGGGACAAGTAGTTCGTAGATTTTATGTTTTGATTTTGGACCATTGATTTAGTTGATTGCTCAATTCTCCTTTCCTGTATATTCGTTTTATAATTCTTCTATTGTTGATTGATTGAATCTATATGATTGACTAGGCAGAATTCGAAAGTTGGAAACCTAGTTTGATTGATTTGCAATAGTTTGAATTCATTTGATTAAATTAGATCACTAATATATTGGAAACACAAACAAGTAACTAGGATCCGAGAGGCGGTGAAAAGTTGTGAAAGGAATACAATCTTAGGAACTTTTAGGAGTTGATTAATTTGATAATGCAGAGATGATTATTAGATTAATTAATTTACGTAATATTTGCGTTGAAAGACGGAGTATTATAATTTCGTGATTGCCTTTAGATCTGAGTTGAGTATATTAATTAGATCAATACCTTATGATAATTATAATTGATATGAATGAAAGTTTCCCTGAAATCAATTAGCCTGAAATCTGATATCTCTCGTAATCATATATTCTCTTGGTAATTTAGTTAGTTTAATTTAGTTAATTCATAGTCAGTAATTTAGCATATTGATCACCATCTATTTCATTGATTCACTAGATATTATTTGGATCAGTAAGTAGAAGTAATTAGTTTTATAAATTTATTGTCAGTCCCTGTGGAAACGATATCTGGTCTTACTATTTCTACAATTTGACACCGTATACTTGCGGAGTTTTCTTGTTTAAGAAATGAACGGAACAATTACAATCGTCATTTGTTGCAATGGGGATGGCTCCGACAAACTTCCTCTTTGGATCATTGGTAAATTTCTTAATCCTAGATGTTTCAAAAATATTAACCGTGATACTCTCAACTGTACTTATCGAGCGAATTCAAATGCATGGATGACATCCTTACTCTTTTTGGAATGGCTAAAGTGGTTCGATAATCGTTTAGACAGAAACGTCTTGCTCATTTTGGACAATTGTACTGCTCATGGAAAAAAGGATCATCTCCCCCCTCTTCGTCATACAACAGTTATGTATTTGCCACCCAATAGCACATCCAAAATTCAGCCATGTGATGCAGGAATCATAAGGAACTTTAAAGGTTATTATCGTCATAGGTTCAACCGTCTACTCTTGAAAAGAATTGAAGATCGTGTTTTGGAACCATCAAAGATATCTATCCTTGATGGAATTGTAAATGTTGTTGCTTCTTGGTCAATAGACGTGAAGCCAAAAACGATTGAAAATTGCTTTAAACATTGCAAGATTCGGACCTCTAGTGTTGATGAAGTACAAGTTACAAGTGAAATGGATGAAGAGAGGCTAAAATCACTCACTGAATTGAGCTCTCAAATTAAGGCACTACACTACCACAACGAAATGGATATTGATGTCTTCTTTAATCATTCGGATGAGCGATAAATTACTTATGTCTTAACCGATGAAGAAATTATCGTGGGAATCAGGCAAGAAGACGAAGGAGATAATCCGGAAGATGATAGTGCTGAAATACCACAAGTTTCGTGTCATGAAGCTTTAGTTATGTTAGATAAGTTGGAATCATTTTAGCTTCAACAAGAGGGATCACATGCAAGCGAGCTATTGAGCACTCGCAAATTGAAGGATCAAGTATCGATCTATAAAATTAAGTCGATGTCACAATCGACTATAGATAAATATTTTAAGTCATCTTAAAAATGTTATTGATTTTGATAAACAAAAATATAATTAATAAATATTTTTATAATATATTAATCATTTATTCCTATATAGAGATATAAATCCTTAAGACGGGACTTGAAAAATGTATGACTTATGACAATGTGGAGTTTATTCTTATTTATAACTAGTCCCAAGTTGGGACTTGAACTTTTTATTACTATAGGGAGTTTATTCCTATATAGAGTATTACTATAGAAAGTTTTTACTGTATATATGTTGCATTTAAGGATGAAAATTTCGGTTTCGATAAAAATTTCGGTTACTTAGTTTTACAGAAATATCGTGGAAATATTTGTATCGATGGAAATATTGGTACATAAATTTATCGATATTTTTCCGATTTTTAACAATATTTACCTATATTTCCCCAACATTCCACCAATATTTCCCTATATTTCATGGATTTTCATATAATTTGTACCACGAAACCACTTTCATGGATTTTCATATAATTTGTACCACGAAACCACTAATATCGAAATCGATACCGTTATTTATCGTTATTTCATCGATATTTCGTCGATATTTCCCCGATATTTCACATATTTTCCTACAAATGAAGTCACCGATATTGAAATCGGTGATTAGTTGATATTTCTTCGATATTTCACCTATTTTCCTACAAATGAAGTCACCCATATTGAAATCGGTGATTAGTTGATATTTCCCCGATATTTCACATATTTTCCTACAAATTATTCCATGAAGTCATCGATATTGAGATCGATATTTCGTCGATATTTTTCCAATATTTAACCTATTTTTCTACAAATTGTACCATAAAGTTACCGATATTTAAATCGATATTTTACCGATATTTTGACAAAATTTCTCATTTCTTTACCGGTTATGTGGAAAAATGAAAATATCGGAGATATATCGATTATACCTCGGTTACATGAAAAAATGAAAAAATGAAAATATTGAGGAAATATCGAAGATATTTCCGGATATTTTCATCCATGATTCAAACGCAGGAAGAATTTCTCCACCATTCAAATTAGCTTTCATGATCTTCTCCATAAGACCGCTTTCATGATCTTCTCCATAAGACCGCGGGTAACTGCAGTAACTGTAGAAGAGGTGATCTTCTCCATAAGACCGCGGGTAACTGCAGTAACTGTAGAAGAGGATGGAGCACCAGCCAACTGCAGTAACTGTAGAAGAGGATGGAGCACTAGCCAAACGTAGAAAGAGAATCAGTACGATCGCCACCGTCGATCACTTCTCCGAAACTCTGGTGTCTCAAATTTTGGAGATACTTTCGCTCCCCAACCTCCCCCAATGAAATGAGCAGCCATACACAACGCTCCTTTCAGGTTCTTCTCAAAAACATGCTCTTCCTGCGGCCCCAGTAGCCTCTCGTGCTTCAGTTTGATTACCTGCTTGAAGACCCATCTCTTCGTCTCGACTCAACTGAGCAATCGCCCTCAAAGGTCGAGTAGACATTTTGTGGCCTCAAAGGTGAGAACAAGGAAAGTGGCTTGTGTTGACGACATTGTAAACCTTCTTGCGCTCCAAATTAAGAACCGGCGTCAGTTTGACTCCAAATATCGTGGATACATTCAAAATATAGATTATTTTTTTCCTGAATTCCACGGATATATTGTGGATAGATCACAAATATCGATATCGGTTGGCTACCATTGAAAAAATATCGAAAAATACCGTGGATATATATACAGATATATTTGGATATATATCCAAATTAAGAACTGGCGTCAGTTTGACTCCAAATATCGTGGATACATTCAAAATATAGATTATTTTTTTCCTGAATTCCACGGATATATTGTGGATAGATCACAAATATCGATATCAATTGGCTACCATTGAAAAAATATCGAAAAATATTGTGGATATATATACAGATATAGGTTGGCTACGTGTAAAATTGATTTGCAAAATGTCAATATTAATTTAATAAGAAAACTTTACAAAAATTTGGTAATAATACTAAAATTTGGTAATAATACTAGTTTCTTTTAAATTGTGAGGTATTTTAAAAGAATAATTGGAATACAATTGATTTGCAAAAACTCATATGCTCACGTAAGAACTACTCAAAATGATTAACTTGATTCATCATTTATGCATCTATTTTATGGTGAAACTATTGGAATAGATATAGAAACGTACCAACAACATGTGCATTACATTCACAATTACTCAAATGTGAGCTAGTATCAATATTGTGACAACACTACACCTACTACTTTTGAACCTCATCTTTATTGTACTAGTTAGAAATTGTATCAAGTAATTTTTAATAAATGGGTTCATAGGTCATCATTTTGGTACTAGTTAGAAATTGTACCAAGTAGTTTTAAATAAATGTCAATTGTGCTAACATCTTCTTTATTGTACTAGTTAGAAATTGTATCAAGTAATTTTTAATAAATGGGTTCATAGGTCATCATTTTGGTACTAGTTAGAAATTGTACCAAGTAGTTTTAAATAAATGTCAATTGTGCTAACATCTTATATATATGTTTGTTGTAAACATATTATTTTGTTGAGATTATAAATTTAAATCTATGCATTTTTTGGTGATATAATAATTTGTAATATTTCATATTAAATTTTCAATTTTTAATATAGTTTCCATCATTCTTTTTAAATATTTTTTTCTAATATCAATATATATATATATATCGATATATATCAATTCTCTCACTATATGTCAATAATAGACCATTTTCATTAAATATCCTAAAGATAAAGATTACAAAAATTCGAAAGAAAAAAATCCCTCAATAATGTCACTTGTTTCACAGTAAATGTAATAATGTATAAACAAAACAGAATCCCCAAAGAATGTATAGTTCTGCAGGTCATTCAAATACGAAACAAAGATTCCTTGGCCTGCTTTTGAAAATTTATTTTCTTTGCTCAACATAAGAATTGGGAAATCCTAAGGTTTCAAAGATTGTAACCTGCATTAGAGAAAAGGAGAGAGATGTATAAACATTACATGAAATAAATTTAGAAGAATAGTTGATGCATACTATATCATCATACCATCATAATTGTCAAAAGATGTGATTTCTCATTTGTCAAAATTCAGTTTTCTTCAGTTTCTTAAATATTAGTAAGATGAATTGCTTGTCTACAAATTCTCAGGCAAACTTTATGATAATAATTGCATGATCTTTTGATGGAAAGATCATAAAAATAGGCTTTATAAATTAATCTGTTTTATTTATTAATTTATTTATACAGGTCGAAAGATTTTTTATTATGGGGTTTGAGAGATAAAACATTATTTTTTCTTTAATTGAGGTAAGCAGTAATTCTTCCAAAAATACAACCTGGTAAGCAGGAATTGATTTGTTTTGTTTGTTTTTATTGATATAGGTCCAAAGGAGTTTGTTAAACATAAGTTTACATGTAACAAAGTCCACGTTTAAAAACCTTTTTTTTTTTTTCAGATATAGAATTCTAATATTATTTCAAATTCTTAAACGTATTTTGTTGATCTTATAAATATATATGATGTCAACTAATTTTTGTAAAATAAATGTCAACTTCAAATAGAATTTTTCAATTGACGGAAAATATATTAGTAACATCTTTTAATTTTTACGTATAATGCATCAAAATAAATGTGAAATCGTAATTTTACGTAAAATACGTTCAAATTTAAAGTTGCTAGATTTCAAGGTAATTAGGTATTATTCAGATAAATTCAAGGATAATTAATTTCATTAATTATAGTAATAAACTCCGGAATTCAAGGTAAATATTGAAGTTTTTAAAATATGTCCTTTATAAAACCAAAGTCCACGTTTAATACCATTATCAATTTTTTTTTTCTAAATATAGATTTCTAATATTATTTCAAATGCTTACACCTATTTTGTCATTTTCTTATAAAAATATATTATGTCAACTAATGTTTTAAAAAAAACAAAAACAAAAAAAAAAAAAAAAAACAAAAACGAAATCAAATTGCTTTATTGACGGAAAAAAATTGGGAACATCTGTTTACATAATACGTCAACATACACGAAAATTCATGATTTTACATATAATGCATCTAAATTTAGAGTTGCCAAAATTCAAGGTAAGTATTGTTCCGACAAAGCATTTTTGAAGTCTAAACAATTTCCATTCATAGAGTAAATTCCACAATTCAAAGCAAACATTAAATTTATCAAAAATTCTCTATAGAAACAAAGTCCACCTTTAATACCATTATTATTATCTGGACAGGAATTAATAATACTTTGAGGGATTAATAAATAAATATATATATATATATGTATATAGTATATAAAATGACAAGACCATATCCAAAAATAGAAAAACCCAATTTCCCCCTCCAAAATCTCTTTCCATTTTGGCATGTTCTCATTTTATGCATTTAATTGCTTTTATATTGTCTATGTTCAAGTTCACTTAATACCTTATTTTGACTATTAAATACTAATTAATGTACATTTCAAATATCTTATTTATTATTTGATTTTAAATTGAAGAACATAATAGTTATGATTTTTTTTTAGGGAAATGAGCTATGTAGGATTTTTTTCTATTTTTTTTCTATCTCGATACAAATTCATAAATTACAAATTAATTTCATTTAAAGTTTATTGGAATGGTGATGTGGATGAAAGGTGGATGAGAGAGATAACTATAACTCACATTTTAGCCAAGCATAGTAAATGCTCTAAATAAATTCAATGACCTAAAATGATCGACAGAGAAAGATGAGAGAGAGAGAGAGTTTATGGGGCAGAGAGATGATATGGTTTAACAAAATAAATTTTTTATTTATTTTAATGTAATTTGTATAATTGGGGTGTACTAAGCTTATAATAGGTGGTGCGTCTTTAGTCCCACCCTAAGTGGAATCTAAGGAGAAGCTTTCTTCCTCCCCTCCAATGCACCCTCAAACTTCTTCCTCCACACCAATGGAATCAAAATCCATTATACAGGAGAAAAATGCTTATGAAGATTTTCCAAACAGTCAAATTCACAAGGTACTTATGTCAACTATTTTAAGTTGAATTTATGAATTTGCTTGATTACATCTTATGTTTGGGCAATGGTGATCCAAATAAGAAAATATATTCCATGATCAAAAGAATTAGCCCAATAAAGAGAAGTGGATGATGGGTAGGGGTTTATTTTACATATAATATATATGGAGGACATTTTAGTCTTTTAACATCTATTTAATTTGTATTTAAAAATTATGGGATGCTCTTAGAAGATCATGGGTGCCTTTAGTTCCCTATTAGTTCTCTTGTTTTTCGATTTTCTTTATTGTATATGCATTCCATGTGTGTGTTGTAGAATACCTTTTGTGAGGGAAACATTTATTTTGAGATCGATTTATTTCCCATTTAGTAGATTTAGATGTAAATGACTTTTTTTATTTAATAATATGATGGTAATGAATTAAGTAGAATTTCATCTCACAAGATTTTGTCTGATCTGTGTTGTATTATGTCACTTCTTTCATTCACTTCTATGTATATCAATGTGTGCATTGATTATCTATAAATAATGTCACTTCTAAAAACCATCATAATGTAACTGATTAAAAAAAAACCCTAAATAACCATTTCAAAAGAACAGTGATATTGAAGACAACTTTCTTTTACACAAATTCGTATAATTATATTATTTATTTAAAAGAACATTGATATTGCAAGGCAACTTTCTTTAACACAAATTCGTATAATTATGTCATCAATTTCAATACTAGCAGCTCATTTCATTGATCCTTACGTGTTTGTCTGAGAGATCTAATTCATTTCATAAAAGTTCAAATCTTAATTAAATAATTAAGGTAATAGTTTCTTCTTTCTTATTATTATTATTATTAGTGTTAGCAATGTGGGAATTAAGAAAATGTGGAATGAGAGGATGGATTATTTTTTATGAAAATTATGAAAAAATATGTTGCTATAGGTAATTATCATGTGTATACATTGTATTAGTTTTAACATTCAGAGATCTATTAAAGTTTCGAATTTCGTATTTAAATATTCGCATTTTGAAACATTTAATCTCTCAAAAACATTGAACGTCATTCATCCAAACAAATTAATTCAAATTTTGAATACAGACCAACACAACTTTATAAACTTTCAAAAGCAATGCACTATCAAGACAAGAGGAAGAAGGCAGGGTTTTCGATCTCATTCTGTCGATAATAACAAATGTATTTGCTTCTTATAGGGCGGAGCAGGACATTCATCCACTACTTGTTCAATTATTCCCAATATTGTTTCCTACATTTATTTAATTAAAATTAATTCATAAAATTTGTAAAATGCCTAAAAAAAAAAAATACATAAAGGAACGTTGGACTGATAAATATTTTAATACCAATTTTTTTTTTAAAGGTAATAATTGGTTGGAAAAAAATAATCTTTGTATGGAAAAAAAGATAAGGTTATAATTCTCAGCCAAATAGTATCTCTAATTTGTAAAAATAAGGAAAAAAATATTTATTCTATATAAATATTTATTCAATATCTTTTTAGATATCAATGTTTGGATATTCATGTGTCAATCTAGTTAGAAAACCATGATTTTGAATAGGAATATATATATAATTTTAAATTATGAAAATCAAAATCTGGATTCTGATATCTTTATCAGTAGTCTAATATTTTACAAAAACTTCTATACACTTGATGCATGGATCATAAATCCATGCACTCGACATGGATCAGACACGCCACCCACACATCTGGGTGGGTGCGCTCAAACCAACCCAAATTCGCTCATAAATTGTTGTACATTTATATTATGTTAGTCATAGATTTATATTATGTTAATCATACATTTAAGATTTTTAGTTGTACCTTAACATAGTTATAGACAACTATTAATATCTGTCATACATTTTAGTTATATTAATCATACATTTTAGTTATGTTAGTTGTATATTTATATATTACATAAATGTATGATTATGTTGATATAAAAGTATAAATAATATCACATAAAGGTAAAAATGTGCAAATTGTGTCAAAATTAGGATTTTTTTTTAAAATTAAAGTATTACATAAATGTATGATATTTATACACAAAGGTATAACTAACATAGTATAAAGATCAGCGGTTTTGTTTTTTTTTAAGATAAAGTATTGCACTAAGGTTTTGATATTTGAACATAAAAGCATGACTAATATAACATAAAGGTCAAGACACAAAAATTAAAATTAAAAGAGGATAATGCGTAGATTCGGGTCAGATCCGACCCAACCTGATCTAACCTGAACCAACCCGAATGCATGGATTTAAAATCTATGTACTAGTTGTACATAAGACTTACACCTAATATTTTTAATAAGATCATGTATAAACGTAAGGCAAAACAAGAATTCATCTCAAATATAGTTTATTTAGCATTTTGATTTATCCTTTATAAATATTCACTTTAATATAAAGAAGGTATATGATTTTTGCACAACACGATATCTCAACGGTCCACATCATTAGAACTTATCGAAAGTGGCTTATGTGCATGACATGTGACATATAGAGAGGTAGAATTGTCTTTTCATTTACAAAATTAATGATCAACATTAAATTGAGCAACAATAACTCCTTCCCTTTCATCTTCTTATAGAAAATTGCAGATTTTGACCCATGGGTCAGGGGTCTTTGCAATTCGGAACTAAATTAGACATCGAGTGATATAGATAGTTATATTTAACTAGGATTTTAATTAAATTAAATTATATGAGAAAATTTAAAATTAATATTATGAAAAATGAGCGAAATTTAAAATTATTCCTATTTTATAGATATAAAAGAGAGTGACAAATGTGGTGATCTCTGAACTTCCACCGCATTCCAACACTTCCAAATCTCACCGCTTCCTTAGTTTTCTTGCACATTTAAAACACCTCTCTATGCTTGCAATATATACTAAGTTTAATTTTTCTTTTTTTCTTGCATTTTTATTAGATAAAAAAAAAACATGGAAACAAAGTCAGTTTGTAATAGAGTAATGTTCTTCTTATTAATTTTCATGGCAATGAGCTCTGAAATGATAAGGTGCAGTGTGACTTATGATAAGAAGGCTGTTATCATCAATGGACATAGAAGAATTCTTCTATCTGCTTCCATACATTACCCCAGAAGCACCCCTCATGTACTCTCTCTCTCTCTCTCTCTCTCTCTCTCTCTCTCTCTCTCTCTCTCTCTCTCTCTCTCTCTCTCTCTCTCTCCCTCCCCTTTGAAATAAAGTTTATATATATAGCTAAATGGTGGTGCATGTAGATGTGGGAAGATTTGATATTGAAAGCTAAAAATGGGGGCATAGATGTAATTGACACTTATGTCTTTTGGAATGTACATGAGCCTTCACCTGGCAATGTGAGTTCACTTGCTTTTGCCTCTCTACATCTTCTTTATTTTTTATTTTCAAGTGAATTTTATCTATCATCCTCGAAAATTATAATTAAATTCATAGAACGATCAAAATTTCAAAATTAAATTTAAGATGTGATACTATAGTAGGTAGGTGAATTTGAATTGAACTACTCATCGAAATCAGGCCATGAGTTTTTTTAGTTCCAATAGTAATTTTTAAAAACTATTGAGGTTTATTTAGTAATTAACCAAATTTCGGGGTGGTAAGTGTAATTCATAGTATATTTTAAAAAACATTTGATTGGTTTTTTTATCTTGAAGCTCATGTTCTTTACTTTTTTACTTTTTTTTGTCTCCTATATTTTATTTATGAAAAGCAGAAAATAAATGGGATAAAAATTAATAAAAATGTAATCGATTCTAATATAGAAATTCAGTCATACATAATCTATAAAATTATATAATTATTTCTGATTTCTAATATTGTTAGTGTATTTTTAGTACAATTTCGAGGATAGATACGATGTTGTCCGATTTGTTAAGACGGTGCAAAAACTGGGGCTCTATGTTCATCTCCGCATTGGACCTTATGTCTGTGCAGAATGGAATTTTGGGTAATTAATTAATGTTACTTTCACTATATATATATATATATATATATATATATATATATATATGCAAGAATTTTATTTCATAAATATAAATCATGTGTTAATTGAAATTGAATTTTTTTAGTTACCATTTTTCTATTTGGATTTTATTTGAATCACTAATTTTAGTTGTATAATGCAGAGGATTTCCAGTATGGTTGAAATTTGTACCTCGTATCAGATTTAGAACAGACAATGAACCTTTCAAGGTTGCTTTTTTTTATTTCATTTTATTTTATTTTATTTGTTTGCATGGATTTGAACAATAATTTATATCCATATTAGTAAATTCGTTGTTTGGATTTGCTGATATGGATTTCAAATTAATCGAAACACAACCTTGGTGAAGTTTGTTCGTAAACGAGTACTATTTGATTGTGGAAAATAGGCCGCAATGCAAAACTTCACACAGAAAATCGTTGGTATGATGCAAAGTGAGAAGTTGTTTGAATCACAAGGAGGTCCTATTATATTATCTCAGGTACATTACATACATTTTCATGCATAATTCAAGATACATTATATTTAAGCTTCCATTATCCTAACTTATTTGTTGATTTATTATTCTTCGATAGATTGAGAATGAGTACGGCACCCAAAGGAAGGCGCTTGGCGCGGCTGGTGAGGCATACATGAATTGGGCTGCTAAAATGGCTGTTGGATTGGACACTGGAGTTCCCTGGGTCATGTGCAAAGACGATAATGCCCCTGACCCCGTGGTACTCAACTCTGCTTTAGTATTCTTCACTTGTTGCCTTTTAGTATTATTGATGTGTTTTTCTTCTCTTTGATTGAACAATGCAACAGTTGAACACGTGTAATGGCTTTTATTGTGACTCTTTTTCTCCCAACAAGCCTTATAAACCGACTATGTGGACTGAAGCTTGGAGTGGCTGGTGAGTATATATAAGTCGAGTTGATATGTATATATATGTGTGTATGTGTTTTAAACCATGTTATTTTTCGAAACTTGATAAGGTTTACTGAGTTCGGTGGAACTATCCATCAACGCCCCGTTCAAGATCTTGCATTTGCAGTTGCTCGATTTGTACAAAAGGGTGGTTCGTATATAAACTACTACATGGTTAGTTGACTATTTCTTGATCTGGTTTGCATTATAAAGCCTTTCTTGAGCTTTGGCTAAATAAATTTCAACAGTATCACGGAGGCACTAACTTTGGCCGCACTGCTGGAGGCCCGTTTATCACAACCAGCTACGACTATGATGCCCCGATTGATGAATATGGTAAGAAAATATTCTATGTTCTTTGTTCGACATATATGGATATTTTCTTTATATTTTCTTTGATTAGGTTTGATTAGGGAGCCCAAGTATGGGCATCTGAAGGAACTCCATAAGGCGATTAAGCTTTGTGAACACGACCTCGTTTCATCGAACCCTAGAGTTGATTCATTAGGCAGTTTGCAGCAGGTACAGAGCTTAGTCGATTTGTTGAACATGATTCTATCATTAATCATAGTTGCCAAAAAACTATTTTTTGTTAATTTCTAATAGGCTCATGTATTTTCGTCGGGGAATGGAAGTTGCGCGGCTTTTCTTTCAAACTTCGATAGTAATTCTTCTTCAAGAGTGATGTTCAATCATATGCACTATAACTTGCCTCCATGGTCTATTAGCATTCTTCCAGACTGTCAAAATGTTGTCTTTAACACGGCTAAGGTTGGATCGCAAACTTGGGGGTATCAAATGTTGCCAGCTGTAGATTCTCAATTGCATTCGTGGGATATAGCTTCGTTAGAAGAAGAAGCAGCAGAGGAAGAAGATGAGTCGATGTTTAAGACAATTGGACTAGTAGAACATATAAATGTTACAAGGGATAGGACTGATTATTTGTGGTACATTACAAGGTTAGCCTTTAATTGAATGTTTTTTTTGTTCACTTTTCTTGTTATAACATCCATGTTTGGATATGTTGTTTTAATCCAGAGTCGACATTGCTTCGTCTGAGTCATTTCTACGAGGAGGAGGCGAGAAGAAGCCCACTCTAAGTGTTGACTTTAGGGGTCATGCTTTGCATGTCTTCATCAATGGTCAGATTGCAGGTAATTTCAAGAAGAGTACAGAAATTGGGAAAAAATATAATATTGGTTTTCTAATTAAGAAACGTTGTTTATAGGATCTGCTTATGGGAGTAAAACGAATACAAGATTCACGTTCACTGCGCCTGTGAACTTGAAAGTCGGAACAAATAAGATCTCTCTACTCAGTGTAGCCATGGGACTACCTGTGAGGAACAAAATTTATGAATTATTTTGATAGGTTTTTCAGTGATTAAATGACTTATAACAAGTAATTTCATTTCATTGTCAAAATGAAGAACAATGGATTACATTTAGAAGATTGGGTCATTGGGGTTGTGGGACCTGTTGAGCTGACTGGGCTGGATCGAGGGAAAACAAACTTGTCGGGGCAAACGTGGACGTACAAGGTTGGATTAAAAGGTGAGAAGATAAACTTGGTCTCTCCGGACAAGGTCTCATCTGTTGAGTGGACGAAAGGACTTGCTATCGACCAAATCCAACGACAGCCTTTAACGTGGTACAAGGTACGCGATCATGTTGTAATAAGTTGTTGGCTAAGGTGTTGTTTGAAAGTGAGTGTGCTCGTGCAGGCGTATTTTGATGCACCGAGTGGGGACGAGCCGTTAGCGTTGGACATGAGAAGCATGGGGAAAGGTCAAGTGTGGATCAATGGGCAAAGCATAGGAAGATATTGGATGGCTATTGCAAGTGGAAAGTGTGGAGTTTGTCACTATGCCGGTGTGTACCGGGCCCCAAAATGTCAACGTGGTTGTGGTCAACCGACTCAACGATGGTAAAATTTTAATTACTAAACAAACTGATAGAATTGGTCCGTTCCAATTAGGTCATCGGCTAACTAGCTCGTTGGCTATCCTCGTTCGTGGCTTTAGGTACCATGTTCCTAGGTCTTGGTTGCATCCGAAGCAAAATCTCATAGTACTCTTCGAAGAAGTAGGCGGAGATCCATCAAAAATCTCGCTCGTTAGAAGAAGGAAAACGAGCGTTTGTGCAAATGCAGTCGAGCACCATCCATTGGTTGCAAATTACTGGGTTGAGAGCACAACAATGCTTCACCAGGCCAAGGTTCATCTCACCTGTGGCCCGGGACAATATATATCAGGCATTAAGTTTGCAAGCTTTGGGACTCCCACCGGAACTTGTGGAAGTTTCCAACTCGGAAAATGTCATGCACGTAACTCCCACACAGTCATAGAAAAGGCAAGTTCCCGACGCACTTGTATTAGTCATTGATGAATTCTTCGTTCTAATACTATGTGTCCATCACAGATGTGTCTCGAAAAGGGAAGTTGCAAGCTATTAGTTTTGAATCGCTACTTTGGAGGTGATCCTTGCCCTAATGTATTAAAGAAGTTGTCTATTGAAGCAACTTGCTCTACCACACCTATAAGTTAGGGTCACTCGAGTATTCAATATACGTTGTATTATGCATGTATTTTTCGACAAAAGTTATGCTTTCTATGATTATGTATTGCATTATGCATGACTATTTTGCAAGTCGTATAAGAGCTCTTCATGATTCAATTAATATTAATCACATATTATCGATCTCAATAACATTAAGACTATAACAATGGAACAATATCATGATTCCATTACGATTCTGACTATATATATTAGGCATAACTACAAATTGTTCCGTCACATTTTTTGGACTAAAACGTATAAACTAACCACT
Source organism: Scutellaria minor (assembly GCA_954870855.1). Classification (NCBI taxonomy): domain Eukaryota; kingdom Viridiplantae; phylum Streptophyta; class Magnoliopsida; order Lamiales; family Lamiaceae; genus Scutellaria; species Scutellaria minor. Next base: position 1,966,092 of record OX940728.1, read on the forward strand.
TTTTTTTTTTTTTGGTCATATCACTAACCAAATATTGTGAATGTTGTGGTGTACCTCCTAAATCCTAATGCGTTCCACTGGTAGAATATTCCATTATGACTCTAATTCATTCATCAAATTTTGCTGCATTTTTACGATCAAGCGAACATAAAAATATTACAGATTCACAAATTTTTATGTGGAAAATCCAAATTGGGAGTAACATAGTCCACATAAAAGTTTGTGAATCTGTAATATTTTTCACCTATCGTGGTATCCTTTTCCCAACCGTTATGCCTACAGATATATTTCTAAAAATATATATATTTCTAGAGTTTCTATTCATTTCTTACTTCAAATTTTTATATTTTAGTTTTTAACTTTATTAATAACATCAAAATAAAAATAGTATTAATCCTCAGTAATTCTCAAAAAAATTATTGATTCAATAATTGTTCAATCAATCCTCAAGAAATTATCAATACTTTAAGGTTTACATTTTCAGATAAGAAATATATTTCCACAATTTTGTGCCTTTCCACAATTTTTTGGTTTACTTTTTCAGATAAGATATGTATTTTCACAATTTTGTGCCTCAATAAAGTCTATTCTGTAAGATATGTATTTCCACAATTTTTTTGGTTTACTTTTTCAGATAAGATATGTATTTCCACAATTTTTTGTGAACTGTAGGTAGAGTCAGTTATGTTAGGGATTTGGAGCAGTTGGACTATGCTGGGTGAAAATAATAACTTGTCATATAAAAGAAATTACTGATTTATCAAAAATTTAAACAATTAATCTCAGCTGATATATCATTATCTAGAAATGTGTTACGATTTTCCACTTATATTTAGCATTTATGTGTTTGAGGAATAATGAAATTCCTACCTGCTCAAAGATTAGGTGACTAAAGTTATTCCGCAAACAACCGAGTTCTAAGCAACAATTGTGGCTCTAAGCAACAATTGTTTAGTTAGGTTGCTCTAGGCATATCTGATATTTGTTGATATGATAGTTGTTGATATCAAGTTACCCTGTAATCACTCCTTAATAATACCTAATATTTCTGTGTTTACTAATTTTTTTTATTATAGAATAAATATTGTTTAGATTATCTAAATCTCAGATAGTGTATTATTATTATTATTATTATTATTATTATTATTATTATTATTATTATTATAAAGTTTTGATAAGAGACGTATTAATATGAGCCTCTATAAATTTCTCAATTCATATTCAATAAATGTTCAAGAAATCCTCAAAAAGTAAAATATGGAATTTTTTATTTCATATTCTCTATTTTAGATTTTACTCCCCCTTGTCGATATTGAGACTGTATTTATAGAATAAATTTAGATTTTACTTTCCTTGTCGATATTGAAATTCTAACATATAGAATAAATATTTTTTAGATTATTTAAATATCATTACGATAGTGTAATACATTATTTTTTATTATTATTATTAAATATATATTTCTAAACAATATTGAGATTCTAACGTATAGAATAAATATTGTTTAGATTATTTAAATCCCATTACGGATATTGTAATACATTTATTATTATTATTACTAAATATATATTTTTAAAGTTTTGATTCTATTAATTCCTCAATTTATATTCAATAATTCTTCAATCAATTCTCAAGAAATCCTCAAAAATTAAAATATAAAATTTTTCATTTCATATTCTCTATTTTATCATTTTACTTCCCCCTTTTCCAAATAACTTTCATTTTAGAATTCAAAACATATTTATAAATAATTACAATACAACAAAATTCATTGATACAATTAATGCTCAACTATACCTCAAGAAATCCTCAAAAATAAAAAATTTAAAATATAGATTGAGTAACAAAATCGAATTTATGTATAAATCGTTAATCAATCATCAACAAAATCCTTATTAACTTTCAACAAAACTAAAAACAAAAAATACAGAATATCAAAGAAAAAATTGAAAAATTAAGTAATTATTAAATTACTATACAACAAAATTCATTGATACAATAAATGCTCAACTAAACCTCAAGAAATCCTCAAAAATAAAAAATTTAAAATATAGATTGAGTAACAAAATCGAACTTATGTATAAATCATTAATCCATACTCAACAAAATCCTTATTAACTTTCAACAAAATTTTGATTCAACAAAAAGCTAAAAACAAAAATATAGAATATCAAAGAAAAAATTGAAAAAATAAGCAATTATTAAATTACTTTATAATCCTCTTAAAATTTAATATTTATAGGATTATTATAAGCATTACAAAAATTGGCCGAAATTAACACTTTTATAATATTTTGTTGAGTGAAAAACTAAAATATAGATATCAAAGAAAAAAAAAATTAAAATGTTAAATATTTATTAAGTTATTTTATTATCGTTAAAATTTAACATTTATAAGGTAATAATAGACATTATAAAAATTGATCAAAATTGAGGTACTTTTATAATAGTGTATTAGATATTAGATTAAATCTCAAAATAATTACAATTTTCTTCTTGATAGTATTTTTGTATTAGTAATATCACATTTTAAAAATATTATTTTTGGTTTTATTAATCTAATAGTTTTTTTTTTCCTAACATTTATATTTAAAAAAAATTAAGTATATATAAGATATTGATAAAAGCCCATAAAAACACAATTTTATATAATACCATATTTTAATAATTTATTCTCCAAAAAAATCGTAAATATTAATTTATTTTACGGTTCTTAAAATCTAATATTTATAGGTTATTATAAGCATTACAATAATAGGCCGAAACTTAACACAGATGATGAAATTCATTGTCTGCAATCCCCAGGAGAATTAAGAAATGAAAAGGAGAAATAATAGAGTGCATGGTAGCTAGTCTTCAAGCTCGATGATCTTAACAACAGATGCATCTCCAACTTTCTGGCAAACCACAACACGATCATGTGGTTTTATTACACCCGAAGTCTTCCCATGATCTAAAGTTACCTTTAGAATCGACTCGTTCGTTGCACTCGTCGTTTCGGCCTGTTAATTCAAAACACCTTCAATTAGACATCTGCTGTATCAAGATAAAATAAGGCTAGACGAAATTAACATCATGCTAGCAAGTACTTTGCACCACACAGTACAAATCAACTATGTTATTACTATTACGTTCATTTAAACAAATATCGAGCATTTTGAAATTGTTGATTTGAACATATGTTTAAATTGCAAGATTAGAGATGGACACCAGATTATGAGTAAGATATGAGCAAACGTGTTACCTGATGTCGAGCATCTGCAAGCATCGGGAATAGGCCTCTTACTATGAGAGATTGCCTCGCCTGCCAATATACAGTTTCCCAATTAATTTGCAGAAAAAAGCAAACAAATCAAATGATATAACCAATGTAGAATACCTCAAAAGCACCACTAAAGGTCCAGCGCAGCTGGTTTGTCTTCAGACGAGGAATGACAACAGATAAAACGGGCATCGTGGGTCTGTACTTAGCTATTAACCTGCATTATTGTTTCAACAACATCCCCATAGTTATTAAGTATTAATTATTTAAACTAAGTATCGAACTAGAGAGAAAAGGTCAACCTTGCAGCTCTTCCAGACGACGTGAAACAAATAATGACCGATGCTTTGACCTTGACGGCAGCACGAACCTAGATTCACAAAGTGGTGGGTAAGCTTACAAATAACTCAAAATAGTAATTGCAATATCTATTTACGACACTTAAATCAGAAACTAATTCAATTTAAATTATAATTTTAATGCGTACAGCTGAAGAAGCTATCGCTTCCAGGTGCGTCATTGGCTCGCCGACAAACTTGACGGCCTTCTTGAAGTACAGATCCTGATTATACACCTTTTCAGCCTGCATATCGAATAAGGATTTATTCTCCACATTAATGTTTTTTATATAACAAGGTTTGAGAAGTGATAAATAAGCGAATAAGAATGCAAGAAAACAGCACCTCTGCACAAATTCTACCAACCGTCGATATTGTATCGATAGGGTATAATCCTCGCAAGGTCTCCGCACCTAAAAGAATCGCATCGCAACCTAACAAAAGCACACGTAAAATGGAGAAATTGCAGATCAGTGTTTGAGATTATGAGACATTGTAAAGTAAAATTAGACGAGAAAAATATAATGGAAGATACCATCAAGTACGGCATTAGCGACATCAGTTGCTTCAGCTCGAGTGGGTCTTAAATTGTCAGTCATGCTGTCTACGACACGCGTCACCACTGCTGGCTTTCCAGCAATATTGCATTTGTAAATAGCTTCCTTTTGGTATAAAAATACCTAATTTATCACAAATATTTAAGTATAATTTCTTGCTAATAGTTTGCTAACATTGAGAAGCTAGATAAACCTTCTCTGGTGGGAGATCGATTCCAAGATTTCCACGAGCAAGGATTATGCCGTCTGCTTCTTGAAGGATCTCATCAAAATGAGTCAAACCCTGTAAGAAAGATTGCAAAATCGGTATGACAAAAAGTCAACTCGGAAATTGGTCCATCTTCATGTTTAGAAGCTGTTTGGATAAATCAGACAGATTTCTTACCTCAACATTCTCAATCTTTGCCAAAATTTGAGTCTGGCTGAGATCACCCAATCCAGAAAGAAACTCACGTGCCTGAACAAAGACATGAAAATAATCAATTACAGATGTTGCCAAATTATAACTAAAACTAATTTGAAGTTAGAAAAGGTAAGTAAAATCTACTTACATGTCTAACATCTTCAGCACATCGAGCATAGGAAAGTGAAAGGAAGTCTATCTTGTTTCGGCGTCCCCAAGTGCTTATAACCTATAATGCCATGCAATAGATGAACATGGTTGAAAAGATATGCAAACGATCAGAAAATGAGAATGAAAGAATTCAGATCAAGGATTTACCTCCTTATCTTTATCAGTGAGGGTAGGAAGGTCAATGCGGATTCCAGAGACATGTAATGTGTACAGTGGCCCAGACAACGTGGCAGAATTCTTAATCAGACAAACAACATCTTCGCCTTTCACTTCAGATACCTGCTTAGAAAAGAGCTCTATAAATAATGCAAAGCATGTTCATGTTATTGCACTTAAATAATAACAAGTCCAAACATTTAGTTCCATGTAAGAATCGTTTTAATGCTCTCATTGTAGTTGCACGTTGATTAACAAAATGTAAGAGTGGACTTGGTTAGTGTAAGATATTAAAAAAGGGAAAAGACATGGTAACGATAATAACATTTCTGATTTTTCCATACCTCCAACCAAACTGAAGTTGTTTCGTTTCCAGTAAACAAGTATTGGCCTATGAAAATCTCGTCTCCCTTTTTTACTGCCTGCAAAGTAAAACTTAGGTATAAATCACCAGAAATAGTTAAACATGTGAAATATCACAGAACAAAAGACACGGAATCGACTTTTTTACCTTGGATAAGCCGCTAAAATTAATGGGAAGTAAATCTGAACTAGCTTGTTTATCTTGATCGGGTGTTAGGATGACCAAAGAATCTTCCTGAAGAGAAATAGGGTGTTCTGATTTGCTGACAATTAGCAGCTCTGGACCAACAGTGTCAAGCATAACCTAACAGAATCAAAATGTTACTATATTTTGTCGAAAGAAAATACGACATATTAGTTAAGACTTTGTAATCTTGTAAAAGGTAATGCCGTCAAAGAAAGAAATATCAAACTCACTGCACATAATTTTTTTGTTGACTTGATGGCCACTGATAAGTTCTCCAACGTTTCTTGGTGAAACTCAGCCTCACCCCACGAGAAATCAAACCGTGCAACTATTGAAACATCAATGGCTTTCAATTAGATCGACGATAATAACTTTACAAGTTGGCAATCTTCAAATTGTTACACAAACTAACTATACATCTATACATCACCTTTTTACCCTTTGAACAAAAGAAAATAGCAGTATTGAACACAAATATACATTACTACCAAATAGTCTCCATTAACTCTCACATTGCAACAACCTATGTATCAATGCAGCTAAAATAGGTAAACATATCAAATATGGCAAAAAGACATTGCACACAAACATAAACAGAAATGTGTTAGAGAAATCACCAGACATTCCAGCATTCAGACAGCCAGAAATAACCTCGATTGAACGCGAATTCGGGCCTAATGTCCCGACTATCTTTGTCATTGCTGGAAAGAAATTCTGCATAAAGAAATTATTCTTCACAATTAAAAGCAAAAAACACGTGAAAATTATTTATATACATTATATACAATTAACAATCTACTACTTATTCTTCTGCATTATAGGATCATACACTTCACTTCCCTTTTTTACATCTGAATTAAAATCTCCCCAAAAAAAAAAAAAAACCACTAAACTACAAAATTCAACAAATTCAAGAAAGCATAAAATCGAGATCAAGCTCAAAAATATATTCAGTGTGATTATTTCAGAAAA